>JARHVA010000815.1:3872500-4424032 GCA_037957365.1 Torreya grandis
ACTAGAATATTTATTTGCTTTTTCTTGTATGTTTGTGTGTTATTTGTTTGTTTTCTTATATTCTTGATGATTTATTACTCAGTTGACTTAAATTAGTACATTATGATTATCACTTAAAGTCTGGATTGATCATATCATGATTTTAAGTTGTGAATATTTATATCTGAATTGAAATGGATTTAAATGCATTTTGTTTTACATTTAAAGCTTGATTTTCCATATCTTGTTTTAATTTATATACATTTGCATTTTGAATTTGTATTTATGCACTTTGACAAATAAATGTTATCATGATTCATTTCTAGATTATGATGCATACTATTATGTATAATATTAAAAATAAAGTCTCAAAAGTCTAAGCAATGTTAAATTAACTATCTCTCTCATCTAATCATAATACTAAAAAAAAAGGATAAACTGGTGATATCCATACATAAACATCATAATCATGACACCACTGAGAATAACATCTACCAGTAAAAACATCTCCAAATCAAAATCATATCAATCATGTCTAATGTAAGCAAAGGAGACATAAGAAAATGAAACACAAATCACATAAGATAACATTAAAAATCATGGATCTCTCTCTATGCATACATCAAAATGGGTCCATATATACATCAATGTGAATCATTACATAAATGAGAGTACATGTACATCTTGGATCAAGATGAGTACATCAAAAAAATGTCTACATATCATGGATCAAAACTATATAGCTCTATCTCAAAATAAACTCTAACTATTCCCATACCTGGAAGATCTACCCTATGTGTCATCTCATGTAGAGGTCTCTCCTATCTTATCTTAAGGTGAGGTCGAATGTACTAGAGGACCTATCGATGTTGATAAAGAATATGATTGAACCACACATCTTACTAACGTGAAAATCCTATGAGACTTACCTAATCTTAACATTAATCTTTGTGTATTGTACTAAAAAAGGTCAGACCCCTAGCTGTCGGTGGTATTGCAGCCTCATAAAGGATCTTATAATAGCTAGTCTCATCCTTAGCCTAAAGGATCTTGTCAAAATTATGTAGTAACTCCCTTTATGTTATAAACTCTATAGAATCATCTTGATTTGTATATACCTTGATCAAATATTCTCAAGCCCTATCTCTTTGCATCTCAGTGCTATCTCACTTTGATCATGCATAATCCCACTCCACTCATGAAATTTTTTAATTTTCTCAAGTAGAATTTATCTCTATAGTCAATTAAACGTACACTTTTAGTAGTTGGCTCAAATATGATCTTAGTCTACTAATCTTTTCATGATACACATTGATTTGATTATGTGCTAAAGTTAACTGCTATGAGTAGTGATCTAATCTAGCTTATAGCCTAGCTATCTCATTATCCATGGCACTAATATCATATCTTAACCTATCAATGAGGGTCTGATCAATAGATGATACTATTGATATCAAAGGGCTAGCCTATCCTAGATATGCTATCATGTATAAATCTTGATCTGTTCCTCCTACATCTACCATAATCATCTCTTCATCTATCCCTACCTCCACCTCTTCCTTTATGTACTCCACATCTACCTCTACATCCACCTCATCCTCTCCCTCTCCCTCCTCTACTCCAAAATATACTCCAATCGATATATTTTGTCACCATACCCATAGTGGTACATGTGATTGATCTACCTAAGCTCTTTGTACCTATCCCTAATCACTACCCAATAAAGTGGATAATCTCAATGGTGGATACTAGGCCCACCATGTCACATAGGCTATAATCACTCCTACAACTATTAGAATTCATAGATATGCACAATTTACATATGGAATCAAACCAAAGCTATCCACTACCTTTATTTGATACACTACTAGCCCCCATTGGAATCTCTCCTTGATCACATGGGAAAAATGATGAGTCCCAATGGTTACTATTATCACTCAAAATGTGCACCAATGTGTGAAAGGCTCTTGTGCATTGATGCATGACACTTATATGCTTAGCACCTTGGACTTTCACACTAAATAATAAGGTGTGGGACTCTTCCACTCCTTGGGACAAACCTCTAGAGTATGTTGGATTCATGCTATTCTAAATGTATCTAGTTTAGGGCCAGTGCACAAACCTATAAAGAGTAAAATGAAAATTATAGTTATCACTAAAATTAAACTTGATAAAGGGGAAAAGGGATATAAGAGGTAAGAGGGTTGATAAAATTTAAAATATGATGTACCAATAATAGAGTGAGTAACTCAGCCAGTTAATGACACAATAAAACTAATCAAACTGGATACATAATCTTCAAACTAGGCACATTACATAAGTGTTTCACATGGAGGTAAGGGAACATAGAGTAGCACTTGGAGGGATGATAAATGGTCCATAGATAATTACTAGGTAGACTTATGTATACATAATGTATGACTTATATATACTTTCAGTTCTAGATAAATGTCCGAAGAGAGGATGACAATGAGAGTGAATAACATCAATAGATAAGGATCAACAACCATGAATGCACATAAAATATGGAGTATGAAGAAAGTAAATAAGTTATTATTAATCCAAAGGTCTAAGGAAATATTATAAACTTGAATGGGAAAATCTTGGTTATACAAGGAGAGGTATTATGGATGGAAAATTTTGGCAACATTATGATGCCTAGAAATGTCAACAATTGTAAAATAAAAATTAGGGTTTATATAGCATGGGTAAGGCCTAGTGTAATTAATTTCCCATTAGAGGTGGTAGATAGGAACTTGAATTTGAAATGATGCCTAGAGCCCAAGGTTGATTATGAGCATCAAAGTATTCATAATAACTATTGTAATCCATGCATATTTAACCTGGGTTTGAAAATTTGATCATGGAAGTAGATGGGAGGTCACTCATAGATCCATATGTGTGTTTGAGAATGAGGGGAATTTAGGTAACCAAGGGTGGTGTGTGATCATGTTATGCCATTTTAATAGCTACCTTTACATTTAAATGTATTCAAATTCATCTCCCTCAACATCTAATCAAGATCAACTACCATTTTTATTCATGATTGCCAACTATCAATCCACCTTAGATAGTCACCATCATGGAACAATGTAGACCTATCTTTGGGTTATACCATGTTGTCTTGAACATTGATTGGTTAAATGTATCTTGTATAAAAGGTGTGCAATGAAGGTCATGCAGAGAGTTGGCTATGCAATGAAGCTGTTAGCTAGTGAAGAGAACTAAGGGTGATATTCTATGGAAATGCACAAGGACTAAACTTTTTATGTGCCTAGTCTCTTCTGATGGTCCTCACAATATGTGTTTTACAAGGGTGCATATATGAAAATATATTATTTAGTATGAGAATTCACCATTTGATTACAAGGAAGGATTTGAATAAGAGCACACTAAAAGGTTGCAGGTCTCTAGCACATTCTTCTTGGTTAGGAACTTCCTTTTGTGCACCTCTCTCTTTTACTACTTGAATCCTAAGAGACTTGCGCACTTTGAATTGAAGTTCATGTTGGTGTGATGAAGGATATTTACATGGGGTGTGCATTAGGAAATCCTCATATGCAAAAATCAACACGTAGTTGATGTGCAAACCTATGTTGACTATTGAGTGTGGGTGTAGACACAAAACTTATACATGCTAGATTGATTTTAATTGACTCAACACTGCACAAGTGTGAGCCTGTTTGTGAGGTTATTATGAGTTAAAAACTTACAAGGAGGGGTGATTTGGATATTCAACACTTTTGATGACCTCTATGGGATACTTTCTTGCTAATCAAGAATCTAGTAGTCTTAAATCAATCCACTAGGTATAGAGTCATCTTGAGTCCTTTGACCCATTTTTTAGAGTGAAAATGGCACGAAAAGCCCATCCAGGCCTAGAAGGAACTAAGATACCTTACACAAGAATAAATAAGGAAAATAACTACAGTGAATGGTGCTTAGAGGAAGGGTAAATCTACACTAATATAATCATGTAAAAGTGTTTGGAGGAAATGAAACTACTGTAGACAATAACATATGCATGCAACACCAAGGGAAATTAAAATATATAAACTACTATTTACAAGGGTGTTCATGATCACATAGGTAATTCTTGAGAAGAATCCCATTGATGGGGATAGGTAACACTTCTTCATTTGGTTTTATGAGTTAGTATGTATTGACTTACTTGTAACTAAATATGGTATATAGGCCACTACATATAGTGTCAATTTGTATGCTTCCTAGCCTTGCTTTATCTACATCACACTTGAGTACCTAGTCTCCTTTATTAAATAATCTATTATCAACCCTTCTATCAAATTTTCTCTTGGTTTGCACTTGTTAAAGCTTCATAGTGCATATAGCCTATGCCCAAAGTTATTCAAGACCCATTAGCTCAGATAATCCTACTATCATTGGATTTATATAAAATAATTTCAATTGATGGGATAAATTTAGTAAAAGTAACTCAAAATACATGGGAAACCTCTCTTCCTTTCCATAGACTAACATGAAGGGTAAATTACCTAGCACCCTTTTTAGTGTTATTTGATCTGATTAGAGGGTTATCCTAATCTTGGTATGCCATGATCATTGGGTATCTTCCATGGTTCACTTAATTATGTGAATAGATTTCTTGCTAGTTGATTAAGCTAAACCATTACCTTAGGGGTAATACTTTGAGGAGGTGCTCAGATGGATGATATGTTTGACCACCCATTTTTTAATCTTGGCTTCAAGAAAAGCTAGTGCATTATCTAAGATAATAGTGTCTAGAACACCAAATCTCATCATAATCCTTTCATATAAGTCCAAGATGGAAACCTTATTAGCTTCTTTGAGTGATATTACCTCTTTCCACCTCATGAAGTAGTTGGTTACCATGAGGATCCATTTGTGTCCAATGTTTGATGGCATGTTTATCATGGCAATGAAGTCCAAGCCCCATTTGGAAAAGGATTGATTAGCTTGTATTGGGCATAGGGGTAGGGCTGCTAGTTTTTACTTTCCTACAAATAAGGTGCACTCATTATATCCTCGTACCCATGCATTCATGTCCTTGAATAGATTTTTCCAATAATAGCTAGCTCACATGATTTTTATAGCAGTGGCCTTCAGTGTATAATGGCCTCTCGATGGCCCATCATAGAAATCTTTGAGGATCATATTTACCTAATTCTAATCTATACATCATAAGATAAATCTATTTATGTGTATTTTGAAAAGTGCACCAATAAGAGGCACATAAGGAGTGGCTTGTAATATAAAATGTCTACACTTGGATTTATTCAAGCCATTTAGATAATGCACTGGTCTGGAAGAAGATACTCATTTGTTGAGTCCAGTCCACCATAATATCCTTACCCCATGGTTGGTATTCACATAATGTATATACTACTCTGTCTTCATTCTTCACATCCTTTGCTAGCTACTCATAAAGTCCCTTATCTCACACTAGCTTGGTGATTTGGATGTCTATGTCATATTCCATCACCTTCATGACCTACATGGATCTCTTCTCACTAATTTCCTTATTGAGTAAGAACTCCTTTATAATCGAGTGCAAGACTATGAGCTAGATCTTATTATTGGAGAACATGTGACTACAATTATTAAGTGATATTATTACCATGAGGGCATGATTATCTAAAAAGTTATAGTGTATCTCATAATCCTTGAGTACCCAAATAAATAAAGTAATAAGATGATCTAGTTGATCATTATTTTTATATATAATAATAGTCAAGATGTCTTTAGTTCCATTGAATGCATAAAGGATAAAGTCCTTACTATAATCTAGGTTTATCAAAGTAGGATCCTCTATGATGGTACACTTGATGGCCTCAAAACTAGTTTGGTCTTCTTGAGTCCAACTAATTTTAGTGTTCTTATTGAGCATTATTGTGAGGGGTTTTGTTAGAGTTGTGAAACTCAACACAAACCTTCTTACGAAGTTTATTTTCCCCAAGAATATTTAGAGACCCTTCTTGTGACCTAGGAGAGGGAGCGATAAAATGGCATCAACTCATTCGGCATCAATTTTGAGTCCCTATTTAGAGATAATGTATCCCAAAAGATTACCTTCATGTATAATGAAAATGTACTTAATTGGGTTCAGAGAGATCTCAAACTCTTGACATTTTTTAAATACTTTCTCTAGGTGACCCAAATGATTTATTGCATGACATGAAAAAATTATTATATTATCAAGGTAAACCAAGATGATGTTATCAAGTCCCTTGAATGCCATATCCATAGACCTTTGTAATGTAGATCCTATGGTTTTCAAACCAAAGGGTATCCTTTAGTATATGTAGGTACCTGACTTAGTGGTGAATGCTATTTAAAATTAATCACACTCCCACACAAACACTTGGTTATAGCTAGAATAACCATCTATTAGTGAAGACCTTTTTGCACCTGTGACTATTTGTAGGATCTACTCCATTGGTAAGAAGGGGTAGTGGTCTTTGAGGGAGGATTTGTTTACGTCCATGAAGTCTACGCATAATCACATATCTCCATTCTTCTTGTGCACTAGGACTAGATTGGCCACCCATGAGGAATGTTTGATTGGAAATATTATGTTGGCCTCAATGAGCTTTGAGAGCTCCTTCCTTATTAAGGGCTCAATTTTAGGGTTAACTAGCCTCTGCTTCTACTTGACTAGCCTGATATTGGGGTCAAGCTCAATACTATGCCAGGTTAAGCTTGGATCAAAGCATTTGAGGTCTTGATAGCTCCATGTGAATATATCATCATATCTTTTGCTTAGATTAATGGATTCTTTAACTTCAAATGGGGAACATAGCTTGCTAATTTTTAGGAGCTTGTCATTAAAGATGGATACTATCTTGAATATTTACTCCTTTGTCATCATGTTTATCCTCACACCCTTGAGTTGATCATTAAAATTAAAGATGTTTTCCAGTGTGACTAATCCTTTAGGCAGCTTGTTTCCCTTTAGTTAGATGATTTGCTCTTCATATTGGGATTGGATTCATGGTTAGTTCTTAGCACATAATTCATCCTCATCCTACTAGAAATTAATTATTTATTCATCACTCTCAAACACCTATAAATTATTTTCATTATCTAGGATTACCAACCTGATTACAAATTTTATGAGTTACTCAGACTCATCCTTTATGCTATGTGGGAGGTCATACCGCATGCCCATGGTTATGGACCTATCAACATCATAATTTTGTGCCCTTCATATGGAATTGATATTAAAATAATCAAACTCTTCAATTATTTCCCATGCCTTATATTTTTAATCGCTTGGCAAACTATTCTTAGACATGTTCTATGCTCTAACCTAGTTTACCACTATTTTGCTATCTTTGAAAGCTCGCAACACTTTGTTTCCTCTCTTACATGCCAATTGGGGACCTTGTATTAGTGCCTCATATTTTAATTTTTTTATAGCTGAACTACAATCTAAATACATGAAAATATTTATCCTTTTGAGGGGATACCATTATAACACTGAATCCTATGCCATTTTTACCTTAGGAGCAATCAAAATATAACTACCATATGTCTTAAAGGTCCTATTGCATATTTATAAGGTTAGGTAACAAGGTGTCCTAATTTAGGATGTAGTATGTGCCTAGCCCTATTTACTTTATGTTGTCTTATGGGTCAAACTTACAGTGCTCATGTGACCATTCATCAGGAAGGTTATCTAAAATTTACTTAAGAGGTGTGGTGGTCTCATGAAGAATTAAATTCTCCTCTTAACCAAAAAAAGTGTAGTTCATATCAATCAGCCTAGGGGTGTATGGTTCTATATGATTCTTTGAAATAGGCTTGGCCTTGATGGTCACCTTGGTTCTATATCTGGTCTTGTTTAGCATGTACGATTAATCTAAGGATAAATATTTACCCACCTTCGTAGTGAAATCTTGGGAGAGGTATGTAAAAAATTAAGGGGGTAAGTAAATTATTATGATATCTTGCACAATGGAAAGGCTCAAACATGCATGTAGAGTGATATTTAGACACTTGACGATTCCCATAGTTTTAACTATTATTTTATCCAATTAGATGACTCCTTTTGAGATGGGATTGTATGTTATGCCTAATATGTCTATAATTTTCTTAGACATCATTGAGTTTCTTATGATCAAATATATCATAAAATTATGTATGAAATGCTCACTGATAATCAAGATGTAGAATGGGGGTAGTTTTCTATTTCTCCCTGAGGTTGACATAGATTTGTGGGTGTAGTAAGCATAGTTTGTGATGGTTCATGATATTGGAAGTTCTTTAGGGCATCCTATAAAAAATTCCTTTGGAAAGGAATAAAAAGAAAATCCCACATGGAAATGTTTGGGATGGTCTTATTCATTTTCTTAACTATGTTAAAGGGGATTTTAGTCCCCTTAATCTATGCCTTTTGAATTGTATCCTATTTTTGTACTTGCACACTAGTCTGAGGTTGAATCTCTTTCTACACGACCATTTATACATGTTCCTAGAAACTTATCATAGGTAATTTACCCTACATATCTACACATGGAAATAGGGTTGTATAGGTTGAGGTTTCTAAAGGAGTAACTCTCTCTCTCTCTCTCTCTCTCCATTTCTCTCTTTTTAAATCTTGTATTAAAAGCATCTAAGTTTCTTCCTATGTTCAATGCTTCATTCTGATTCACATAATTGAAGTCACCCTCTTGCCAATTTAGGAGGGTGGATCCACTATGCTCTTGTATTCATGATTTTGGTTCATCCCTTGGTTGATATAAAATAGATGGAGGCTCTTGAGATGGTGGCACATTCTACATTATTGGTGCCTCATTTATCACTTCATTCATGCATGCAACTTGATCATGAAACTGATCGCATGGATATCACCAGTCATAGTCCCATGCCATATTATTTTGCACATGCAAAAGAGTTATAGAGTGCTCATAGTGTTAGAATTTGGCACATAGGGTAGTCTATTATATATGAGCTAGTTTTGATCTTGTGTAACATATTATTAGGGAGGCTTGTTTGATTGATATTACTAGTTGAAGGGTTGATAAATCTTGGAATGCTATGATTGTTGCCTTTTAAGTCCTACTAGCTCATTTAAAAAGATATTGAATAAGGACTTGACTTCATGCTACTCACTCAAGGGTTTATAAGTTGGTGTAATTGATGGGATGATAGTATAAGGAATGGGGGCTAGAGTTAGAATGGGGGGCAAGGTAGGTGAACTTGTACATGGGGGATCAAGATACAAGAGCATAGGGGGTTTGGGTACAATTTTGCCCACTTGAATCAAGTAGTTTTTTATGTGCACAACAAGTTCATATGCATATGGTAATACTACACCTCCCATAGATTAGATCATTAAAGCCACATTATTGTTAAGCACTCTCAAAAAATATAAGAATGTAGTGTTAGGATTTGGATTTTCCAAGAGTGTAATTTAATCCCAAGTCCTATGGAACTTGAAGTTGACCATCTACTCATGTGGAAACTTTTTTATGGTCATGAGTTGATCCATTAGTGATAGGTGGTCACTCTTTTCTTCAAATTATATGCATAGTACCATGCCTAACTCATCCTAATTATGAATAGAATTCAATTTCAAAACTTAGTACTATTGGAGTGCCTTCCCTTTTAATAAGAGGCAAGGAGTTATACTGAAATGTTGTCTTTAGTCACATTATAGATAGAACAAATATTTGAATGTCTTGTATGTGCTTTATCAAAGTAGTAGAATTTTATATAGTAAAGTAGGGGATGATCTTAAGAGAAACTACAAGAATATCATCATAATGGGTAAGGATCAATGGGCTACATCCATTAAATGGAATAAATGGGTTGGTTTCTAAAAGAAACCATGAATGGGATGGGGAATAGTTTTCTTCTATGCATAGGGAATATACCAAATGGGGGTGTAAACTAAGATTTAAGAGAAGGTTTCCCTATGTTAGTATCCCTTATGATAGGAGATAAGGATGCTCTAACTCATATTATTCTAGAGGGTATAGGAAATTCAATGAAATGAAAATTAATGCCTATTGAAGACAATCTCATCTATCTTAGCATATAGGTAAAAGGTTGATTTGTATGAACCATGAATGGTTGGAGTTGCCAGGTGATCTATAAAGTGTATTTAACACTTGAATAACTAATATTAGAAATAATATATCATCAAACCTTTGAACTTGGTCACACTAGGAATGCCAAAAACTACTATCACTCAAAATATGTACTCGTGTGTGAAATGATCTCATGCACACCAACACATGTCACTTCCACACTTAGTACCCTAGAATTTCACATTAGAGATTAATTTGGTGTCTTATTGTAACAATGGGATCATACCCCAAGGTGTGGAACTTTTACTCTCCTTAGGATGGAACTTTGAATAAGGCCGAATTCCTTCTATTTTAAATGCAACTAGTGTAAGGCTAGCATGTAGACCTAAAAAGAGCAAAATTAAATTTATATCTAGTGCTAAACCTAAAATTGACAAAAGAGAAAAGGGAGAGAAAAGGTAAGAGGGTTGATGGAATGTAAAGGTAATGCACAAAGAATAGAGTAAACACCTCACCCACTTAACAACACAATAAAACTAATCAAATTAGATACACAATATTCAAACTAGGTGCATTGCATAAGTGTTTCACATGGAGGTAAGGGAACATAGTGCAATGCTAGGAGAGGTGACAAATGATCCATAGATAATTACTATGGATACCCATGTATACACAACATGAAACCTACAAAGGATTTTAGTTTTGTGTAGAGGTGTGAAGAGAGGACATCAATGAGAGGGACAAACATCCATAGATAAGGATCAATAACCATAAATGCACACAAAATATAGATTATGAAGAAATTAAATTAGTTATTATTAATCCTGAGGTCTAAAGTAATATTAAAAATTTGAATGGGAAAATCTTTGTTATACCAAGAAAGGGCTCTTGGAGGGAAAATTTCAGCAATGTTATGATGCTTAAAATTTTCAACCATTTTACAATAAAAATTAGGGTTTATATAGCACTAGGCAAGGCCAACATAATCAATTCACCATTGAAGGTGGTAGATATGAACTTGAATTTATAATAGAACCTAGATCCTAAGGTTGATTAAGAGCATCAACATATTTGCAATAATTATTGCAAGACATGCTTATTCAACTTGGGTTTGATAATTTGATCATGGAACTAGTTGGGAGGTCACTCATGGATCCACGTGTGCATATGAGAATAAGAGAAATTTAGGTAACAAAGGGTAGTGTGTGATCATGTTTTGATATTATAAAAGTTGACTTTGCATTCAAATATGTTTATATTTAGCTCTATTAATGTCCAATTGGGCTTAACTACCACCTTTATTCATGGCTTCCACTTATCATTCCACTTGGGCTAGCCACCATCATGGAACTATGTAGACCTAACTTTGGGTTTTGCCATATTATATTGTGTGTTGATTAGTTATGTAAAGGGTATAAATTAAAGGTCACATGAAGAACTGGTTATGCAATGAAGTTGTGAGCTAGTGAAGGATACTAAGGGTGATCTTTTATAGAAATGTACAAGGCCATAAAACTCTCTGCACCTAATCTCTTCTGATGCTACTCATAGTCTATATTTTACAAGGGTACATATATAAAACTATATAATTTGGCATGGGAATTCACCATTCAGTTACAAGGAAGGATTTGAATAAGATCATGCTAGAATATTGAAGTTCTTGAGTGTACTCTTCTTGGTGTGGAACTAGATTTTATGCACTTCTCTCTTTTACTACTAGAAGCCCAAGAGACCTACACACTTTAATTTTTGCACTGCATTGGTGAGATGAAGGATATTTTCATAGGGAACACATTGGTAACTCCTCATAGGTAAAAATCAACACTTAGTTGATGTGATAACTTGTGCTAATTTTTGAGTGTGAGCACAAACATGAAATATCTATGCACTAGATTTATTTTATGGAACTCAACACTATAAAAGCATGTGACTCTTTGTGAGGTTCTTATAATTTTAGTTATTATGGGGAAGGGTGACTTGGAGAGTCAATTTGTATATCCTATTGTATCTTAAATTAATGTTTCACCATATTTGGTCTATATCTGTCAATGGTATAATATTTTCACATAATAATTTAGTAAACTATGGTCATATAAAATGTATACTCCACATCCTTATCCCGCTAATACTGAATACCTAAATAGGGCTTCCAAGTTAGATATACATCTATCATCTCATCTAGAGTTCACTTGTAGTATCATATCTGCCCTATGCCATATATGGTTAGGTACCACCTGATACACTTGATATACCCTTAGATCCTTTGGCCCCCTCTACTAATGTTTCCCTATTTGTCTCTTAATATAAATATGCTTCCACACCCAGACGTGGAGTAATGTGGTTGCACCTATGTTTCATCCTCCTCTATATACCACAAAATGTAGATCATGATATAGTTATGATAATATGGTAGGGCCCCATGAAAATATAAAATTATCCTCTAGCATATCCCTCATCACTTCTCCCAGGCCCATGTGGAAGAACTACATTCTCTTGTTAGGTAGTACAATGCTACTACCAATAAGCATCAGAATAATCACCACCTTATTAACTACTATTGGTAGTGAAGGATAAAACTCCATGGCCCTATCTCATGGCATGTCCATAACCAAATTGACCATGTTAATATATACATATCCACTTCATACCTTCTCAATATCAATATATCCTATAAAATCTTCTAGCATAGCCTATCTAAGCCATAGGGCTAGCTAGTATAATGGTTATCCTTTGATAGACACTCATAGAATACACCAAAAATCCTCTAGTGTAATGATCACCTCTCCTATCACCAACCAAAATTTTGATGTGTCATAATTCCATCTCTTTACTAGGGTATTGATGAGTGATTGATCTTCCTTGATCATTGGCATCCTTACCACGTGTAGGAGGCCAATTATTGAAAAGAAGCTACACATGTCATTTGTATATACCATTATCTTTTATAAGATATGGGACCACATCTCATGTGATATAAGCACATCCACCTGATCCTAAAATCCAATCAAGATAGCTAAATTTAGTCATTTACATCTAATTAAATCACATTATATTTACTAATATTTTTTTTTCTTAGCACCATCCCTTCATCAATTCATGCTTGAATTTAGTCATTTGTTTTCTGACGTTCTCTTTGTTCAAATTCTATTCATCTAGGCATTTGAACATTTTCACCATTTTGTGTCAAATTCATTTATTAGTAGGTCAATTTCATTATTTACATGGTGAATTCACTACTAATCAAGATCCTTTTCATAATTCTACATGGCTAATCATTTTCATTATTTTATGATGAATTCACCATTTATTTAACCATTTCATCAATTACATAGCCATTTTGTTATTTTCAACATCAATTTCACTAATTATCAAAATGATAGTCTATTGGTCATTTTCACCATTTTCAAGGCCAATTCATCATTTCTATGTTCAAAATTTCTTTTTGGTGAAATCAATGTTTTTGAGTGTAAATTCATTGTTCACATGGTCAAAGTCACTATTTTTGTGGCAAATTCACTATTTTGTGGTGAATTCGCTATTATGAAAATGAAAAATTATTTATTTTTCCTACTTCTACATGTAGTAAATACACTTAAAGGGAAATTAAAAAAAGACACAAAAGCACCTACCCATGGTGATCTTAGGCATGGTCTACAAGCCATTTTCTAAGTCACTTTCATGTACAATATCAAAGGTAATTTTTTAAATGAATAGGGTCAAAATGAATCAATTTTACCCCTAGGGTGAATCTATAACCTTTTATTCTAAAATTTCCCCCCTCTATAGGACATGGTATCCTATCATTCTTCTCTAGAGACTTATTTCTAGCCCCATAAGTCTCTAGCCCTAGTGTTTATTTTTACTCCTATTTTCTCCCAACTCTTTCATTTTATCCTCTTTTGAATTTTCTATGCTATATTTCATACATTCACGATTCCACTCATACATTTTTTTTTCTGACTCTCCCCTTATGGGGGCATCCAGTGCTTACCAAAAGCCATCTTGAGATGTATTTGAACCCATTTTTTAAAACACATTTAATAAAATTGTCAAATTTAACATCCATCATCATTATGAGCATCTTCTACTCATTTTAGCATTTTTTTTTAGTATTTGAGAAGATTTTACTTTGTCTACATCTTGTAACACCTCCTCAAATAAGGGTAAATGTAGACACTCCATTTTAATCACTTTCATGTCAAAATTTCAAAATAGAACTTCTCACAAATTATACAAAAAATGGTCTAATATCATTTGTTTATCTTAATTTCCTTTGTACATCTAACATATGGGTTTAAATTCATGCTAGGGCATCCCTAGGTGGGGTAATTCACCATATTAAATTTATTTAATTATCATTCAAGTCATTTTCTTTGATCAATTATTCTTCTCTAATCAATTCATTAATTATCCTTCTTTGATAAATTAATTCAAATATTTCCCCTTCTCAAGTCATTACCTTTAATCATTCTTTTAATTATAATTCTATGCAAATGGAATTATAATTTATTTTCAATTATTAATTTTTCTTTTTCTTCCCCCTCAAAGGGCATATTCATTTGATAAACAATCTTGATATCCTATGGAATATCCTTTTATGAGTCCACCAATTAATGAATGAAATAATATAAAGGATTATTTCCCACCCTTCATCTTAGAGACAATATTAAGGGTCCTTAATAAATCTTATGAGATATTTTAGGGAGCACTCTCAACCCTTCATATTATAAATAAGATGGTCCCACATTGGTTATCTATGTGCTTTATTGACAATGATTCTCCACCCTTCATCTTGTAAACAAGATGAATGGCCCATATTGACTCTTATAAATATATTTTGAGGAGAATTATCCAATCTCCATCTTGCATGCAAGATGGAAGACTCATATTAATCCCAATTGGGATATTTTTAAGA
This sequence comes from Torreya grandis, assembly GCA_037957365.1. Taxonomy (NCBI): domain Eukaryota; kingdom Viridiplantae; phylum Streptophyta; class Pinopsida; order Cupressales; family Taxaceae; genus Torreya; species Torreya grandis. Next base: position 3,887,426 of record JARHVA010000815.1, read on the forward strand.
ACCTTCCTCCACCCTTCATCTTGGACAAGATGAAGGGATCATGTTATCAATCCATGTGCCTTGTTGAAGATGCATTTGTAACCATCCATCTTGGAATAAAGATGATGGGTCCTCGTTGATTTAAAATTGATATAAATAGATCCTTTCCCTCTACAATTTACCAAGCTCAAGTTCAATAACAAAGTGTCATCAATTTATTAAGCTACTTGTGCATCAAATTTTATCAATTAAACTATTAAAAATTTTCAAGAGGAAATGATATGACAAATAACATTGCTAAAGACTTCTTGAGACTACATCTGAACCACATCCACTTTTGAAAAGGTGAATGATCCATGAAAAGTCAAGGTAAGAATGGTTTTATTTCTTATTTTGATTTTAGATTTATTTATATTTGACTTAGTTCATGAGTCATTAGGCTATAGGTGTTATATATACATTTGGTTCTTGACTACATAATCATTTAACAATTTTTTTAACCCCTTTAGTGGTCCCAAAGACACATACACTCCATCCTAGCCTTGCCTATTCATGAAATCAACCTACATAAAGACTTAATTCAAACATCACAATAATAATACACACCAATTCATGGTCTTAACAATATCATATGATTCTAACTTGGATTTTTTCCTAACTTACTTTTGTTGACCCTTCCCAAGACACCAGGTCTTGTCTACCATGGTTTATTCCCTAGGGTTATAGCACCCAACCCCATGATTAGCATATAGTCTGATACTAATACTAATATAAGATGCAAGGATTTCCATTCCAGTCCATTTCCTCATATTATCATTTAATCCTTAGCTAATTTGGATGAACAAGCAATAATTCTTGATCCACCCATCATTATCCTTACTCAGAATAAAGGTCATCACTATAACATTATCCAAGCCTAGTTTCCTATGCAAAACTTATTATTATCCTTAGGTCTAGCCTCATATTATATCTTCCTCTTTTTATGGAAAATTGATTGGGCATATCCAACTTGATAGAGTATATATTGTCCTATTGGTCATTCAACCTAACCTCCCTCATTTCCCTAGTCCTAGTATCAACCAGGAGCTTCACCTTATTGTGATCTCATAAATTAAAGGAACTTGGAGTTCTATTTTGGCATAGTTTGACACTCTTAATAAGCATCATGACACTGATGAGGTATTTTGGGTCCATCATGAGAACCCATTTACACCACCCATTATGAATCCCATTCTACCTAGCCAATGACCCAATCCATAACCCATTCATTATGTCAGTTACCTCAACTTGACCTCAAGGATTTAGGTGCATAATTTAACATGTATATATTCACATGTACATAAATTGGTGAACTTGACATGAAATAATTCAATCTTTACATATCCATTTCCTCTCTTTTCTTTTACCTTATCTACCTTCTCCCCTCCTACCATTTATTCTTTAGGTGATCATCTACCCATATAATATGTATGGACAAGACATAGGCATATCTCTTAGACTAGAAGGTTATATGAGAAGCTAGATCAATTATAGTGATCCTTCATTGATGAGTTGGAACAATATGACTTTGAAACCAATATAAAATATTGATTCTATGATTACTCTCATCCCACCACCCAAATCAAGAGTGAGGTCACCATTTAATAAATACAAGACGTATCAAAAACTATGAGTAACCACCCTAACTCCAATGCTATGACCCTTACTAGGGGAGGTCTGATCACTCCTTATATGTCCACAAGGCCATATTTTATCTTAAAAAACCTATACATATAAAGTATAGCTAAATATGATCATTCCCTAGGAAGGATCCATCACATAGAGGACAAGGTCAACCATATGAAAGCAGACGTACATATTCCTAACATGAGTCAATATGCCTTCGACCCAGTAGTATAAACCAAAAACACTACCCCTAAGGTTCTCATCCCAAACCAACCTCTTCATAATATCCCATTTTATACCTCTACCCCTCCTACATAGGAGGTCCTTAGGCCTAGCACCAACACTAGGCCAAACCAACTCATCAATAAACTAGTGGGTCACATTCATGACATGGATCATAACCAATAATCTCTGGATTAGGGGATCAGCCCAAATTATCCTACACCAGCTCATCCCCCTATTTTTCTCATCTAAACAATGACTCATCTAACACCATAATAACAAGCCCATATGCATTTGCCATAATAGGAACATATACCCTATAAAAAGGGGATATCCTCACTCATGAAGTCCTTAACCTTGACACCTCTAAGACCCATTCATATTATCAAGTTCCTATTCAAATTCCAATGGGAAACATATACACTTATGTTTTACCTTCACCAAATATCATAGTAGCCATTAATCCACTATTCTTTACACCTCTGAGTTACATATTTACCACTTACACTCCCCCCATAGAAAAACCATGTCACACATTATATATCATCAAGTTACATACAAAACACATATACCCAACCATAACACACTTTCACACTACCTACATATAAAAATATTCCCCCTTACTTTCATACATATTCAAAATCCACTTAGTTGGATAATAATTTTTTGGTGTACTCCACTTTGCCTTATCATGCTTCTTCTATTCTTTTTGGTGGTTACCAAACCAACCCCTATGTCACCCCACCCTTTTATTCTAGTCCCAATATGGTAATAATAGACTTTAATAACATGGGTACTTAATCTAAGTACTTTAAGGAACCTATTGATGCCAATATATGGGGGTTATTCTCCCACATCACCTATTAGACCTTCCTAAGTTTAAAGGGGAGTGGGATCCCAATGCACATGTCAAGGATTATGCTATGGACATTATGGAACTCCTACCTTGTAATGGGGTGGTGTTAAAAATCTTCCCCAAAACCCTAGAAAGGATAACACTCAATTGGTATTACCACTTCCTTAATGGGTTTATACATTATTTCTTCCAATGCATGGTTGAGTTTTTCAAAGATTTTAATATGAAAAAAATATTGAATATTGGCATATAGGAATTATTACACATCAAGGAAGAACACAACGAGTCTACTATCCATTTCATTATGATATGGTGGTAGGTATTATTTTCCTCTGCCAACACACCCAATATGGATTGACAAGATTTTTTTGATCTTTTCCTCCATTCCATTAATAAGGATATGAGGGGGGATGTCCAAAAATTCCAATATTAATCCTATGAATAAGCCTTTGAAAGCACCTTATGATTTAACTAGGCAACTATTGATAGTGGTCAACACACTTACAAGACCAATGAGTGCATTATTACCCCAAGACAAAATAATGGGGGATTTCAAAGCACAAGTCCAAACAATACCAATAACCAAGGTCTTAAATCAAAATAGGAATCCCATGACCAATGGAGTCACTAATCAAAAAAATAATCCAAACCCTATGAACAACAACCAATGAATGTCACCAATAATTTAAGGGCTAGAAATCATAATCCCCCTCTTACCATCCATGTGGTTGACTTCAACTGACCACCACCACACAACATGCAATACCAAAACCATAATCAAAATCAATTCCAACTAGTTGAATAATACCCCTAGTTTTAGAACCAAACCTATTGCCAATAAAATAATCAATAAGAGTTTGGGCAATAGGGGAAGAACATGAAACCTAGGGATTACGATCCCAATGTTTATTACCTCTTCCATTGAGTTATTGGTCATGACGCTAAAAAATAAAGAGAATATAACAAATTTATAAAAAAACTCCTAGAAGATCAAAGGAAAACATTCATAGACATGTTCTTAGGGAACACTAATACAAGCTCCCAAGACTTTTCCAATGGTCATGTCACTCCTCAAAATTATTATCTCTAAATCTATCAGAACCCCTTTTCTTAGCACCAAACATGTATATCCCAAATTCAATTTTAGGGTGGCCCACATAACCATAGTATTTAACATAATCAAACCATAATGGCATGTACTCATGATGTTTAAGCCTTCATATCTAGGACTATAACACTAAAATAACTCCTCAGTTAGGAGTGTGAGGGAAAATAAGAATGATAGAGGTTGTAAAAATAGAAGTTGAAGAGGAAGAAAACATTATCACTTGAATTAGAGAGTATAATCGTGTGTCCCTATATCCCTCAAACATTATGGAAATAGAGTCTAATCCTAAACCCATGGGGAACTATGATTTAATCTCAAATTTAACCAAAAATTCTCCCACATTTTGTTCCTACACTTTCTCAAGAAATCTCCTACTTATTAGTTAGCCTTTATCTATGCCCTAATATTAGGGCATTTATATAGTGTTAATCCTCCCCCAAAATCTCAAATCAACCACAATGATCTAGACATGTTTCTATCTTGTCAAGAATCATGGGATGATGGTTATTTCTTTGATTTATGAAGCCTTCCTCTTGATTCTTAGATGGTAAAAAGGGGAGGACTAGCCTTATTTTTATAAGTATGGATTTATAAAAATTATGTGAAAAGTGCTATGATTTATGATGGATCATCAATCAAAATCATCCCCTTTTCCTTCCTTCAAAACATGGTTATGAGGAAATGAATTATTCTACATTATGTAAAAACATATAAGGCTAAGATGAACTCAAATATACTTCCATAGCAACCATTGTGCTCCTAATCTGTTAAGGCCCCAAAATGGTGCTAAATAATTTGTATGCCATAAAGAAAGACACCAAATACAACATGATCTTATGAAGGCCTTGGATACATAATATGAAGGCTATCCCTTCAACCTTATTCCCAAAAATGTGATTTTTGCACCTAGGAAAGGTCTTCATAGCCTAGGGGTATTGTAAACTCTTAGACAGGTTACAAATTATCATGCATAAGTAATTAAGTTACACATTGATTACCATCTACCTACCAATGGGGTCATAAAATGCTTGTAGTTGGTCTATGTTATTAGATCCAAAAAATCCAAGGTGGTCATCATAAATAAGGGTAAAAAAATACCCTAGGCCCTAGTATAGGATGAATCAAAGGAAAAAGACATAATATTAGATGAAAATACTGCTAACTCAAAACCAATAATTGGTTCAGAAATATCCACCATGTCTACACCCAAGATTATCAACCTCTTAGAGAAATATACTCCCCTCATCCTACCATTCAAACCATGGGGGGGACCTATGATTTATTTATATCTCAAGGTCATCAAACCTAAGAGGGGTTAGATATCCTACTAGACCTTTACATGATAGAAGTGTCTAGCAATGAGGAAATCCCCCTTTTTAACAACCATCCCAAAATTTATTAGCACTAACACCAAATGCCCAACCATGTAGAGGCAAGCCACCCTTTGTACTCCACCTTGGTCATTTTCAAACCACTTCAAAGCATGCTCATAGATCTTGATATGACATGACCATACCAATTTTATAGAGTCCTTAATCCATTAGGTTTACTCTCTCTAGAGATGTTAGTCATTCGACTTTGGCCTGCATCTGTGTGTGTTTCTCATCACAATCCAAGTTTTCTAATGGGAAAACATACCTTTCATTCCCTTGGGACCATGTTGGTTCTTAGAAGGAAAATCCATACCATGAAAATAGGTAGGATATAGATTAACATCAGAATCCATGATTGCCCATAGATTCTTAAAAGAGGGATTATTTTTCCCCTTATAAAGATATAAGACCCTAGAAAATTTCCCACTTTATTCTTTTAGGCTTTCCCACATATAAAAATAGGACAAGTAGTACTACCCATGCACTACCCATAATACTACAAGATGTATAACTATACCTATGCATCTCTTATGCCAAACTAAGATCCTAATTAAGCTAGCATACTTTACACTCTAAAATAAAACCCTAACTATGATGACATACTCCCCACCCCAAATAAAAGGTCAAAAAAACATCCTTTTGAATGTTTGGAGTAACTTACCTACCTTGAAAAATAGCTTAAGAATATTTTTTTTGAGTTCATATAAGTTCTTCACTCCCTTCTTCCACAACACAAGGATTAACCATATACAACTTTACAAGCCCTTCTATTCTCCTCACAAAGGGGATGGGATAATTTTCTTCCCAAACCTCAAGACTAGGGACCCCAAGAGGGATTACTTGGTATTTTTGATATACATATGGTTGAGATATAAGAATACATGAAAAATTCACCTAATGATTGTCCCCCTCCTACACATAATCTTTGGGTATTTCACTACAATGGACCCAAGTGACACCTAGGCACTAGGGTAGGAGTTGTCTTCATCTCTCTTGAAGGGCAGGTCATGCCTTTTAGAGTCAAGTTAGACTTTGAGTGTAAAAACAATGGGGTTGAGTATGAGGCCCTATTGTTTAGCATTCTTATTGAAAAATTCTTAAGCATTCAAAACATAAGGATCTAGGGTGACTCACAGTTAGTTTCAAACCAAGTTTCAAAAGTCTATCATACCAAGGCCAAATATTTAGTTTTACAAGACCATTGTGCATAAGATCACCAAGGAATTTAACTTTGTTTCTATAGAATTATTCCCTAGGGAAAACAAACATCTTGTTGAATCCATGGATGCCTCATCTTCATGGTTCAACCCCCATCTAAAAATACCATAATCTCTTGGTCAAAATAGATCCCATTGTGCATAAGACTCATAACAACCAAATTATTGCTCACATGAGAAGGGATTATGACCCATTGGTATTTAATCTAGTTTATAAAAATGAGGCCATTACTGAGCTATTATGAGCCTATGACAACCTCCCATAGTTTTACCATAATATGGGATTTTAACTACCCACTATCCCACCTTAGCCCTTAGAGCTAAATATTATGATTCTTAATATCGCATTAAAAATTACCTATCATCTAATGATAAACATGATGTCTTATATATGGCGGATGAAGATATTGATATTATATTATCCTTTGATGTGTTTGAAGAGGGAAACAACTCACTCATTGAATAAAAAATTGACATTAACATTGGGATAGAAGAGAATTCCAAACTTCTCAAGTTAGGGTCTTCACTCTCTAAGTAGGAGGTGGAGGGCCATAAGTATCTCCTCATATAAATCTCAAAAAAATTTACTTTCTCTTACACTAACATGGTAGGCATGAACCCATATGTATTCATCCACAACCTAGTTATAATGCCTTATGCAAAACCTATCAAGCAAAATCTCAGGCTCATCAAGCCTAATGTCACATTGATGGTAAAAGAGGAAGTCATCAAGCTTTTAAAATTCAGATTCATTAAATCAGTAGGCTACTCCAAATGAATGTCCAAAATTTCCCACATCTTTAATAAGAATAGTAAAAAAAATTAGAATTTGTATAGAATTTTAGGACATTAATAAATCATCTCCAAAGGATGAATTCATTCTCCCATCTATTGATCACATTGTTGATGCTACCAAGGGATATGAATTGATGTCACTCATGCATGGTTTTTTAGGGTACAACTAAATTATCATTTATGATGAGGACCAAAGTAAGACCTTATATAATATGACTTGGGGGACCTTTTATTATGTTGTGATGCCCTTTAGTCTCAAAAATGTAGGGGCAACATATCAAAGGGCCATAACCCACACATTCCATGATCTCATTCATAAGACAATTGATATCTATGTAGATGATATTTTAGGAAAGACAAGATGACATGTATACCATTTAGAGATTTTATGCACCATATTAACACATTTAATTGAATATGACATCAATTTAAATCCATAAAAATGTGTGTTTGGAGTTACTAGTGGAAAAATCTTATGGTATATTATCTCCTAGTGTGCAATCAATATTGACCCTAGTAAATTTTGATCAATCTTATAAATGCTTGATCCCACAAATGAATCAACCATAAGAACCTTCTTAGGTAAATTGGGGGCCATTAGATGATTCATTCCTAGTCTCACTTATATCATTCACCCCATCAAAAACCAACTAAAAAAGACAAGTGAACTAACTTGGATAAATGATTTTTAAGAGGCATTTGTAGTACAATACTTCCTTATGTCCCCCCATGATCATGGCACCTACACTAGATAAGCCCCTGATACATTATATTAGAGAAACTAAGGTACCACTTACCTACATGTTAAATCAAGAATATGACACTAAAAAATAACACATTGTCTTTTTAATTATTCAAACCCTTGTCAATTATGAAACATGATATACGTAAGTAGAAAAGGAATGCTTAAAAATGGTGTTTGTAACCAAATGATTGTGAAAATATATGTTAAATCAAGAGAAAAGATTTATCATGATATTTCAAGCACTAAATTTTTTCCTAACCCAACCAGCTCTCTCTAGGAAGGTTGGTTGCCTCATTACACTCCTAAGGAAGTTCAATTTAATGTACATCAACCAAAAGTATGTTAAGAGATAAATCATCATTGATTAATCAGATGATTCACCCTTGGAAGTTAAAGATTTTGTCAATACTAATTTCTTCTATGAACTAATATGCTACGTAAAAAATCCTTCTATTAGCTCTTCTCCTTGTTATATTAATATCATAAATTACCTAATTGACCATACTTATCTCAAAGGTGCTAACTCATAATTAAAAAGATGTCTTCTCATCATAACATCCAAGTATGTTATTTTAGATATGATCCTTTATCTCAAGGATTTTGATGGCATGTTTCTCTAATGTGTTTAATATGAAAGAGTTATAAAGATTCCTCTTTCATTGCCATAGTGATGTTTGTGGTGGACACTTTGGCAACCATATGACTACTCAAAGAATCCATAGGATGGGATAATTATGGCCCAGTATAGACCATGATGTTTTTTAAATATATATGTAAATGCAATAAATGTCAATGTTTTTCACATGAGATATATGTTCCTACCAAGGAGTTATAACCCATTCTCACTCCATGGCTCATTTACAATTTGGGAATGGATTTAGTAGGTAAGATCTCCCATACATCTTTAGATGCTCATCAATTTATTATCATGAAAATTGCATATTTCACCAAATGGGTATAGGAAATTGCAGTAAGAATTATCACAGTATTAGTCATCATAAATTTTATCCTAAATCAAATCATGTGCCAATTTGAGGTCCCACAAGTCATCATTACTGACAATGGGTCCCCTTTCAAAAATATGAAAATTCATAAACTATGTAATAAATTTGTTATATCACACCATTTGGACTCCATGTACTATCCAAAAGCTAATGATTAAGCTGAAGCTACTCAAAGAATCCTAAAATCAATTTTGGTTAGGAATGTTAGAGATTCTATATGAGACTAACATCTAAAATTTTATCCAGTACTATGGGCTTACATAACAACTATTAAGACACCCATGGGGGAACTCCATATTCACTCATGTTCATATATAAAGCCATTATACCCCTATAAGTATAAATACCCAGCCTTCGTGTTTCCCTTTAAGGCCTTCTTGATCAATAAGAGTATAAAGAGGCATGATTGATCCAATTAAAAATCTTAGAAAAACATCAGATTGACACTGTAAATAATCACATTGATTATGTTGATCATATGGGTAGACAATACAATAAAAATGTCCATGAAAACCCAATACATGTAGGATACCTTGTCCTTCGGCTTGATAGTCAAATTGATAAGATGAAAGGAGAAGGTTAGAAGTTCAGACCCAAATAGTTAGGCTCTTACTTAGTGATAAAATACTTCAACAATAGAGCCTATCAGTTATGAACTCTAGAGGGTAAGGAGTTCGATGAGTTTGTGAAATACTTGTACATAAAAAACTTTTATATCTAGTAATTTCGTGTCACATTATTCTAATTTACATTGAATTTTAGGAGGTTACATTTTCACTTACATATCAGATGTGTTATTCAATAATTATTTAGTTGTTAGTTCACACAATGTAGAAACTTTCAAAATGTGGCATATCATGTCATCCTACTCTCATATTAAACTATCACCCAATATAAATAATTATCAAAATCAAAATTTTACATTGGTCTTTGTCTTAGTTATTATGAATAGAGTACACCTATTTTACTAACATCTTGCATAACTTAGAAGAATGGTTTCTTACAATTTAGTCTGGAGTTTTGTCTATGATAGAGTATCTAGTTATGATGCCTTCTAAAAATAGAACATTAGTATGATTAAAAATAGGTAACTTATCTCACCTATCTTGGTCCTCAGTGATGATCCATTACATTTTAATAGTTATGTGGGGCCAAGATTTGGAGTAAAGGCCTTAAAAATAAAAAAGGAAAAGTAGACACTCCCATGAAAATTAGAATCCTTATGCAAATACAAAAGTCAAATTTCACATCTCTTTCCATGTTTATAACCTTTAGTGGTGAAATCTTAAATATTACTAGTTATGTGGGGTTAACATTAGGGAGAGATCCCCACATTACCCACCTACATCTAGCCTTTGGTGATGATCCCATGTGTTTTCTTGGTCATGTGAGACTAGGTGTAGGGGGTCATAAAGAGATGTAGAAGTCAAATGTAAAAGCAATATCAAATCAAAAAGTGTCTAAAGAGAAAGATCTCTAAAATATTTGCTTACATGTTTATGTTTAAAGAGGATAACCTTTTCCCACATAATGGTTTTATCTAGGATAGTTATCTCTAGATGAAGCCAATAAAGTTAGTGTTTTATAAGTCTATCAAGAAGTATATTTCCCCTTTGCTTGTAAAGATTAGGTCATCTTATTTTTTCCTATAATATTTTGAGCTATGGTTCTCATTATTTATCACCTCACATTTATCCTATTTCCCATTTCACTCTTTGCCATAAATAGAAAGTCATATGTTTTGTAAACAAAGCAATAGGTAGTCACCTACAAAATAAATGTTAGTGCAATTATAGTTACATATATTTATCCATCACATTACATCATTTACATACATTCTATTCCCACATAAATAAAAATTTACCATAGTAGCATATCAAAATAAAATAGATACATATACATATACATATACATATACATATACATCATCACATGCCTATCCATCTAGAGTGCATCAACTAAATTTTTTTAATGAAAACTAAAGTCACATCATATGAATGACAAGTCATTTATAGGTAAGACAAAACATCTATATATATATCATAATGACTATTGAGTTTATACAAAAAGTATGTCTAATACAAGCCCCTCTATAGAGGGATGATGTGCCTCATGGCATCTAAAAAAGAATCAACATATACAATGAAATAATAAAAACATGTGCTATATATCTAAGGAGCCTTTCCTCCTCTTGTGTGAGGATCCTAATGTAAAATAATGTCAAGGACTCTCACTCTAGTGGCATATCCTACTATAGCCTCCATTAGAAGTTATCTCAACCTATTTAATTTGAAGGCCAAAATGATGCCCCTTGATGGTGCCTCCATTTGAATTTATCCTCCCTATCATGTGGATGGAGGCTCTACCACATCCCCCATATACCATGGTATATACTAGGGCCTCTACCCTCCTCAATCTAGCTAGTAGAGAGTTTTTATCCATACTCAACATTATCACCATTACAAAAGCTTGGTATGTTGCTGTGAAGACATCTGTATTTTAACCAATCCCTAAAAGGAGTCCAAGATTGACCAAATTTGGTCTCGATAGACTAGCACTCAACTAAAAAATATTGATCAAGGTATCCTCGATCATCTACCTATAACTACCCATAATATCTAGGATCAAAAAGCAAAAGACTCTATGTCAAATCTAGCTAATATAAAAATACAATATACATAAAAATCAACTAACTAAAAGAATCGAAGTATAGGATGTAATCATAAATATGTAAATCACCATTTTACTTAGGTCTCCCTCATCTAACTTAGGATTAGAATCATTGTCCACATCCTCCTCCTCATCTATGTATAGGTCTTCCTCAAAATCAATATACATTAGAGCCGCACCATCTCCATGTCTTAGGTGTTGTTATTGTGCATGTTCCTCCTAAGTTGGGTCCTACTATTATGGTAGTGGTGGTGGTGGGACCATATACTACTACCTTATTACTCCCTAGCCTCATTTTTTCATAGCTAGTTATAGGGAGGTCCTTGTGCCACTCTTGGATGATATAGTTAGGTGATTGACACCACTCTCACAAGTGGGTGCCATACCAACCATCCTATTATAACTACCCTCAAATCATGTATGCCTTTATAAACAACTACAAGAACAAAAATATTTCATGCATAGGGCATACCAAACTACTGGGGCACCTTATCTACAAGGTGTACCTCAACTTGTAAAAGTTAGTCCCAAACATGAGTGGCCCAAGAATGTGATATAAGGTATCCATCCTCATTGGTCCATTACAAAACCATGTCCTGGTAGGGTAGGGCAATCAGGTCAGCCATTATTATAGTCCCCATTACTCGGGGCAAAGTACAAAAAGGTAACACACATACCCATCTAGTAGCCTTGATATCCTTAGGTGATCTAATTGGTACTCCCATATAGTAAGGGATAATCTACTCATAGATCTAACCCATAATAACCATCAAGTGGTGGATTAAGAGGGCCCCCAGATGGGCCATGTGGTAAATATCCCTTTAGGTTTGGACCAATAGGTCTTAATTCTATGAGTAATAAGCCATGTTGTAGAAAAGGGTGCACAAAGTTATTTTAGTTAGTTATTGGTTTATTTAAACCAAGAAAAAGCATGGTATATTCCCTTTATAATAAATATTTTCACACTTGGTTTTGATGGCATCAATCCACACAAGGCACAAGCTTTATGCACTCACTCGAAGTGCAATTAAGAAAGAATTGGGGCTCACATTGGGCTAGTTGTCCCATGACATGAGATTTTATTCAAGGGACTTAATAAATTAAAGGAAATATTTAGGTAAATACATAGGCAAAATAATTTCATGGACTAAACCTAATGTCATATGGGTGCTTGAAGGGTCAAAAGGCTGCTTTTACTCAAACTAGTCATGCTAGACTCATGCCCCTAACAAGGATAATAACACTTGGTGAAAACTCTATACTTAATCTTTATGAAGGTTAAAAATGATGTAATTAATGTTTTCATAGAATCTATTAATGATGAAAACTAGAATCACACATATACATTACTTAACATAAATGTATTTAAACTATGACATTATAACCATTAGATGTTTCAATCACAATTCAAAAGATGTATAAACTAGATACACTATGTTTTAATACAACAATATTCATCATTAATTATAGTTCAAAATAGAGCATAATTTTAGATTATAATAATAAACAACCTAGGGGATCACATGTGAGCTTGGTTACTTACAAATGGAGCCTTCATGGAATCTATACTTCTCCTAAGTTTAATGGCTACTGAAGTAGTGTATAAAGAGTAATTACATTTTGCCAGAACTTCATTGCTATTCTTTGTCTCCCCTTCTTAGACTTGATCAAGCATCTTAAATATCTCTTAGGATAATCTCTTCTAGTGTGGAACATGCATGATGAGTGCTGAAATGGAATGCTGGTCATCATAACCACTAGCTCTATCACCTCATGAACTTTGTGATACAATCTCCATGTCTTGACAAATCATCGAAGATGCCCTAAAGATCTAGGAGCTAGTTATCTATCTACCAAATGGTATAAGATATGTGTTACACACTCCAGTTGGTACTAAAATGTGCAACAACCAATCACTAAAAAATAATTCCTCAACACCCAAGTGGATGTCATGTTGGCGTGAATCCAACACTTAACAAAATAAGGGGCCCAACATCACCCCACACAAAATTTTTAGTTGATCCTCAGACTAGGGTGTCAAACTCTTGGGAGCAAAAAACTCAAGTGCACTCTATTTAAGCTTGATGATAAAGTATTCAAAGCCTTTAATGGTTAAATTTATGTCTTCAGTAGTGTTGTCTATTTTTATGGATGCAGTAGTAAGTGCAAGCACATCCATCTTCTCTAGCTCCTTCTAAAAGGCTTCAACATTTACTTTTACCTTTTACACACTCCCATATAGGATCATTCCTTACTTATAGGCCTTAGTATATAGATCATATAAGCTTTATTCTAATTTATACTCTTGATCCTTGATCTAATTATTGAGCACACTAATGTTTCCCATGATTTGTTCTCACTCTAACCTACTCACTGAGTACACTTGTGCCATAAGCTTCTCCTTCTCCTTCTTTAGGCATGCATCTATAATTGATTCTTGGTTTGAGAATATTAATAATATCTCATATATTTTATCTATTCCCTCTTATATTTTAGCAAAGAGTTATTCTACATCTTTAAGATTATTAGATAAATCTTTCTTCAACACGATGCTGGGATCTTCTTCTTCTTGTGCCGACTTAGGTTTTAACTTTAGGAGCATCTGCTCCACCAATACATAGATTTTTTCAACCTATAAGTGGTCTAATCTATCAATGGTAACTATAAGGTATGGTTCAATCATATTTATGTACTCACAAATTTGTTGTAGCTTGAATTTGGTGGCCTATACTTCATCTTTGGCTTCTTTATGGATATTTTTCCACTTTCTATCCCTACCATCATTGATGATGTTCCTATACACAACTTTAGTGGCCATTTTGTTTAGTGCATTCCCAAATTATACTAGGTTCATGGTGTGAGGTTTTATAAGGAGGGAGTCCTACCCTTCATCAGGATCTTCCAAGATTGAAGTAGCTACTCTAGGCACCTCAAAATGAGGCTCATCCATATAGTGATCAAACACAAACAAGAGTTATTTGCACATCCTAGTTGTGTTAGATTAGGGGGCATGGTGTCATACATATAAAGCTATTTATCCACCCATCCCTTTTACTCCTTCTCTCTTATGCTCATCTCATCCTTCTTGATGATGGCCATCTCTATTTGTACTTCATCCTCTTCACTAGTGCCACCAATCTCTTTTGCATTTTCTTTAGAGGACTAATCTATTTGATCCTTAGAGGTTTATCCCTAAAAATTTCCTCCCACATTTACTTATTTATCTTGGGGTTTGTCGATACTCACCTCTAGTGAAATTCCTTCAGTGCCAACATCACCTTATTGGTATTGGGGTTCCTTCGTTATCTCTGTTTGTTTCTCTAAGGCACTAAAATCACCTTCTTTTTCTTTAGGCACCCCTTCAATACTTGGGTGTGCCTCTTGTGTAGTTTATTATACCTTCTTGGTGGGGGAACTTGGCACTTTATTAACCATTTCAACTACTACTCGTATGGTTATAGGAACCTTCATGGTATTTTTCTCTAACTTGGTCAATTCTTTTTCCTTGGCAAGTCTCCACTTCTCTTCAAGCACTAGTGCCTTATTAATGTCCTCCTCACTCAAGCCCATTTTATAAAAAATCCATCTCTTCTCCTCTTTTATTTATGGAGGTGGTGTAGAGGGTTCTTCAATGGATGAAGGGATTGTTAATTCTTTTGTTTTCTCTATATCCTTGATGCTTGGGTCCTCTTCCCCTTCTTTTATATGTAGGGTATATGTCCTTGCTCTATCTTCTTCAATCTCCTCTTCAATTCTAGGAGTGAGGTTCACCTCTTTATCCATATAAACTAGAGTTATAGTAAGGAACATAATGGGTCCCTTAGTCTTTTTCTTATGCTTATTTCTAGTGGAAGAATTCTCTAGGATGAAGGTCATGTGCTTCTTAGGAGAAAGGGGCATGATTTTCTCTTCAGAGGTAATTTTTAATTGAATTCGCTCTATGATTTCTTCAAGTTTATCTTCTCATTTATTTTATAGATTCTTCTCCTATATCTTTGGCATAACCTTCCCTTCATCATTGAATAAGAGGGGGAAATCATATTTTCCTAGATTGCTGACCTTCTTGCATGGCATCATTTCCTAGTAGAGGTTAAAGATTCACCCATTTATTATCTCTCTCTTTGGAGGGGATGAAGGTCCATCTTGTTGGATTCATCCTCATTATCTTTGGTGGCCTTAGATCTGGGATGCACAAACTAGAACCTCATCCTACTTCTATCTTGATCTATAGCCTTGAATAAGATCTCTAGCTATTGCACATTAGGAATTATTCTTAGAACCACCATGAAATACTTGGAAAAAAATGAATAAGGTAACTTTATCCATCCAGACAAGTTCCCATCTATGAGAACTAGGTGCACCACACAAAAATTTTACATTATAACAAAGGTTGCCATTTCCACCAAGTGTTGGGGAAGCTCCCAAGGGATGCACCACTCAATCCCAAAGGCTTTGATGTACCTATTACACCACCCTTAAACAATTATTTTATACTATTGTGAGAAGATAGGTGTGAAAATGAAGTATTTATACTTCATCATAAGGGACTCATGGTTGGGTAAGAACACCCATAGGTTGTCATCATCTCCATTTGACACATCTATCCCCTCCATCACTATAAAAATCAACATATAGCTGCACTTGAATGTTTTGTGCACTTGATGGAACTCTTACACATTTTATATAATCTCCTCAATAATAAAATTTTATATGTTTAATTTTACCACTTGTTCCATATGGTGGGTGATGTACAAGAAGGTCTTGATAATATCATACTATCATCCACTAGGGCATAGTTATAACTAACTAGGTACATCACAACCATCATTCTGGAGTATTGGATGTCTTTGATGGGGAACACGATTCCTAAATTATAGTATCTCAAGAGATTCATGACCCTCTCAACCTCAACTTCATCCTCCATAATTTTATGGATGTGTGCCCCTATGCTCACTATCCCTTTGATTCTACTAATTAGGCTCACCAAGATATTTATATGCCATCCTATGATGTAGAAATGGTCACCATGTATAGGTGAGGTAAGTAATTATTCTAACTCTTATAAATGACCAAAACTTGATAGCTCAAACAATTATGTCATGCTCATGGTTTCCAATTTGTCTCTGATGGAGACATCAAATAGTGTAGTGCTTACCTTTATTTTATTCCCTGTGTTGACCATCAAGTCCTAGTTTAGCTCTTGTGCATTACTCCCTATTTAGTGGTTATAATATTTGAGGTTAAATATGTGTGGAAATAACACCCATTTATCACCCACCATGACCTCTAGGGGGAATTGCATCTCCCTGTAGGTAAGATTTATGCTCACTTCTAGATATATTACTGTGATGCTTACACCTTCTACTAGTTGTGCCTCTCATTTTATGGTGGCTACTTATTTCACCACTCATGCTTTCTTTTCAAACTTCAATGCCTATAATGGACCTGTGCTTAGCCTTTTCTTACCCATTATAAACCTATTATTGTTGAAATGTACTTGGTTGATCTTTTTGAAGCCCAAAATTATGATTGACACTTTTTCATAGTCATGGGAACTATGATTGTGTCATTATATCTTGAGCTTCTTTTACCATTAATGGTAGCATCATCATTATACTCAACTTTTACTCCCATGTTTTTCTCTCAATTTCACTCCACTCACCTCCTTTTTAATTCAAATTAGAATGAAATCTTGTCGTTTTTTAACCATTATTTCTTGTGGGGCTATGGATGCTCTAATTTTCACTCATAACATTCTCTAGTTTTTGATGGCTTCAGCTATATGTTTTGGTTTGAATTCTCATAAAGGTTTGTAACCTATTATAGTCTTTTGTTTTCCCCTTTATACTCAATTTTCAGCTACCTTATTAATGGCTGGTGATTAATGGCTTTATGGTGCATGTATTTATTGAAATCTACTAAATCTATGAAATTTGTTAAAATCCACCACCAACTATGCATTTATTGTGGATCTTTGTGTTTCCACCATCACAACAATAATTTTTTTAATGATTTTTTTGGTGAAGTGATAGGTGATTCAAATGATCACTTCTTACTGACCATTGGGTGGGTACCAACTATCTTGATGATCATTCTCTTTGATTGGTTCAATGTGGTGTGACCTTCATCCTTGATGTGAAAACCTAGGCATAGTGCTTCACATGCATGTACTTCATCTTCCTCAGTTTCAATTCTTCTTAGTGTTATGCTTCCTTATAAGCCTTCCTCTCTTTATTGGTTGATTTTTATGTGATTTCATGTTTTTTGCTTTGGCCTTCCCTACCCCATATAAATCCTTATGCTGGTCCTCCAACACTTCATTCGCTCCTCTTGATCCTTATGAATTATCATCTTGTGTGCATCCCTTTATCAAATTATATTCATATCTTTCTAAATATAGAAATCTTCACATGCCTAAAAACATAGGTGTCTATCCTCAAACACTTATAAAGTGATTGTGCTTGATTTAACTGACTAGATTTATACGTGTAATCTCTAGAATAATTAACCTACAGGATTGAAAGCACCATTCTTATTCACTCAACACAAATGAAATAAACATAAGGAAAGATTTGTCTTGCACCAAGTTGTATTATGGTCAAAACAAAGCAACCAACTTATGACCAGGAAGTTAGTATTTGGTTACATGAGTGCTATCTTTGTGATGGTATAACTTCAATTTATTATTTTAAAATTCCCAGGGAGAATTTCACCTATCAATGTGTGTATCTCACATGCACTAGTATCCAATATACTATGGATGACATAATGTCCCATCTACCTAATCTAAAATTTTCTTGGGTGATTGAGGTACTTAGAGTCATATATTAATACCAATGTACCTTTGATAAAAACCTTATGCTTAATGTGCTTATCATGACATAACTTCTAGCATACCTTTTCTATTTGATAGCTTCATCTTCTTTGGGTGCATGTCTCGTCCAAGTTTTCCAAGTCTTCTAGTCATGTGCTTAAAGACTATTGGTCATCTAATTGACCAATATGTGTGATGCATAATGAGGGCACTATAAATTCCATAGGTAAAATAGTCTTTATGCAAAACACCAGTTGAAATGGTGTAGCCTTGTTTAGGTACTTGTACATAGTGTGATAGGCCCATAATATTGATAACACATAGTCATCCCAATATTTATGACCAATGTAATATATTTTTTGAGGCACATACCCAATATTATATTAAATGCCTCAGTGGTGCCATTCACTTAGGGATGGTAAGGTGTCATATTATAGTGCACCACTTTATAGTGCACCACCATATACTCAGTCAGTAGGATCGAAATGGTTTCATTGATGAAGTGTATGCCATAGTCACTCATCAATCTAAGCAAGCATTTATAGTGACTGATTATATTCTATTAGATGAATCTTGATAATGTGGTAGTTTTACAATCTTTAGTTGGCACTACTTTGGCCCACTTGGTGAAGTAATATATGACAACTAAAATATATCATACACCTATGCACCTTGAAACTACAGTAATAAGCCCAACAAAGTCAATGCCCCATTTTTAAAATGGTACATGCATAAGGATGGGGATGAGAAGCATCTCATCCTAGTGGTGGTTTTCCCATACACTAATAGATGTCACATGATATGTCACATTCTCTCACATCCTAAAATAAAGTTGGCCACTACAAACCTGATTATAGTATCTTACATGTCATAACATCTCTAGCATAATGGCCTCCAACAATCCCCTCATGTGTCTCTTGTAATAATAAGTCCCATTCATGATCTATGACACATCAGTGTATGACCTCATCATGGCTAAAATTATACAATTCCCCACTAATGAGTTGAAAAGGGGTGGCATGAATTGTGAGCTACTTCTTTTCCTTAGTCATCATGGTCTGGGGCATAGATATGGGGGAAAAAAATACAATGATCTCTACCAAGTATTTGGGGATGCACTAGACCCTATAAATTTTCACATCAAGCATATCATCTTTAATAGGCACTACCACATCACTAGAGTTGATGTAGGAAGAATGGTCTAGGCTCAAGTCTTGTTTTCTAAGCTTCACTAGAGAACTGGAATTCTTGAAACAAAACAATCCATAAAAAAATACACATGTGTAAAATGGGCTTGTTCATCAGGTAATTAAGTGCCTCATGATTAGTGAAGAAGATAAAAGGGGTGGCTAATAAGTACTATTTGAACTTCTATAGGGCATAGATCATGGTAAGTGCCTTGTGCTTAGTTATGGTATAGTTCTATTCTACCTTGGTTATTTTTTTACTTGCAAAAAAATGGGATGATCTATTTTGATTTCACTAGGTTGTGTTAGAATGGCATTGATCACAGAACTAGATGCATTGATGTGGATGTGTAAGGGAAATACCTAGTTGGGAAATTACAATATCAATGTACTTGCTAGTTTGAGCTTCAAGGTTTCAAATTCATCTTCCTATGTTGTGCCCCAATATAATGGGCCATCGTTTCACAAAAGCTCTCCTAATGGCACCATAATCTTGGCTTAGTTCCTTATAAAATTCCTATAGCACCTATAATATATAAGAAAGGTGTGATCCTCTTTCTACATTGATGGGGTCTAGAGTTGAAGGATGATTGAAATATTTGCCAGATCAATGAGTAGACCATATTTTCAAATGATGTGCCTAAGAAAAGTGCCAAATGGCATTTCAAAAACACACTTCTTAAGGTTCAAAGAATTTTGAAACTACCTATACCTTTCAAACATAAGGCACAAGTTATCATAGTGATCCTTCACTAACCCATACATAATCTAGTCATCTAAGTATACTTAGAGGAACTTGTGAATGAAGTCTTTAAAATTAGTGATCACCACTCAGGAGAACATGGTTGGTGCATTCTTTAGCCCATAGGGAATCATGTTGTATGCAAAAGAATCCCATTCAATCATAAATGTGGTTTTGGGTTTGTCTTCCTCCTTGATCTCAACTTGATGGAATTCTGAGAACCCATCAGTACAGGTGTATATCTTGTAACCTATGATTCCATCCAATACTTCATCAGTGAATGGAGTTGGAAAGGGGTCAATAATATAGGCATTGTTCAATAGTCTATAGTTAGCACAAATTTAGATGTGCCCATACTTATTGATTTTGATGGCCATGAGGCTAACCCATTTGAATTCCTATATAGGATAGATGACAACTTCAGTTAGCATGCCATTAATCTCTATCTTGACTTTGGTATGAAGATTATGGTTCATCTTGTAAGGTCACTTCTTGATAGGTCTTGTACCATTGATTAACTTGATGCTCATATTCTTGAGGGATGGGTGTGTACCTTTCATATATATATAGTTATGAGGGAATAAGTCTTATAATTCCTTTAAGATGTCCTCAATATGTGACAACTCTATGCCAAACTAATAGGTACCCAGAGTGGTGATCTTTATTTCCCCTTCTAAACTGATATCCACTATGGTAGTTTTTAATGGTGCTTGATAGGGTTCATTCTTCTCCTAGTGTGAGTCCTTAACTTTTTTGCTACCCTCATTTGTTTCTATCTGAATATGGGTAGGGTCTTCTTCTTCTTGGGTGTTATCCTCAACTTGACGCACTAACTTTTTGTTACCTATCAAATTCCTCCAGTTGCATGCCTTTCATGTTTCATCATATTCATCAATAGAGTCACTATTAAGAGTTTGATATTTGAATAAGTTTGGGATCACTAACCCCTTTTCATTGAATATGCCTTTTAGGCATTCCTCCAATATTATAGTGTCCTCTAACATTGACCTTTTAACTACCTATAGTGACTCAATCAATTCAAGGTTTTGAGAGAAAACGGAGGTGTGAATAAATCGATCCTTAAGGGCATCCTAGTTGGTTATCTCATGGTGAATCTCATTGACAACATACCATGCATATGACCAAGCATTTAATGTCCTATATAAGGCATTCACCCATAGATTCCTTGGGTCATTTTCATTATAGATAGTCCACATTTCTTTGCAAAGGTGCACATACACTATAGGGTCAGAGTCACTAGAGAAAGATGAGATATCTAGGTCCTTGTTACTCTTTTCAAATCTAGTTAAAATGACTAACATCACATCCTTATAAGTTAGTAAGATAGGTTTTTTCACTACCCACAAATGAGTGGTAGTACTCTTTAATAAATACAATAGTGCACCCATTCTATCCACCTCTTTTGAGATGCATGCTTTGAGGTCATAAACATAATCTTCCACTGGATTAATCTCGTCATATCTTAGGAGCACTACAAGTTTGCCCTTACTAAGGAGAAACACTCTTTTCCCATTATTCTTGGTGCAAGGGACCCATATTTTAGAGGTGAGATCAATCTAGACCCAACATGTCTTTACTAGTTTTGGTGCCTTTGCATGTACCAAATGGCACCTTCGACCAATGGTATCATATGCTTCCTTGACCAATTAGTCATAAGCAACATTGATGGTATCTGAGGTTGATTATCCATCTTCCCAAAAGAGGACACCTTAATTATTTGGGTCTACAGTCTCAATGCCTTGTGCTGTGATGTTATAAATGTGGTTGATCTCATCTTTGATGTCCACACTATCGACATAGGGGTCATTGGTAATTTAAGAGGGGTATAACTACCCTCTCCTTTCCATTCTCAAATGTCATGCATCACATTTTGAAGTACATATCTGCATTATTTTCATAACACCATTGCATTCCTAAAAGTGTTGAATATTTGTCCTATTTTTCTATCTCGATCACTTCAAAGTCAGTGTAGAATTTTATGCCCATGATATCTACAACTACGCTCTTTAGAATTCTAATAGGTTGTGATCAGGTCTTATTGGCCATGAAAAGTACATGAGGTGAAGGTATTAAGGTTATCCTACCCATTTTTCCTAGGCATTCTTGGTCAAGATGTTGACCTTGATGCCTATGTCTACAAGGACCTCATAGATAGACCATCCATCAATAGTGGCATTAATAAGGATTTACTGGTTATATTCCACATTTTTTGTATTCCAAACTTCTTACACCCCATCTATGCATTTCATGATATCCTCAACTTAATTTTAACGTACATTCTCTAGAAATAAGTTCTTCAATAGGGGCAACATTCCCTCTATTTTTAAGAGGTACAAGATCTTAGTTAATTCTTATATCTCAACTTCTTAGATATCCTACTTCTTATGAGAGATGGTAACCTACACTTCTAGGTATTACACTAATTAGATCACCCCTTGTAGGTTTTGAATGACACTCATAACCTTTTACAATACATCTTTCTAGTGTGCTAGGTTTGGGTAAGGCACAAATTTTGTTTTAGGCCATGTTATGCACTCAGTGCAACCCTTATTCTCATATTCTAGGTGTAACTCAGGTATTGGTGCAAGTGGTGGCTAAGTGGTGAATCCATTACGAGTAGTCACCTACACCTTGACTACCTTTGTGCATGTAAGTGTTGAATTTGGGGTCCATCTTTCCATCTTTGATTCACACCTGATCATTCTTATGCCTTTATTTACACCAGACCTACATTGGGTCAACTTTTTGTATAGGTCAGGGCATTTTTGAACCTTATGGGACCCTTGACAATACCCACACATGGGATGTGTAGGGTAGTTTTACTAATAATTCTCTATCAATCCACACTTATAACATGAGCATGGTGGGAACCTTCCACCACGTCATCTTCTACCTTGCCCTCTGGCACCTCATTACATTCTGAAGCATATGTTCTATTGGTTATATCCATCATAACCTTAGTGAGACTACCCTCCAACTACTATGATGTTTATCATGTGCCTATTTATATATTCTCATGCATTTCATCAATCACTCACCTGGTAATCAATAGTGGTATGGGTGTAGGCATCACATAACTAATAATAGATGGTTGTGTTGACCTAGTTAGCACATTGTAATAAAGGATAGTTATGAATGTCATGCACCTCTCAAAAAACTTCACAACTTAGAAGAAATGTGTGAAAATTCCTCCAAGGGTAGTTAGTCCTATTATAGACCTCTAATTCATAGTTGGTATACCATAATCCACTTTGGGAATCATGTGATGAATTAGTGGTAAGATTTTGGAGTTAGGAGGCCATAGATGTAATCTATTCCTCTATAAATGGGATGATCCCCATATTTGTGCTTTTGACTACCTCAGATATGAGCATGGATTCAAGTGCTTCTTGAGGGTCTATAAATGTCTTCATGGACAATGATCTTTCGAATGACATGAACAACACTCCGATGAACCAATACGTATGTTAAGAGGGGTGAATATCATATGAGAGCTTCTATAAAAGAGTATTGAACCTTGCATCATGTAATCACACACTTTCTAAGAGTCCTTAGGTAATCTCTTTTAGCATGATGATGATCTGATGTTCAAACTCTATAATTTTAAATTACTTCAAGAATGTATTCTTTAGGATATCATAGTCAACTATGGCTTGGTTAGGATCAAATTTCTTGTACCAAGTTTGGGTGTGATCTAGTAAAGTGGTCATAAATTGGGTCACCTTGTACTCTGATTGGGTTATGCCCTAAATGAACCAATGTTGTTTACACTTTAACACATGCTCTATGGCATTATCTATGCCATGATACTTTAGCAAGTGCATATCCATTTCGTAGTAAATTTGTTGTAGAGGGGCAGTTGGTATCTGAGGTGCTTGTTCCCCTGACACCTATCTTAGTAGCAATCATCTAATGCCTCTAACCACTGGGTTAGGTGTTGGTCCCATCATTACTACTAGTGTAGTTGATGTTGATGTCATTGTACTATTTATTTATGGTACTTGACCACTTCTTGTAGGTCATTTCCCACTTTGCATTATTGACATTGACTGAGTTGGTATGCTCTCATTCAAGTTATGTTTTGGTGAGATAGCACCCAATGGTCTAGAGGTAGTTACGCTTTCCTCCTTATATGAAATAATATGTTCAATCACAAAATTTCAATCTAAGTATGTAAAACATCCAAGATCTACATCATCAATAGATTTAATTATTACTTCTATCCTTTCTTTAAGTGGGGGATCCAATGTGTGATCATGCACCATAGGTTCAAAGGGGGTAGGTGCATCAAGCGTATCTATAGTCACCAAATACTATAAGAACATAAAAAATTCCACACCTATCAAGTGTTAATCTTTATCCATCACTTCATTATATCTCTCATCCGTGTGCTACTGTATTTCAAGAAATCCTTCCCCACGCCCTTCTCATTTGTTATGGGTTCTTTTGACACTTTTAGGTTCTATATCTTCCATCAATATATGCCATATATTATTATAGGTATGTCTTCTAAGCTCTTGGATGTCAATTTTATCATGCCCTTCTATTATGCCTCACCTACACATCCTCTTCTCCTTATTTACACATCTCATACATAAAAGGACTTTATCCTTCCATCCCTAAAGTTTCAAAACCATAATACACCTTTAACTTTTTTGGATCTGTACTGAATTCCTTCACAAATGTGCCTTTAGGGTCACACAAAAATTGGAACTCTACTTCCTCAGGGCATGAGTATGTTGAGACTGTGAATTCAAGTATGTAGTTATTCAATGATATTTGCCACCATTTATCTATTGATCTAGTCCAAGTAGTATCCAGGGTCTCAAGCATCTTTAGGAACTCCTTAATTCACTCATAACACTATCCATAACTTCTTCTTATATGGGTTGAATATGCAACTAACCACTAGTACACATGCTCAAGTAGCTCACAAAAAAAGAACTTGTATAAAGCATCATATAGGTTATTCTGAACCCATTTTCTTGACTTTTGTCCTTAGTAGGTTGGATGATTGAATGTAAAGTTATCTTGCACTTATTTTAGTCAACACTCAATGTTTTTGAGAGAAATTTGGTACATCATTCTTTCATACTATTGCATCAATAAAATTCAACACAGTTCCCAATAGAAAAACTAAAAATGTTATAGAAAAGGGCACATAAAGTTGTTTTATTCAGTTCTTGGTTTATTTCAACTAGGCATAAGCATGGGATATTCCATTTGTGCTCAAAATTTTAACACTTTAATTCATTATCATCAATCCACACAAGGCACATTCCTTATGCACTCACCTAAAACACAACTAAGAAGTAAATGGGTCCCATATTGGGCTAGTTGTGCCATGGTGTGAGGCTTTATTTAGGGGAATTAGTTAATTCAAAGAAATTATTAGATAGATCCATAGGAACAAGACTTTTATGGACTAATCCTAATGTCATATGGGTGTTTGAAGGGTCAAAAGGTTGCTTTTACTCAAACTACTCATGCTAGACTCATGGCCCTAACAAGGATATGAACACTTGGCATAGACTCTATACTTAATATTTATGTAGGTTACAAATGATGTCATTAACATTTTTAGGGGATCCATTAATGATGTAAACCAAAATAATGCATACACATTACTTAACATAAATGTATTAAAACTATGACATTATAACCATTACACATTCTAATCATAATTCAAAAGATGTATAAACCAAACACATTGTGTGTTAACACATCAACCTTCATCATTAATTATATTTCAAAATAAAGCATAAGTTTAGATTATAACAATAAATAACCTAAGGGATCATAAGTGTGCTTGGGTATTTACAAATGGAGCCTTCATGGCATCCATACTACTCCTAAGTCTAATGGATATCAAAGTAGTGTATATAGAGTAATTCCATTTTGCTAGAGCTTCACTGCTATTCTTTCTCCCCTTATTTGGTTGGCTAAAGCATCTTAAATATATCTCAAGAGCATCTATGATAGGGTAGAATGTGCATATTGAGTGTTGATCTAGAATGTTGGTCATCATAATCACCAACTCCATCACCTCATTAAATCTAAACTATAGTCAACACATCTTGATAAATCATCAAAGATACCCTGAATATCTAAGAGCTAGTAATCCATCTACCAGCTGGCACAAGATATGCGTTGCACCCTCTAGCTAGCACCAAAATTCCTAACAACTAATCACTATAAAATGATTCCTCTATGGTGGATGTCATGTTGCTATGAATCTAACACTTAACAAAATAAGGGGCCCAAAAAATCCCTCTCTTCTTAATATGCCAAATAATTTATGACCAATTGAATAAAAATCTATTAATACCCTTGTCTCCCACTAGTCAGGATGTAAGGATACTGACAATAATTTTCTTTAGGTTGGGGGTTATTGATCCCTCCACCAAGTAAATCCTCACACCATAATTGACACACACATCAGGTATGTTGGCATCTCTTAACCACCTAGCCTAACTCTAGGCCTCATAGTTTCTATAAAAACTAATTGACCCCTCATGGGAAGCCTTGTAATATAATAAACATTAATGAGAGTGATTGACCGCTCCCTAGGGGCTTAGGTAACATAAACATGTTTTGATCAGGGTCTTAATAGGTAATAATATTGCATAACAACTTGTTAGATGCTAGGATGATCCCTGCCTACACTATCCATAGAATCCCTATGTGATCAAGAATGGCCAACTAATCTACTATCAAGAGTGCCAAGACTCAGGGGAGCCATTCCTGCTCTTAAGCTCTACTATAATATATATATACTCCCCATTAAATATAAAAATAAACCTTGAGTTAGATTAAGGACCAAACCTACCCTTCTAAATATTTAATTTCCCTATTTTTCCCCCATTATAAAAGGGATGAAACTACCCCTTCTACAAGAAATAGTTATGCAATCACTACATTTGATTACGTAATCATCGTAGGTAGTTACATAACTACCATAGGTGTTTATGTAACCCCATTTAAGTGGTAGTTAAGGAACCAAATGTTATATAAATCATGGTGGTTAAATAATAGCCATGATGGTGTCATAACATTTGATCTTAAAATATTGATGGTTTCATCCCCAAGTGATAGTATCATTTACCATCCATGTGCCCTACAAAACCTCCCTAAAAGCCCAAAAAATTCACTCTAATTAACAAAAATTCTACACTTTATTGGAGGTAGTTACTAAGGGGGGGTAAATCAGTATATAATAATGCACATTCAATTCCAAAACCATTCCATAATTCATCAACTTGATCTAGCAACATAAACATGAAAGCACAAACATCTAAAGCATGAACAAGGGCATACATCACATCAATATGTCATCTACATGGGAAACCCTCTTAGGGGATAAAACCCATTGAATCTTGTAGGATGGAATACAGTCATATAATGAAAATATATAGTTTATACTATCTAAAAATGATCAAGTAACTACCATCCATTATTTTAGTGAGACTATAATCCCACAAGGAGATACTACACTTATCTAGTTGAGTTGCCACAACAACTAGACCTTTAGCAAGTTTCACCTAGTAAGGAGGCTGCAACTCCCTTAGATGCTAAGCTACCATAAAAAAACCTATAAACTCATCCAAATTTTCACTAATGTCTTCAACACCTAATGATGGACCTCTGATTATCACTCTTCACCTTCACTAATACTCAAACAATAAGAGCATTATTCTGCCAACAAAATTATGATCAATAGGTCATACAAATAGTCCTCAATCTGATATGATCATCAAATAATATAATGGGAACTCTACCTCTCCTTTTCTCCATGATTCACACACCCAATCCTCTCTCAAATATCACTCAATACTCTCTCAAATAGCCTCTTAAGCATACTCACCCATTCTACCTCTTCTAGGTTTATTAGGTCTAATGACCTATGTGATCACCTTCAACACCTTGTTCAGACAAGCATGTTTGATCCTCTTCACTCTATATTAATTTTCACTAACTTTTACCTTCTATTTAAATTTTTTTTACCTTCACTTAGCTCCATATTTTCACAACCCTCAAAGTCTCTCCCAAAGTCTAGAAATCATCATCTTTAATTTCACTATATATAGAGCTATCATAATCATCACCATCTTGGTCAGCCATTAGGCATGCCTTTACACTTGAGACATATATCATATTAATATATATCTCAAAATAATCTTCATAGGTTTTCCATATCATCTATGGGTCACCCTTAAGTAGCTACACCTTTTAATAAGGCCCTTGTAGCTCTTATAGGTCTCATGGAGACCTATTCACCCATTTAACACTTCATCGATCAAAATATGAACATAGGACCACTTTAAATTATATGGGTCCACTCATCATGTCCCCTTTGACATCCTAAAATTATCATATTCATATTTTCTCACCTTTGTGTATGCTCAAACAACTCAAATACTGACCTAGTGCACATAAACATTATGAACAAACACAGTCAAATTATTAACCTTTGTTTATAAAAAATATCAATTGGTCAAACCTACAAATAACATTAAAATATTCATGGATTATAAAACAATCTAAAACATCTAAGTCATCATGTGATATTGAAACAACATCAACACAAGCTCAAACATCCTTCGCAGGTCACTTGCATAACACAATTGAACACATAGTCATATTTAGAGCACCATAAATTTGATTATACAAACATTCAAACCACCTAACCAATTTTAATGGATGTTCCATGGAGTCCTATTAATTTTTTTTACTTAATCAATAAATTAAGCTTGGATCAAAAGTTATGGATAAAATGCATATCACTAGTTTTTCCTTTGTTAAATTTAAATATTCAAATGCCAATGGTCACAGTTAAACCTCAACCACTTGCCTTCATCTTGTGCTCTCATTCAATTCAGAAAATTACACACCATATATATTATTGGAATGTGATCTCTATTTAACTTCCACATGGGTCATTAAACATCAAACATGTTGACCAATTTGACTTAACATGCACCATAAATCTTTAACTAATGATCACACGCTCACTGTTGATCTTTATCATTTACCTTTACTTAGTCACTAAAAAATGTGCACTTATTTCCATCTCATTGATTTTTAACATCTTGGATAAAATGTACTCTATCAATATCCTTGAGACTTTATCAAACTTTAACTTGTGCATAAATGACTAAGAATGGGGACCATTGCAATCTATTTGAGTAGCCAACTTTGAACCTCAATAACTTCTTCTGCACTTAGATCGATGGTCTAAAATTTGAACCATATGATATCCACACATAGGAGAATCCAAAAATGTGTCAAAATAATCATATAACCCTCATATTACTAAGATATATCACCATTAATTTTCCTTCTCAAAATATTTTTTTCACAGAGCCAACTATACTTAGAACTTGCATGTGAGGCCAATTTTGCTCTTGCATAACTTTCATTGTGCTTAGTCATATGATCTAAAATTTAGAAAAAAATATCCTATCACATATGGAATCTAATACATATATAAATATTCTCCTAAAACCTTCACAAATGAAATATATGATGTCAACAAACTACTTACTCAACTCTATTTGAACATAGAAAACACTATCAAAATGCCTAGGAGACCAACTTTACACATGCATATCTTTTGTCATGCTACATCACATGACATAAATTTTGGCACATAAGAAATAGGAACAAAATTTAACAAACCCATATGATCAAATCTCCTAAAATGTGCACAAATGCAATATATTCCACCATCAAACTACTTGGCTTTTTCTTGCCTCATACAAATTTGGCTAAGTATGGGAAAATGCTGTCAAGCTACCTTGGATCCCACCTTTACCCTTGTATATATATTAATTAAATTTAGTACATGACCTAATATTTATTTCATAGTAACTAGGGACTAATATGATCATAACCATATGACCAACTCCCCTTGACTCATTGATATGTGGTAATGGTGACATCATCAACCTACCTACTCAGACTTTCTACCACTGGACCCAAAGTGTCTAGATGAAAACTATGGATAATAATAAGAATTAAACTTATGCACACAAGAAATAAAATATATTAGGTACCTATTTAACATCCTTAAATCACCATACTCATCCCTAAACATCTCTAAGCATGTTAAAGCTGAAGATCAACCAATCATACTTCAAGCATACTAGGACAAACACATTGCACAATTTATCATTATCACTTAAACTATCAAGGAAATTTATCCACTCAGTAGGACACCTACATGAAATCATCATGACAACTCTCCAACAATCTCCCCCTTTGTCATTGATGTCAACAACCATCATATAGCAATATACAACTCACCTTTCTTCTCTCTTTTCAAACACTCTCACATAGAAACTTTCTCCCCCTTTGACACAATGAAAAATAAAGCACAAATTGATATTAAGGACATAAATATACCATAAATAAGATAGGACCATCTTAGAAACATGATACAAACTCCCCCTTACCTTGAGCTTACCTCTTCTTATCTTGATAACTTCCTCTTACTCCATGCCAACACTCTCTTCAACCAAGCACTGCAAATAATGAATAAATAAAACATAAAACAAATGAAATATAATTAAACTCACTAAAACATCTAAGAGGGACTCCCCCTAAGATATCTAAGCCATTTCACCTTTTGAGCATATTCAAATCTCTACACACCATGAAGAACCAACATACATGCTTACTAGCCTTCTCTATCAAACTAATATAAGGTCCACAAATAGAACTTAATTACACTCAAAAAATATGAATAATGATCTAAAACAACTTGATAAATCTCCTTGAAATAAACATAATTTACTCTTTTGGATAAACTGAGCAAAAATCACTTTTCTTCAAACTAGGCCTGTCTAGCCTTCTTGTAGCCCTATTTGGAACTTGCAGAGCCCACAATTTTCAATATACACATCTTCAAGACCTAAAATTTCATATATAGAGAAATATAATATCCCCCCTCAAGCAAATTTTTTTTCAACAACTAGCTCATCTTCTGCAATATAATTTCTTCACAAACCAACTACCCAATTAAGTCTCTAACATGACAAAACCTTGAATAACTTGAGAACCATACACCTTCAATTATATATGAAGCTTTATTTGACCACCCATTTGTACTATTAAACATATTAAGAAGCCTTATACCTCAATTAATAAGTAAACCCAATTTTATAGCAAACCCCAAAACCCTAGAATCTCAAAACAAACAAAGTCAACAAACCCCCTTCTAGTCAACACACACCTCTAAAACTTCTTGCACACCTGGAGACACCCATCACACAATTCTGTACCAAAAATTAAGCCACCATACCTTTGAGAACATAGAATTCCTATAACCCATTTTAGGCCTACTTGCCCTTAATCCAAAAATTGAGAAAATTGAGAGTACTCAAAAAAATCTTCAATTAGCACAAACATACCTTTAGACCACAAAATCACCTAGAGCACATTACAAAGAAGTGTATAGAAATTTTTGATCATCAAAATCTTCTTGGCATTTGTCATCAATCTCATTAATCCACCTAGAACCACCCATTTTGACCCTGCATAATAGCTCCTTTATAGACCTCTGGAGTAAGCTCATAATATTGTTGCTCCCCCTAACTTCATGCTTCACTTGGAACATAAAATATTAAAAAAATATTCAAATAATGTCCAATCATTATCAATAGTCATATAGAGACACGTCATATTAAGAACATTGTGAAATTCCATGGCATACACAACTGTTCAATAAGCCTTTAATAGGCTTAGTAAGATCGAGAACGTAAGTCTAGAAGAAAGGCCTTCAACTTATAGTCTCACCAAGAATCTGCCACAAACTAATATGCAAATAGATATTTGAAACTCACCTTTATACCAAAGCATCCAAAGCATGATCAACAAGATAACTCCTTCTCAAGATAGGACCACTGAGATTCTTCACAAACTTCTTTTCTCTAATAAGAGATTTATAAAAATAATACACAAACATACCTTGTTTTCATACCTTCTCATAAAATAATATCTGATAGCTACCAAACTTCTTCTGACTGACAAGTGTCTCCTTGAAGCCTATATAGAGACACCCCTTTGACATGGTGAGACAAAAATTCCCAAAACTCAAGAGACTCCCATATCTCCATATCTTTCTCTGACTTGAAGTCTTGTCTCATCATCCAATTGATTTTGAATGGATGCTTGACTTCATTCTTTGCTTTAGATTTGTCAATAAATGCTGATAGCATACACTCTTGACTTTCCTTCATTAATGATTTTTTTTCCACCTTGGCAAATAATCCATCAAGACTCTTAGACTAAATAAAGTTAGTCTCCTTAGTCTTATTACCTCAGGTCTCCATACTAAATTTTGACTCTTCTTGTCTTCTGCAACCATATTACCTACTTGATCCTTGAACTTAAACTGATTTGCAACACATCCTTCTAGAGTAATTTTATTATCAACCTTATGACAAGAATAATTGGCAATGATTACCTTTGGTTTCCATTCCCAAGGTTATCATTTCTTAAACCTTCTAGGAGCTCTATATCATTTGACATACCTTGAAGACATATTAACACCATTTGGATAAAATCTAGCAATATGTCCACTCTTATGATAATTGAAACAAATAACATAATTTATACCTTTTGATAGATTTGAATTATGATCAATCTTTGGCCAAAAACTCCTTCTATCATAGCTACATAAATGTCCATACTTGACCAACTTCATTCTATAGTCCTTAGCTCTATGACCATACTTATTACATGTATAAAAATGACCATGAAATAAACTAACATGATTTGAAGCATTTGGTTGTCTATCAAACCTTCTTACATTGCTTTCAAATCTCATATTATACTTGACATACTCAGGCTTCTCATGCTTCTCTTCCAACTTATCCAATTTGACTATACCAAGCTCATGCCTACTTTTCAATGACTTCATTTCAACCTTCAACTGATTGCACTCATCTTCTTTTGATTTCAAATTTGCATTTACAATCCTTAACTAATCATCAATAATATTAATCTTCTTTTCATCCTCTTTAACCTTGTTGGCCATGTCTTTCAATCTATATTCCTATACTTCAATAGACTTGATCTATTCTTGATACTTTTTTTCTTCTTTCTTGGACAAACCTAACAAACATCCCTCAAGAGAACTGACTTGTGCTTCAAGACCTTTGATCATATTCCTCATTTTATGATTCCTCTTCTTATACTCCTTTAGTTCACCAAGTGCACTCATGATCTCACCTTATAGATCAACTTCTTCTTCCTTGATGTCATCTTCACTATTGTTATGGCAAACTTCTTTATCAAACATGATGTCCTTTTATTTTGAAAACAAACTTATCTTGGCATCTCCTATCTAAACCTTGAGATCATTGATAACATTATCATCCTCTTTGACATCTTTCTTCAAATTACAAATCTACTCTTCAAGTGCCTTGATCACAACCTTTCACTATTAATTCTCTTTCTTTAATTGTTTATCCATCTTGTTCTACTTAGGATCTCCTTTAAGTTGTTAATATTCCATAAAAGGACTTGATATGATACCAATTATTGGGTGTAGATATTGAGGGGGGGGGGTAAATTAGTATACAATAATACACATTCAATTCCAAAACCATTCCATCATTCATCAACTTGATCTATCAACATAAACATGAAAGCACAAACATCCAAAGCATCAACAAAATCATACAGCACAAACATAAAACCCACTGAACCCTACAAGATGGACTACAGTCCTATAATGATAATATCCAATTTATACCATCTAAAAATGATTAAGGAACTACCATCCCTTATTTTAGTGAGACTTCAATCCCATAACGAGCTACCACACCTATATAGTTGAGCTACCACAATAACTAGACCTTTAGCAAGTTTCACCTTACAAAGAGGTTGTAACCCCCTTAGATGTTGAGCTACCACAAAAACACCTATTAATTCATCCACCTTTGTATTGATGTCTTCAATACCTAATGATGGACCTCTAATTATCACTCTTCACCTTTTCTCATACTCAAATAATAAGAGCACTATTTTGCCAACAAATTATTATCAACAGGTCATATAGATAGTCCTTAATCTAATCTATTCATCAACTCATCTATTAGGAACTCTTCCTCTATTTATTTACATTATTCACACACTCAATACTCTCTCAAATCTCACTTAAGACTCTCTCAAATAGCTTCTTAAGCATACTCACCTATTCTACATCTTCTAGGCTTATTAGGTCCAATGACCTATGTGATCACCTTCAACACCTTATTTAGACAAACATGTTTGATCTTCTTCACTCCCTATTAATATTAAATAACCTATAGCTTATCTTTAAAATGTTTTTACCTTCACTTAGCTCCATATTTTCACAACCCTCAAAGTCTCTCCCAAAGTCTAGAAATCATCATCTTTAATTTCACTATATATAGAGCTATCATAATCATCACCATCTTAGTCAGCCATTAGGCATGCATTAACACTTAAAAAATCTATAATATGAATATACAATTCAAAATAATATTCATAGGTTGGCCATAGCATCTATGGGTCACCCTTCTGTAGCTACACCTTTTAATAAGGCCCTTGTAGCTCTTATAGGTCTCATAGAGACCTATTCAACCATTTAGCACTTCAATGATCAAAATAAGAACATAAGAAAAATTTAAAATACATGGGTCCCCTCATTATGTCCTCTTTGACATCATTAAATGATTAGAGTAATCTTTTCTCACCTCTACGTATGCTCAAATAACTCAAATACTGACCTAGTGCATATGAACATTATAAACAAACACATAGTCAACTTATTAACCTTTATTCATACAAAATATAAATTGATAAAACCTCCAAAGTCTATATAGATCATCCTAATGGATTATACAACACCCAAAAATATCTAATTCATCATGAGACTTCAAAAAAACATCAACACAATCTCAAACATCCTTCTTGGATCACTTGCAGAACATAGTCAAACACATAATCATCTTTGGAGCACAATAAATTTGATTATATAAACATTCAATCCACCTTACTAGGTTAAGTAGATGTGCCATGGATCCCTCTTCATGTTTTATTTTCAATTCATAAATAAATTCATCCTAGATCAAAATTTATGGTTGAAATATAGAGCACTAGTTTTTCCTTTATTAAATTCAAATATTCAAATGCCAATGGTCACAGTTAAACCCTGACCACTTGTCTTCATCTCATGCTCTCACTCAGCTTGGCCAATAATGCATCTTCAATTTTCTTGTAAGGTGATCTCTCTTTAACTTCTACGTGGGTCATTAAACATAGAACATGTTGACCACTTTGACTTACCATGCATCGTATATCTTCAACTGTATGATCATGTGCTCATCATTAATATTTATCCTTCAACTTTACTCAGTCATTAAATAATATGCACTTATTTCCATCTCACTAATTCCTAAAATCTTGGAAAAAATGTTCTCTATCAATCTCTTTGAGACTTGTTTAAACTTTAACTTGTGTATAAATGACTAAGTATGGGGACTAATGCAATTTGTTTGAGTAGCCAACTTTGAATGTCAATAAATTCTTTTGCGCTTAGACGCATGATATAAAATTTGGATATATGATCTCCTCACATAGGATAATCTAACCATGTGACAAACTCTTCATACAACCCTCATATAACTAAGATATATTTCCATTAAAATTCCTTCTCAAAATCTTATGTCACAGAGCCAACTATGCTTGGAACTTGCTTGTGAGGCCAAATTTTCTATTGCATAACTTTCATTTTGCTTAGTCGCATGATTTGAAATTTAGAGAATAAGATCCTCTCACATAGGTAATTACATCCATATATAAATATTCTCTTGAAACCTCCACACCTGTGAGATATGATGTCAACAAACTACTTACTTGGATCTATTTGAACATAGAAAATGCTTGGGACCCCACTTTACACATGCATATATTTTTTCACGCTATATTGCATGACCTAAAATTTGGTGCATAAGAACTAGGCACAAAATTTAATAAACCCATATGATAAAATTCTCCTAAATTGTCAACACATATGAGATATACCACCCATATGATAAAATTCTCCTAAAATGTCCACACATGTGAGATATGCCACCATCAAACTACTTACTTAGATCTTTTTTGTCTCATACAAATTTGGCTAAGTATGGGAAAATATTGTCAAACTACCTAGGAGCCCAACTTTACCCTTGCATATATTTTGACATGCTTTAATGCATGACCTAAGATTTAGTTCACAGTAACTAGGGATTAATTTGATCACAAACATATGACCGAATCCACTTGACACATCCATATGTGGTAATGGTGATGTCATCAAATTTCCTACTTAGATTTTCTTCCAATAGACCCAAAGTGTCTATATGAAAACTATAGATCACCAAAATAATTCCACTTATACACACAAACACTCAAATCATAGAAAACATCTTAGGGGTCTCTTTCGCATCCTCACATCACCATACTCATCCCTGAACATCTCTAACCATGACAACGCTGAAGATCAACTTCAAGCATACTAGGACAAGCACATTGCACACTTTGTAATTGTCACTTAGACTATCATGGCACTTTATCCACTCACCAGGACACCTCCATGACATCACTATGACATTATCATTTCAACTCTCCAACACATTTTCTTATTCTATACCCTCTGACAATCATCTAAAAGCTAAATTTTCTCAATTTCATTGGATTTTAACTAGATTTAAAGCAAAATTTCAAAAATTGGGATAAAATTAAAAAGTATAGAAAAATCTACCTGATCTTGCCTAATATCTCCTCCCACTACTAGATTTTCCATCCCCTTGTTATCCTCTTTTCATTGACTTATTCTACATTCAAAATGGTCACGGGTAATCCATAGCTCTAAAATCGCAAATAGTTAAAGCAAAAACATGTTATTTTTTGTAAGCTTTCAAATATATTAGCCCCCAAACTAGTCATTTAACTTAGAAATTTTATAAATTAGGCATGTTTATATATTTTTATTAAATTATTCATGTTACATACTATGTTCTTATGATTTTTATTTTGAAACTAATAAATTAACAAGTTTTCTAGTTTTCTTTTAGCATGTCTTGTAATTTTACAAGTATACAATGACTTGGCATTGGATTTAGTTCCCTGACTATGCACTTGGGTAGTATGATTTTACCTGCATGTAAATCACATACTCTTATCCATAGTTTGATTGCATAGTTTAATTTATACTTTTTCATTACCTATCACTTGAGTCTTGTTCTCTTCTTGTAGGTTGCGTGAAGTCCCAACTAGATTCATTCCACCACTTAGGTAAGTAATTTAAGTATTCCTAAACTCTTGTTTCATTTCCACACACATTTACTTTGGACTAAACCTTGCCAGCTCATGAAAATGCATCCTCCTAAGGGAAAAATAATTATTCACCCAAATTTTACATGGTGTGACACTCTTAATTCAAATTTGATGATGATGTAATGATCTCTTATTTTATGCTCCACAAGGAACTCTCAAGATCATTCCACTCTTTATACTTCCTTACTCCTCCATTGACCTATTTTGGTCCCCCTTGTTTGAATTCTATAACCTCTATCATCTTGTTTTAAAAGCTTCATATGTAGGAAAAAACCACTACTTCAAGTGACAAAACCACCCCCTCTATTATAGAACCACCCCTCCAATTTCACAACTATTGTGATAGTTTTTAATATAGGTAATAGTTTTATCTTTAGGAGGAGGTTTTTAATTAAAAGTAGGGTGGTTTTTATAAATTTAGGTGGTGGTTCTGTCACCCAAAGTAGTGGTTTCACAACAAACTCTACATAAACTGGTAGTTTTATCCCTTTGCAATTGTCTTCTAAAATTAAATTCCAATAATAATTATTTGATGAATATTACATGTATTTTATCATGTTTATTGTTCACTCCATTATAAGTTCACTTCTAATTAATCCCAACTCACTCCATATTCTATTTTTAATCATTTTGAGATCCTCCCAATTTTAAAATGTAGTTGAACTTAGTTAAACTCCCTCGTGTAAGATCCCAACTCTTTATACAAAATGGCCATTTTATCCCAATTTCATATATGTAAATTGCCATTAGGAGTTGTTATTTTGAATCTTTTACAACCATAGTGTTTTTACAATCAATTAAAGGTCCAACCTCTATAATTTTCATGTCAAATACATTTCCACAAGTGAATAAGTGTTATTGGTCCCACAACTCAGTCTTTATAAACTAGAACATTGGTCAGTCTCAATTCAACCACTCTCCATTTGTGGTTTTGTCTTCTCTCTTTACCCATTAGTTATAGATTTTGGTCATCCTCTAGTTAGAGAGTTCCTAGAATTCACACAAGGATAAAAGGATCTAGTATACTAAAGATTTTTTAATCTACATACTACATGTATTGTAGTTGATCTATGCCTTAGTTAGGTTGGGGTCACTTTTAATTCTAGTATTGTTTATTTTTTAGATTAGATTAGTGTAGTTGATGTTGTATTAGATTAATTTAATTATTCAAAAAATATGAAATTTTGATAGGGATATAAGTTTATTTTTTTCCATTGTCTTTGATACCAAAAAGAAAGAGTAGGTAATTTGATTGTGCTTGCGTTTAAATAGATTTATATTTCTCTCTATTAGAAAATAATTCCATAAAAAATTCATAGAAATATATTAGTGAAATTTCAAAACATTTCCAACCAACATATCATTTCATTTTTAAAGTCAAAACAAATTCTCTTGCATTCCAAATAATCAACTAGACAACCACAAAGGTTTATACAATCTTAGTCACATAAATCAAGTTAGAATATTTATGATATTATTTATTTTGGTGAATCAAAAATGATATTGTTTCCTCTTGGAAATATAAAATTAGAATTTTTATTTATTAACTCTCTTTTAGATAATCATTCCAAAATCTTGTTTACAACAAACTAGGAAAGTTGAAAGGCTACTTTAGCTTGTTTGTAGACAAAGAAAGTGAAAATAGTGTTTTGACATTGTTGTTTTAGACTAGATTTATTTTTTCATTGATTAAATATTTATAAGACATGATTTTAATACTAATCCATATCATACAAATAAAACAAAAACTAAAAAAAAAAACATCACCACTTAGCATCTATACAAAGTTGGGAAAAACCAACACTTTGCATAGTCATATATGTTTCTTCCTCTATCCTTCGCATGCATTGTGAATTATTAGAAAAGGATAAAAATAAGTTTTTTTTAATTTAATTTCATTTTTTAAATTCATTTCCTTCAACACTTTAATTCATCAAGTAAGCATTTAATTTCATAAAATCAATAAAACCCAAAAATAAGACAAAAACATCAAAAACTAAAAAAATAGTGTCAAGAAGCCATTCTAACATGTGAAAAAATCCATGATTCATATAATAATTTCCTATTTATGTAAAAAACTTACACAAAACCTTATTTCAAGAATCATAACAAACAAACACAAAAATCCTTTATCTCAAAAAGCTTATACGCTTCTACCTTGCCTTTTTGCCTAATTTATGTTAGATGACCCTTCTCGAGACACTAGGTCTTGTCCACCATAGTTTGTTCCCTAGGGTTATAACACCCAAAACCACATTTGGAATATAGTATGATATTAATACCAAGTTAAGATGTAAGTTTTTCTAATCCACCCTAATTTCTCATCTTATCATTGACTCCTTGATTGCTTTACATGAATAAGAAATAATTCCAGATCTACCCATCACTATCCTTGCTAAAAAAAAAGGTCATAACTATAATGTTATCCAAACATAATTTCCCATTAATACCTCATTATTATCCTTAGGTATACCCTCATCTTATATCATTCATAGTTTATGGATGACATTTATCGACTCTATCCAACTTGATACAATAGATATTTTACCATGAGTCATTTAGATTGATTTACCCTATTTCTATAGTCTTATCATCGACTATGATTTTCACCTTCTTGTGAACTTGAAAATTGAAGGATATTGGAGTTATATTTCAACAAAGTTTAACACTCTTAAGAAGCATCATGATGCTACTAAGGTCTTTTGTTTCCATCACAAGAACTCATTGCCACCACCCATTTCAAATCCCATTCCACCTAACAACCAACTTAATATATAGCCCATCTATTATGTTAGTTGCCTTGGCTTGACCTCAAGCAATCGAGTGTATAGTTTATCATGTTATATTCATGTGTACAATGGATGTATGTTTATAGAGGCTAAAAATATAGGTTTAATAAAAAACATAGGTGGGAATCCATATGATACATTAGATAAAATACAATTTAAAACATATAGTCTCATAGGGGAAGATAAAACAAGTGAAATAAGATGTAACATAAGAGGTCCACATGAGACCATGCCACTATATATCTAACTCTTAGTCAAAAGATGTATATAAATAAAGAGCTATGAAAACATGCTATGAAACTATATTTTTACCAAATATGGGTATATAAATTTGTCCTTTCTTTAATAGAGTAATGCATAAAACTAAGATTACTATTTTAAAGGAAAATAAAATGAATACATTAGTGTGTACAACACACCTTGTCTTTGCTTGAAATTTATTTGAACCTTTCATTTGAATATTACCTAAAAGAAAAGGTATGTTATAAATTAATCATCATATAATATATATATATATATATATATATATATATATATATATATATATATATATATATATATATATATATATATATATATATATATATATATGATCAATAATAGAAATTAACATAAAGAAAGATAATAAATTAAATATGTCTGTGTATGTGTTATGTAGTAATGGATCCAGATGCTAAAACCTAGATAATTAGAAGGGGAATTTTGGCCTCCTCCATATTTTGTCTAGGAAGATGAGTGAGCTCATAAGTGGTTAATTGGGCCACACCATAGTTGTGTTGTATCTAGAGTAGAGAGAGTTGGGAGTTGATCATGCCCCTAACCCAAGATAAGAAGAGTAGTGATTTGGCCATCGAGAGTATCATATCCCAACAAACACAACTCAATTCCATAACCTAGTGAGGATGGATGATTTAATCACTCTAATATATAAATATAACCAACTAATGTAGATAGATAAGGACCAAATAATAGTTTGTAATAGTAAAATTTGGGTGTCAGTCCATGATGTGATAAAGTCCATGATATAGTTACAATCCATAATGTGATAAAATTCCCTGATTATTTGGTGAATATAGAAGATAGATATATGTATGAGTACATAGAAGGAATTAACCCTTATTCATTCCCCCTATCATATCTAGAGTGAATATAATAGTCTATGTAGATTATTCCTTTTGGTTTTTGAATAAATACCATTGCTATGTAATATATGTATGATGGTAATACCAATGTATAAAAAGCTGACCCAAATATATATCTAAACCATATACTGTGCATGAGATCTAGATGGTATTTGCATGACCTAAGTGTGGAGGACATGTTTCCATAACATGCCCCCACTATCATGTGGGGAATAGGATAAGTGTGTACAAATGTGGAGGACATGTTTCTAATAATTGCCCCCACTATAATCTATATGTGTTGAGTATTAAATAATTGTGAATATGTGGAAGCCATGTGTATACACACAATATTTTTAATCTTTATCACTTACTAACACTTTATCTCTTGTAGGAACTTGTCAAATCTCAATCTCTATGAGTGCATGCTTTAAAAGATGTAATGGAAAGGGGTTGATAGACCTTTATTTATTCATAATATTATTTTCCCTTATACCATTACTTAATACCAATACAAGTTACTTTTATCTAATTCCCTAAGTAATAATTTTTTTTTATACACTCCCCTAAAAAATTCACCAAAAAATAGACCATACCTAAGCAATACCCCTATTTATTCATTTTCCTACTATGTAATCCTGATAGACCTTATTGGGACTTAATACATGTTAAGGAACTTTGTCATCTCGACTAACCTAGTTGGATACCTAACGGCTCTATTTCATACCAAATAAGATTGACCTAACCAGCTTTATCAAATAAATTTACAAGAGGGTTTAGGGTCAATCCTTATCAATAAATACCCACTTCAATTTATTTC
Source organism: Torreya grandis (assembly GCA_037957365.1). NCBI lineage: Eukaryota > Viridiplantae > Streptophyta > Pinopsida > Cupressales > Taxaceae > Torreya > Torreya grandis. The sequence goes on from JARHVA010000815.1 coordinate 3,929,906, forward strand.
TAAAGAGAGGATCAACCAATTACACATCATTACTTCTCACAAGTCTACTTATACTATTAATAGGAGGTTTCATTACTTTGGGTTTTGCCTTGGAGAAGTAGCACTTGTCTTGTGGAGGTTTTGTATGCATAAGAAAAGTCTTATATCCTAGAGTTGATCTATCCTTGGGATCTTTACGAGCCACAATAATTTATTGTGAAGCACCATTGTCCAAGGGAGATATTAACACACAACAAGTTCAATTCAATAAGTTAAGTATATTCCTAGCTCTTTATATTTTAATAAGTATATATTGTATAATTAATGGATTGAATTATATCTCCCCTTGCTTACATTATTTCTATGTTATGATAGATAGAATTATATTTTCTTGTTTTTTTATTTTCTCCATTTGTGCCACAAGATTAAATGAGCATTAAACTAGCTTGCATATTTATTTAATAGATTAAATTGCATGTTCATTTATTATATTATATTAGATTGATTATTATCATTATTATAATCATAGGACCTAGTTATGATTATCACAAAATAGCATTTGACTAGAGGAATTAGAAACCTCCCCTTTGCCATTGTGTGAGAAGATATCCCATAGTGTAGGTTTAGCAGATTGATTATTGGTTATGACCTCGATATAATAAAGTATTGCTAAGTGGATTATTAGTTTTTTACCTTCTTCAAGCTTGGATATTACTGAGTAGGATAAGTTTTAGATCTATCTTATTTCACTAACACATATTTGGGTGAACCTAACATGAGTTTAACCCTTAAAATTTTTAATTTTCATTTTCAGTCAATTGGATAGAGCCCATCGACCCAATTTTATTTTATGTACACAACTTTTCAACTAGGTCAAGCTTATCAACCTAGTTATTTTTTTGTGTGCAAATTTTCAACTAATTCAAACATGTCGACCTAGTTATGTATTTTATGTGTAGGATCAAAAACTCACCTGGACAATCTAGTCAAAAAATAATTCAACATTCTAATTAAAAAAATCAACCTACTCGACTTGTTCAATCTTTTAGGTTCACTCTTACCAATCTAGTAATTCATTTTGGTCAACTATCCATATTTTTCATTTCTATTTCTTAATAAAATTAATCAATACTTCAAATTTCTATTTTGTTTTTGTTAGTTTTTAAGTTTTATTAAATTTATAAACATAATCATTTAGATCAAGTTGGTCAACCTAGTTTATTCTAGATTTTTCTATAAGTTAACTAGATCAAGTTGGTCGACCTAGTTTATTCTAGATTTTTCTATAATTTAACTAGATCAAGCTAGTCGACCTAGTTTATTTTGGCCTTTTTTTAGACTGCTAATTTTCTTCCCAAAATTCAACTAGATCAACCTAGTTGAAGCTGTAGGACTTAGATGACCTGGTATAATTTCATCTTACTATTTTTATTCCCAAAAATCAATTAGATCAACTTGGTCAACTCTATAAGTCTTGGCTAACTTAATTTAATTGGTGGCCAACCTATTTTGTTTTGCCTCTATTTTTAAACAAAATTTAATAGGTGGCTAACTTAGATTAGTAGGTGGTTGACCTAGTTTGTTTTTCATCTATTTTTAAATATAGTTCAATATGTGGGCTTAGTTTAGTAGGTGGTCAACCTAGTTTTTTAGCCTCTATTTTATTACACAATCTAGTAGGTGGCCAACCTAGTTTAGTAGGTGGCTGAGCTAGTTCAATAACCTAATAAATTCATAACTATGTCTTCTTTTTATCTTCTAATTATTCAAGAAAACTACATAATCAAGGATTTAGATCAGAACCTCACTTATATTATCACTTCAGATGAAACTATCAAATTCCTTCTTTCATGCCTTTTTAATCACAAACCAATTATTACATCATGTAATACAATTGAGTTTATGCACCTTAGTGTTCCTCCTATTACGAATGTTGGCTATCCTCCACCCAACAATCCCTCCCCTACTACCAATATAGGGAATGCTACTCTTACCAACACTAATATTCCTACCACTATCAATCTTACTCCTATTGACACAACCTAAATTTTTGCTCAAATTATTCAAAAAATGAATTTTATGCAAATAACTAATAATTCTTAAATGATGAAAATGTAATCTCACATCTTATAAATGACTAGTCAACCACTTCAAGTCATCATGACTCAACCAAATCTAAATTTTGTCTTTACCCCTCTTAGATATTCCAATGGGAATGCCATCCCTCAACTCCCTGTACATAAACAAATTCTTCAACATCTTCAAAATGAACCTTTATCTTCATTCATTGTATCCATATATATTGGAAACATTTCTCTAACTATTACATATGATAATAATAATGAACTCATTATCTTTCTCAAAATCCTTGGAAATCTCTAAAAAGAATGGGTCCAAACTAACACCTTTGCTACCACCAAGCTCTCAATAAAAATTTTTGTTGGTGATGCACTTGAATGGTATAATCAACTTCCTAGACATTCCATTACACAAATAGAGGATTTAGTTAATGTTATAATGAAGGTATTCCACCATAATGACCTTCTTAAAAAATACCATAGCCACTTTATCAATGCCAAATAAATTACTAATGAATCTACTCACACTTTCATCAAATGATGGAAGTCTCTAGCTCATAAAGTACAACCTAACATGAATGATAATACTCTCTTAATACTAATTTTTACCATTATTAAATATCTTATTTGATACAAAGTTTGGTTTTTTTCCACTAAAAATTTAGAATAAGCCTTAGAGTGAGAAAAAAGAAAAGACTTTCTTATGACTCAATTTAAATCACATCAATTAACTACTAATGAACCTCTCCAATCATTTTATCATAACATTGATTCATCTAAGCCTCCCCAACCTCAAAATGGAGAATCACATTCAACCAATTTTAACCCAAACCACCCTCCCTTTAATCTATAAGAACTTAAGAATAAATTACCACCGTCTAAATGCATTAGATTTTATCCTTCCAAAGCATATCCAAAATGGTACAATCATGATGAGTTTTATTGGTGGCATGCTATGATAGGTCATTATCATGAGAATTTTCATGATCTTCACTGATTTCTTCTTTCTTCCTTAATTGGTCCACATTTCAAACTTGATATTCTTACACAGAAATGTTATCAAGACTATCTTCAAGCCTCATAAATCCAATCTAAAAAATCACAATCACATCAACATCAATTAGCTAATGATCAGCATAGATTACACCATACCTCCACCTCATCCACTTATTTTATCCAAACCATAGTTTATCATTATTTCTACACCAATAAGGAAAGGATAGCTAACATAAAAAAATTCAAATGAGTGGTTGTATCCATCACACCTCAACCTCTTAGGTTACACAAACCCAAGGAGCATGTAATTCACATGCCTACTCCAAAGTGAATTGTACATGGTCCTCCTTTACCTTATATACCTATTTAGACCTCTCTTACACATTATATGTCAATATAAACATCATACAAATCCAACAAACCAACACTTTTACCTATCTTCAAATGCACCTACTAACCCAATGTAGTTCATTCTAATAGTTCAAATTTACCTTACTCCACATCACATGTTAGGTCATCTTGTGATGCCCATCCATATTTCACTTCAAAATTTGGGGAATCTTCCAATGCCCATACCTACATAAAATTACCCTTTGGAACATCCTACAATTCCAAAACTTATTATACATTGCATAATAATAAATAAATTCAACTTCAAGAAACCTTCCGAGATATAAAGGCTTGTATTTCACATGTTTAACTTTGATATAAACATTAGCATATATTTTTATTGTTATTTTTATCCCACATTTATTTATTTTTGTGTATTTTATTTTCATTTTACTTACACCACTATTTTATTTGAGTTATTTGTTTTTATTTCAATTTACTTACACCATTGTTTCCTTTGGGGTCTTTGGATTTATTTCATTTCACTTTCAACATTTGTTTCTATTTTGGTTATAAGATATATCTTTCATTATTTTCTTTTATTTATTTTATGATTTCATTATTTGCCTTAGTATATTTATGATTATTTGACCCTTATTTATTTCCCCCTTTCTTGGGATGACTATTTACCTTCCCCCTCTTTTGGGATGATTACTACTTTCATTTGGTGCTTATGCTATATCCTTTCTAGGTTAGTATAACTTCTTAGTGACATGAATATCATAAGCCTAACCCCATCCCATTCATAACACTATTTTACCTACATCTGATCAACTATGAGCATATTCATTATTGTATCACTTATTACATGGATAGATCTTGTACAATCCCCATATTCACCTTATTTCCATTCATTTGAGGCATACATAGGTCAATTTTAAGATTGCACACTTACTTGTGGGAATGCCTAGGATTTTTTGGACACCATGGTATTTAGACACCATGGTATTTAGGTCCTTTTCTCTAGTGACTAAGTGTAAGATCTCTTGTGTTTATCACATATTTAACTCATTATTAGTTCTCTAAATATTTATGGAAAAGGAATAGAAAAATCCATCAAATTTAAAAGATAAATCATAAAGAAATAAAAAGAAATGATCAAAAGGCAAAAATAATCTTAAAAGCCAGATCACACCAGAATATGCAATATTTATTTGATATATCTCCTATCTTAGTCAAATTTCAAACTCCATAGTTAGCCTCATGATAAAGTCAAGGTTCATTGGGGTGTCGTAGTCCAATAGACTGGGGAAGGAGGTCTCATTATATCATATATTATCTAGTGCCACCTAATTTATCACAAAATTACCCAATCCGTGTAGTATACTAACAAATCTATAAGGGGTCCTAAGAAAAGGGGAACACGTTGTGGGAAGGTAGGTCCATTTTACTTTTCATGTATATAGGTTTCATGGGATGATATATGTACTTCACTTTTTAGCCCAAACTTTGTGTTTATTAGTTAGAGTATCCTAGGTCCCTGATATTGATAGTTCTTATCCTTGTCCACTTGCCTAATTTGTCTCATTATTGATAAGGATTTTCACATCACCTATGTGGTACCTCACATTCCTTATTTGAATAACATATTTTCATGATATCCCCTTATTGGATTTTGCTTTTAGTTGATCAAATCCTTAATCACATATACCTATATATGCCTCTTAGTTTATAATTAATGTGAGTTTCATTATAATACCTTAGATAGGACCAAATTTTCCTCATAAACACCCTTACACCATTTTATTACCACACAAACCTATTATCACACTAATCATGTCATTAGGTGGTTTTGATTTCTTATATCATATCTTAGAATAAGCACTAAGTTTGAATTGTCATACTTTAGAGATTTTTATTTTCACCTATCCATCCTGCTCTTATTTAATTTTTGTAGATTTCACTTATCTTCCATAGGTAATTTTACATTCTTACATGTTTTTATTTATGTATGACTTGACATGCTTGTCTTACATCTTGACTTAATTTTCAATCATTTATGATTTCTTCATACTTATCTTGACATACATGTCTTACATATTGACTTACATTTCATTTTAAATCATCTATGTTTTTATTTATGTATGACATGACATGTTTGTCTTACATAATGACTTAATTTTTAGTCATTTATTATTTATTCATAATTCTCTTGACATACTTGTCTTTCATATTGACTTACATTTCATTTTCAGTCATCTATGTTTTTATTTATGTATAACTTGACATGCTTGTCTTACATCTTGACTTAATTTTTAGTCATTTATGCTTTCTTCATACTTCTCTTGACATACTTGTCTTACATATTAAACAAAATTTCATTTTTAGTCATCTATGTTTCGTTTATGTTTGATTCAACATGCTTATCTTACATGAGGTTACCTTTCACTTGATTACATATCTTTGTTATAGTTTTCTTGCATTGATATTTCATTTACTTATAGTGTTTTACATGCCCCAACATGATTTAGTTATGTTCTACATTAAATTTTTTCATTTATGTTTTACATGATTCTAAACATGATTTAATGTTTTCTACATTCATTTCTCATCATTTTGTCATTTACGTGCTTGATCTTTTGGTTCGATCCTAGACTTCAAATTCCTAGCTTGCCAAAATTTTAAAGTAATTTAATAATTTTTTAGAGTTATTTATTGCTACTTTGACCATCATAGGTACACATACATTAATTATATTGTTAGTATTATATCCATAGGGTTTATAAAATGTAGGTAGTACACCCTCCACAATCAAGATTAGGATATTTGCATGTAGTCATTCAATAGAAAGGTAAGTTAAGGTATGTATATGGTACTTTCAATTAATTTCATTTCATTTTAGCATTAATTTCAGTATTTCATTTTTAGTTAGCTTAGTTATTGTGTTGATATGTTTTTTTTCAAAGCATCATCCCATGTTACACTCATGTGACACATGATGAGATTTGAATGGGACATACATATACACACAATATTTTTAATCTTTATCACTTACTAACACTTTCTCTCTTGCAAGAATCCATTAAATCTCAATATCTCTCATTGCACACCTTAAAGGGTGCACTAGGAAAGGGGTTGGTAGAAATTTAGTGATTTTTAGGATTGTTGTCCCCTATACCATTACCTAAAACTAATAAAAGTTACTCTTATTCAATTCCCTGAGCAATAAAAACCCACTTATACACTACCCTATGTAATTCACTATTGAAAATAACCCCTACCTAAGTAACACTCATTTTTCTTCATTTTCCTTCTACATCAGCCTGGTTGACCTTGTTGGGACTTAATACATGTTATGGAACTCTATCAGCCCAACTGACCTAGTTCGAGACCTAATGACTCTATTTCCTTCTAAACAAGGTCAACCTAGCCAACTTTGTTAACTAAATTCCTGGGAGGGTTTAGGGTCAATCCTTATATATAAATACCCCTTTCACTTTATTTATAAATAGAGGATAATTAAATTGTGCATCATTATTACTCACAAATCTAATTATACTATCAATAGGAGGTTTCATTGCTTAGGTTTTTGCCTTGGATAAGTAACACTTATCTTGTGGAGGTATTGGATGTATAAAAAAAAATTATTTTAGCCTAGACCTAATCTATCCTTGTGATCCTTACAAGCCACAATAAACTCTAGAAAAGTAACATTGGCTAACGGAGAGATTGAGGCATGACAAGTTCACTTTAACAAGGTAAATATATTCTTAGCCCTTCATATTTTGATAAGTAGATTTTATAGAATTAATGGATTAAATTGTATCTCTCCTTACTTAGATTATTTATATGTTATGATAGATGTTGGGGGGTGTACTCGGTTGGTTAGGTATTTCTGTTGTGGCTTTGTCAGTCAAGTGTTTGAGTCCCCCCCGGCCCCATGGTACCGGTATTAGTCGTGTCTAGCCTGTGGTGCCGGTCATGTTAAAAAGTTTACCCAACTTTAATAAAGTGAAAAAAAATATGTTATGATAGATATAATTATATGCTTTTTTTATCTTCCCCATTTTTACCATAATATTTTGTGAGCACTAGATTATCTTGCATATTCATTTACTATATTAGCTTGCATTTTCATTTAGTAGATTAGATTGCTTACTATTACTGCGATCATAAGACCTAGATAGGGTTATTATTATAAAGAATTTGACTAGAGGCCTTAGAAACCTCTCCTTTTCCATTATGTGATAAGATAACCCTTAGTTTAGGTTTAGTGGATCCATTATTGGTCATGACCCAAATATAACAAAGTATTGCTAAGAAGATTGTAAATTGATTACCTTCTCTGAGCTTCGATAATACTATGTAGGATAAGTTATAGATCTATTTTATTTTTCTTATATACACCATGTCTCTATGGCATGCCCCCATTTTGGGAGGAGGGGAAATAAAATATAGTAGTCATTACATCCTAAAATGAATAAGTGAAGCTCTCATGTATTTGAGTGTATAGTAGCCAGTTTTACCCTGGTAGTGTTGGTATTAGATAATGTAATATTATGTTGGTAACACCTATGATTTGAAATAATATTTGTGTGTAAGAAAATTTTTAGGTAGTTTTTTATATTTCTTGAAAATTTTATAAATTGGTATAATGTGAAAGGGATCATTGATTGTATTCCAATGCAAATCACAGTTTTGAATTTGGACATCTAGTACTCAAGATATGTGTGTTTGAAGTTCTTATATAAGTTTTATATTAAGAGTTTTGGATGGAAAATTCAAATCATTTGTAATTTTATACTTTTTAAATTTTTATCTTTGAGTAAAAAAATACAATACCATGTGGTAGATCCCTACAACTAGCATGATTTGAGGTGCTCCAAACAGTCCTCGTTGGCTAGGATTTTAATGAGTTGGTAAGCATGTTTAAGTGTGAATTAAATGGTAAAGTTAAAATTTTGAAATTTTTTCCTTTGTATAAATGTTTTTTGGGTTATAAGGATCAACAAACACTTTTATCAAAGCTTGGGTTAGTTGTGTCTAGGTCTCAATTCTAGTGTTTGATTTTTGATGTAACTATCTCATGCTTTTATCTTGTGTCAACATTAGCATTTGATGCTACTTTCATTCTAATTTTTATAAGTTTTAATTGTAAAATTTATATTTGATTTCTAGAAATCCCTGACTAATAACTATTTTTATTGATTTTTGTTTTTTTACAAAGATAAACATATTTATGAATTTTGGCACTGTAGGCATTTTTACACATTGGTGGAGTTAAGACTGAATGTGACCAACTAGGCTATGATAGATTAGGTTGTATTATGACATGTGACTTGGTGAGTACATTTCTCATATGACGTCCACATTATCACAACATTAGCCAATAGGTGGAACCTAGATACATGTACCTTCTAGATCCTAATAAGGGAGATGACAATTACATTGGAGGATGTGTATAACATTTTTTGATTTCTTATTAGACGTGAGAAAGAAAAGGTTACATGAAATGTGAGCTATGGTTACATTTAGTGGTCCCATAGATATTTTACTGGGTAAAGAACATCGCATGTGGATTTGAGTAACATGGTTTATATTGATAGCATTATTAAAGGTGATATTTTATGGCTATGAAGGTTCATTTTTTATACTATTGGCCTTGTTTATAGTACTAGAGGGTTGCACACTTATGATTTCATATCATATGTATCACATAAGTTGACATATTGAGAAAGAGGGTCCTTGATATTCTTGGGTTCATATCATATTGGCCCACCTATGTAGAGATCTATAAAAATTTACATTGGAGAGCAATGGTGGTGGTATTAGAGCTAACACCTTACTATAGCTGTCAACTTATGAGCATTTTATGGTAGTTTGGCCCCTTGGTAGACCTCTATTAAGGTTGGGCACATCTTCAAATATTTTTAGAGAGGTGGTACTCCCTAGTGATAGGTTCTATACCATGATGTAATACCATACTATTTTGGATAGATTAACATTGGATCAAATTATATGGCATATGTATGGGACATTTGTTGGGTGGCTTAAGGATGGGCATGATATTTGGAGGATTTATATTAGTATGTGGTTGGTTGACTAGACTCTTGATGTTTATGAGTTATTATATTATGATTTTTTTTAATGGTAGTTTGATGTAGGGGTGCCATCAGTGCCATACCCATGGAAACATATAATAAAGTGTGGGTATAGGCACAATTATAGACTAACACCAACACCTAGGGATTTAGCCCCACATCTTAGTGATGAGAGATATCCCATGGTTCCCTTAGCTATATAGGATGACACAGGTTATTGATGGTTACACATAATGGTGGATAGGGGCCTGATAACCATTATTTTTCTTGATTATAGTTGTCCATCTCAGTACCATACCTATGGTACAAGGAGATGTAGGTGGTGGTTATCCCATGGTACTAAAACCTATAGATATAGTGGCCATTAGAGCCACATGTAAGTACTTTAATTTTGAATTATTGTGTTTTATTGACATAGTTTTTGGTATGATAATGGTAATTGATTTGTATTTTGTATGTCTTATGTGCAAGCGATCAAGCAATTTGTATTTTGTATGTCTCACTCAGAGTGTACCCATGGATATAGCCATTGAGGTATTTATTGATATTGTGGGTATGCATGATCCCTTATTTGATCCAATAATGAGGGTAGTGGAAACATATCATACGATAATGAATAAATGAGAGGAGCTACGTGCAGAGGTGAATAGATGAGACATCCCATAGTGTAGTGCCACAAAGATCATGTAGGTTTTTATTAATCAATATGACACTCTATGATGAAATCATGAGGAGACAATGCATCAATTAGACACATATGAGTAGATATTACATGAGTTATCTCAAGAGTAGGGGCCCACACTAGACATAGGTGCTTCCACATCGAGAGGTGTGAGGGTGGTGGATATAGATAGTGATGATGAGTATACACCTAGGGATATGATCCTAACATATGACTGATATTATTTATATAAAATCTATACTATATATTTTGCTTCAAATGGATGTGTGACGTTTAATTCTTAGTTGTTTTTTGTATAGTTTAATTGCATTTATTTCTATAATGTATGTTTAGACATGGTAAATTATATAAAAAATATTTAAATTTAATGAAAATATTGTATTATAGTGGTAATAAATAAATCACCATATGTAATGAAATCCGGTTAGAAATAAGAAAGCTCAACTATAATGATCATGTGGTAATGGAATTATTGTTTTTATTTCTTTCATTGACTCTAAAGTATCTATATAAATATCTTGTGAATATATATTCATCTATTTAGGTACCCATATCTTATATGTAGGTACAAATTCTCCATGTGTCTCTTTATGAAGGACCTGATAGACCAATGGTTCCTTAGTAGGATCAGTGTTGGAGAGATCAATCCTGAGAGAGGGTACACTAGGAGAATGACTCATACTAGTGGTCATCTTCTGTGAAGTTTGATGGACCATATTTTCCTCAAAAGGATAAGAATGGGATGTCTCAACCCTCTTAGAATAACCTCTAGAATAATTATGTGAAATAGGTCTAGATATGTCTTTTCAAAATGTAATAATTTCTTGATTCACTACTTGTGTAAGCTTTTGCTCAATAGCAAAAAAATAATTATTTCGATGCCCATTTAAACCATGGTAAGTGAAAAAGTGTTTTTATTTTACATTTTCAAATATATGTGGTAGGTAATGAGAATTATGAGGAATATTTATCATTCATTTATCTAATAATGTGCATAATATATCATGTGGTCTACTCAGTACCAATCAAACTAAAGTGGTTGTATTTATGTAGAGATAGAGGATTTAAATATAGGGGGTATTTGGTAAGTATGCTATTTTCCTTTATTCAATACCTTTATTGTTTGTTATTTGGAATGCACTCTTGGTTTTGAAGAAATTTTGTGAAGTGGTTCATGAATCTTCTAAGTTTACTTGTTTGATTTGAATATGTTATTTTTACTATGTTTGCATTTAGGTGGTAAAGTAGGTAACTTAGTTTTTGTATTCATTAAAGCACATGCATATTTATGTATATCCAAATATAAAATATCAAATGAAGAAAGGGATTATGCAACACTATTTATTTAAGAGGATAAATAAGACCCCTACTAAATATACATTGCATTTCCAAATTTGAGGGGGTATAATTTAAGGAATGCAGTATGTCCTTAAATATGATAACATAGTCTAGGATGGACTCATTTTTATTTTGTGTTAATACTTGTAAATGTTTCAATGGTGACTTTGGTAAGGTATATATATGAAAGTTTGATAAGAACACATCTTTTATTTTTTGTAATGTTGACAAGGAACCATTTGGGAGGCTATAAAACCAATCAAGAGCCTCTTGAGATAAAATTAGATGGAAGGTATTCAATAAAAGGCATCCATCCTTAGCCCAATGTTTAAAAGAATGTTTATATTGTTTCACGTGAATAAAAATATCCCTGTGACTATTGAATCAATAGAAATTAGGCATGATGAATTTTTAAGGGTAAGAAGATTTGAACACCTCTTGAGTAAGAGGTTGTTCCTTTAACATATTATCCTAAAAGGTGGCCTCATGAAATTAAAAAATGTAACTTGAGATTATTTATTTGTTGTTGAAGATATCCCATGGTAGTCATGATGGATAACATATCAAAAGTAGAGAGTGGTGAAAAAGTTGAATATTTACTTAGAGGTTGTAAACAACCATTCATATGAAACATAGGGATGATAGGTTCCTAACCACCTTATAAAAGAGGATCATCACATGGTTGTATAATATTTGGTAAAGGAGTATCCATGGCTAAAGAGATAAGTATATCATTTTTTATGGCATGTAGGTTCATATCATCATCATTAAAAGGTGTTATATTATTTTAAGTTTTATGAAATACAATAAAAATAAGGGAAGGAACTTCACTTGTAGACACATGATCCTTTTAAGTAGCCAAGGCAAAGGAGGAAGGAAAAGAGACACTAGGATAAGAAAAAATTTTAGTTTCACTTTAATTTATACTTTACATATAATGGATAAGAATTACAATGCTACTTTAATTTTTATTTTCATTTTGTCATTCAAGCAAGGGAGGAGAAGTATTACATGCATTTTGATCATTAAAATTTTGATAAAGATAAGTAATTTCGCTATTTTCATTTGAGTGATCTAAAGAAGGGATAAAATTTTCAAGATTAGATTCACTTTGACTAGAAGGTACACATTCAATTTATTTAAAAATTTCATTATTGGAAGGAGAAGAGGAACATCCAATTTTTGATTCCTTTAGAGAATGTACAACATTTTAACTTACAATTTTATTAATACTAAACTCTTGCTTATCTATGGTATCATTTGTTTTAAAGGAACTAACAAAATGTATTCTACTTGACTTTTTAGACCCTTCATCATCAAAAAAATAAGAAACAAGATAAATATTATCTATATACCCAAGAATAATATCATCACACTTAGAACCATATGAAATAATACTATGATCCTTACCATGTTCATTTATACTTGTCTTTTCATCATTATTTCTTTCATTATCATACTTATAAGCAAAAGAAGAGGTGTTAGCCTATTTTTTATATGCCATAAGATCTTAATATAAAATAGATTGATCATTAAGAACATTAAATAAACAATCCAAAGTGTGGGAATTTATGGGTCCTAGTATAATAAAATCCATAATAACTTTAAATTTGCACCCAATCAAAAAGAGAGAAAGTAAAATTCCTAGATAAAATATATAAATGAGCATTCCTTAAGTGATGCTAAGGCAAGAAATAATATTTGAAAATTAAATACAAAAACCTAAAATAAACTTTTTGAATAAGGAGAGAACCCTAATATGCTAAATAGGGTTTGGTTTATTAAGCAGAGGATGGGTTCACCATAATGTTTTATGCTATTTTGGGTTTTATAAAAACACACTTAAGAAAATAAAACTATTTGAAAGAAGTAGTACTATATATAGATTCACATTAAAATACAACCAATAATATAAATTTACCTAATTTATCATATACAATAAATATAATTAAATAAAATACAACTAAGGGATAAAGAGATCATATCTTGTTTGAAGTTTAGATCTGAGATATGAAAGTGATTTAGAATAATTTTAGAACATTTATCAGGCTCTAAATTCTTATCACTTTGCATTTTGACTATTTATACCAATAGGATTCTTGTATTGACCATAGATAATTAATTTGATGCAACTGTGTAACTTTGATGCAAATGTCTAGTCCAAAGTATACATAGAAGTGGATCAAAATTCTTGTTTGACCTGTGTTATCACGTATTTGCCTAATTGGTACCTTAGAATATGTTTGCCTATGTGTGAGATATAGACAATAAGAAAAACCCCAATCCTCTTGAATTTTTACCTTTTATAACTTGATTCAAGCTAACCCTAGCAACCTCAGTTATTGCTAAGTGTTGCCTACATAGCCAACACTCTAAAGAGGGCCTTAGACTCACATGTAGTTCTCCTTCCAAGGCATGTGTGTGAAATTGTAACTATGTAACTATATGCTCTTTCTATTATAGCAACCCTTGGTATAATCAATGCAAGATTATAATGACCTTTTGAGTGCTTCAGATATTTAATTTAGTAATGTTGTGCAGTTTGATAGCTTGTAATATAAAATAATTTCTAATGATTACTTATCTAATCAAAATTATAGGTGATGTAATTATACCATAACCTTCGTATATATAGGGATCTATTTATTTTGAATTAGGACTTAGTGTCATGCCAAAATCCAATAAAATATGAACAAAGGGAACAAAACAAATGGTCACTAAGTGAAAGATACAAAAAGTAATAAAAGGATAAGTTTGAACACTTGCATCATAGTTGTAAACTTGTGTCTATGTAAGAGTCCAACATAGACGCATGTGTCTAGAGGCTAAAAATATAGGGATAATAGAAAAAATAGGTGGGTATCCCTAGGATAAATTAGATAAAATACAATTTACAACATATAGTCCCATAGGGGTAGTTAAATCGAGTGAAATAATATGGAATTACAGAGGTCCACATGAGACCATGCCATTAGATATATAACTCTTAGTCAACATATGTTTATAATTAAATAAATATGAAAACATGATATGAAACTATGTTTATACCAAATATGGATATCTACACTACACTACTGTATGGGGAACACAAACCTATCTAGACACATGGACAAACTCTATTCATAAACTTGAAGGATCACAACCCTGTGTTGGCATGTTTTAGATGGTTTTAACTAATATTAAACTAACATAATCTTATAATATAAGATAATTTGTCTTCTTCCTATTATTTTCTAAAAATAACATAGTACTATATTTGTCAAGTTGCAATCAATTTTATCCAAAAATTGTATATCTTTAGTATTCTAATTTATTTCAAAATTTTATAATTATTAAACACTATTAAATAAAAATAGGGTAAAACATATTGGTGAACCCATTTCCTATTTGAACATTTATTTTTCAATTTTTGTTTAGGGTTCCAACTGAATTCATGATTCTCATACAATAAATAGAAATATGATTGTCCTTTCTAGGATTTGATTGAGCACTACTGTAGGATTTATCTTTGACCCAGGGTTTTTAGACTGAATTATATATTTCCATGCACATAATTCTTTTCTTATGTTGGTTTTCAATTTATTGATTTTTAGAACTGTGTTATAGCAGTTGTAAAACTAATAGGACTTGTAATTATTGGAAAATTGGTTATATTAGTTGTAAAACTAATAGGACTTGTATTTCTTGGCAAAGTGATCATTAGTTTTACCTGAATCATGGTGTGAGAAGTATTTCTCCATTAAGCAAGATATTAGACAACATTATATATGTATTTTAGTTTCCACATACCTAAAAAGTATAGTATAAGTACATAGGTTTTTTTTCCAACCATCATAAGCCTTTCGACCATTTTGTTCTACAGTGCACTTGCAAGTAGTTACCCACAAGAAGTTACTCTTAATGTAACTTAGAGATGGGATAGTGTGTCTATATAATGGTGGAATCATTTGTATTCAGTATAACTTTGGGCCTTGTTCACTATTTATTAGTAGGATTAATATATCCAAGAGCCTAAAAATAAAACACACCCATCCTAGTTACACCCATTCATATCTAGTCTTGCTTACTATGTTAGATTATTTATGAGAAATAGACTCATGATTGTTGTTTTTGTATAATTTTGGGTTAAACAAAATTAAAATGGATACTAAATGTGAAACCCCTAATGGTGATTATCCTATGGATTTCCTCCTTTCTAAGCATGATGTACGTTATGCTTATGATAATGAATAGACTAATTATCACACTTATACAATTATTCATGCTACTTATTTTTATGAGGAATATGAATTTGATATAGGTTATTATGATTATGAGTAGGATTATACAACTAGGATTCAAATAAAAAAACAAATAAGATTGGTACAATAGTGAATATAATAGCGAAGAAGAAAATGAGTCCACTAATTTTGAATTTGAATAACTTAGTTCTTCTTTACATTCTTCCCTTTATCATGCATTAGAATAAGAGGAACTTATTAATAACATATATATTAATTCCATTAATATGTCATAGGGATAAAAATGTGAGTAATCTACCATTAATTACAGCTTGTTTACCTCTCAAAATTTCCAATGTACTACACCACATTAATCATTATAAACTATAAAGGCTTAAGCCTTTTATAAAAATGGAAAATAATATGAATGAGATTGTTATTATCTATCTTTCTCTAAAGAAAGGTAGATGATACAAATTCTTATGATATTTCCCATTCTCCTTTAGACATGGCTAATTCTTCTCCCTTGGAAATGACAAATAATATTGTAACATTATATGAGACTTCTTCCACTTCTTTTGAAACACCAATGAAGGAAATGAATGTGATATATTGTCTTATATACAAACACAATGTGATATTATTTGTTTAGATTCACAAAGTGGTTATAGTCTAATATTATGCAAATATTCTCAATTAAGTCATACCATATCCATAGAATGTGATTCTTATGATAACATCACTTGTGACGTCTCTCATTTCTATCTTAAGACAAAAGAATCCAATGAGATGTAATATGATGTATTTACTTCTATAAAAACTCATTGTGATAATAATACCATGACATGTAATGATTCTAAAGTATACATTAATTTCATCTCAGAATGCAATCCTAAGTTATGAAATGATATTAGTCATGACTCCCTCATACCAATTTTTAATATAGATAGTTAATTACAACCCATAAGTGATCCTTTACAAATAAATAATATCCCTACTAGTTATATTGTGTCCATGATGCATGCTATTGGTGAAATCCAAAGGCAAGTACTTGTTCTCACTTTGAAAACTAGATCATGTTGTGTTAATATTAAAGATAATGTTATTTTAGGACAACCCCTTATAATATCTATATGTGACTATTTGTATCTAAAGGATTTTTTATGCATATAATCCCATTATTAAATGGAAATGGAGATCCTTGTATTCATTTAACTCAATATACACTTTATTTTTATATAATTGGGTAATAATGGATGTATCTTACTAAACTATTTTCATAGAATCCTAACAAGAGATGCCTCAAATTGGTTTTATAGTCTAGCTAGTGGCTCCTTACCTAATTTCAAAAAATTAGATGTGTTCATATCATATTATCACAAACACATGGTGCCTAAATTCACATTATAACATATAAAAGGTTTGTAATAAGGGCATGTTGAGATTATTTAATATTAAATTTTATGATTTAAAACTACTTTCATTCTTTAGCTTATCAACCCTCTAATTTAGAAAATAAATTTATCTTTAGTAGGGGTCTTCTTTCTCCACTCAAAGAAAAATACATGCATAAAATTTATATTTATTTTGATAATATATATGTGGATGTGTTAAAATATACACATGATCTTAATTTTACAATACATAATGTTAGTAATGAAACTAAATTAGGAAAATCTTCAAGCAAGAAGGAAGCTACCCATAAAGGGGTGGAATTAGATTTATCCTCTAAATAAAATATCCCAATTAAGTCTCTCATAATAAGGATGAATAAACAAAAATAATTATAATGAAGAGAAAGTTAAGGTCCTTAATAAAGGGAAATAATCAGTTTATATAGCACCACATAACATAAATAATCCACTTCAATAAGTGGCAACTACTTAAGTTTGATAGTTTTAGAGATTTCCCACATGATATTATATGGACATTTTTGGATAATAAATTAATAACTCTCTCTCCCAATTACTATCATCCTCCTCATTGTCTTTATAAAGTAAAAGGTGAACCATTTTTCACTTATCACGGTATTAATGGACATTGAGATAATGATTTTAATGCATTGCATGGAAAAATTATACAACTTAAAGATAAAGAGATTATTAAATTTGGGAAAATGAACAACAAGAATACAAAACCAACTTATTCATATCATCATATATCTACTTTTACGAAGACTAAGTTATCCCAAAATATTCTTAAGAAGAAACCAATGGTCATTCTAGCTATCACTAAAAATTAACATAGAGAAGATGTTGTAGATAATATGCAACAACATAATACACGCGTAATAAAATTTATTAAGAGAATGAGATATAATAAGTGATATTTTTAGTATACACATGGGTATTATATGGTACATTAATTTACCAATCACTTTGGGACTCAAAACAATAAATACATCATAGATTGTATTATATACTATTCCATGAGAAAATACAATTTTGGGACAACCATGCTTACAAAAAATGAATGCGATAATGAATGAGAATAATAAAAGTTTATCTTTTATTTTTGAGGGTGGTTTATTAACATTTAAAAGTAATATAAAAAGCATGAAGATCACTATGGTCCAAGATGAAGTTACATGTCATATTATACAAAAATGGATACCAAATTTTAGTTTAGAGATATGAACATGTAATACATACTTTAAAAAAATCAAAAGAGCACCAATGATATCAACCACAAGTATCATAGGTAACCCATACAAGTGTGACTATCTCTAAGAATATAGATCCAAAGATTTAGTATCAAACTTTAGTTATAAATGACAATCAATATCATGCATAATTTATTTTTCCATCAGGGTGGTCAACTCATTCTATGATTATTATTTAGTTTAGTTATACACGTGTTGTAAATTAAATAATATATCAACATATTGTTCATATAAAACATAATAAATATATCAAGGTACTAAGTAATAATGCAATCACATGATTACAATTATCAAATGCAACAAATCTTAAAACATTTGCAATATTCATTCCTCATAAGCACAATATAAGCACAAAAACTAAAAGTCCATATATAAAACAAATGTTCAATATGATAATGAAAGTATAACGTATATAAATTCATTGAATGATCATCCCCTAGTCATCTACATCTCTATCAACATCCTTATAAATCAACAAGGGATGATCATGGTGAAGAGACCCCACTATCATCATGTCAAGACTATGATTATGATCAAATCTTCCTATATTAATCCTCATGGATATCCATTTGTGCCTTAAAAGTTTTATGATAAAGATGCAATAAAATTTAATAAAATAGTAAAATCTGACCCAAATATGCTACTAGAGGTGGAGGGGGCATATGTTTTCTTGTCAACATTTGTGATTGAAGGTTGACATGAGAGCATGATGTTGGAAATATTGTCATTGATGTCAAAGGTCTAACATTATTGGTGATAAAGGCCCCATTGCATTTAATGATGTTTGTAATAGTTATATCTTATCTAATGTGTGTTAATATTTATTTAATATTAATGAATATATTTTTAGTTTCATATAAGATAAAAGAAGGGCCCATGGAGAAGTCAAAGAGTCATGGGGTAAAGACAAAAGAAGAATGGGATGCATTTTCCCATGAAGATTCATCTTGGGGAATTCCAAGAGTGACCAAGTGAAGACAAAAGAGGAAGGGCACAATTTCTCATGAAGGGACACTTTGAGGAATATGAAAAGTCACCATCTAAGATAAAATAAGGGCCCATGAATAAGTCAAAGAGTCATGGGGTAAAGACAAAAGAAGAATGAGAGGCATTTTCCCATGAAGAGTCATCTTGGGGAATTCCAAGAGTCACCAAGTGAAGGCAAAAGAGGAAGGGCAAAATTTCTCAT
The DNA here is from genome assembly GCA_037957365.1 of Torreya grandis. Taxonomy (NCBI): domain Eukaryota; kingdom Viridiplantae; phylum Streptophyta; class Pinopsida; order Cupressales; family Taxaceae; genus Torreya; species Torreya grandis. The sequence continues at coordinate 3,949,481 of JARHVA010000815.1, forward strand.
GAAGGGACACTTTGAGGAATATGAAAAGTCACCAAGATAAGGACAAAAGAGGAAAGGATGATTTTGCTTATGAAGGGTCACCATATGACTTTTGAAATGCAAGGATACAAAGGGTCATGCAAGTTTGGCACCATTTTCCATGAGGACTGAAGGGTCACAAAGGGGGAAGGCCAAAGGTCATTTGGAAAGCTATAAATAAAGGCTTGAGAAGCCATTTGTAATGTGTGAGATAGAGTTTGATTTGAGATAGTAATATCTAGCTTAGAAGATCAATGAGAGATGAGTATCATTTGTATTTGTAATATCTAGCTTAGAAGAGTAGAAGAGAGAGAGAGGAAAGAGATATTGTAATGAACTATCATTTGTTGAGATAGCAACATTAAGAGATAGTTGTGTGGTATACACAAAAGGGGTTGGTGCTCTTGTGGGTTGGTTTTCATGAATTATTTTTGTGTTGGTGTTCAACAAAGGGGTTGGTGCTCTTGTGGGTTGGTGCTCATGAATTGTTGCTGTGTTGGTGCTCAGAAAAAGGGTTGGTGCTCTTATGGGTTATTGCTCATGAATAGTTGCTATGTTAGTGCTCAACAAAAGGGTTAATTCTCATACAAGTTGGTGCTTGTGAATATTGTAGTTTGAGTTGGTGCTCATTCATATACTTGAGATTTTTCTTCGTGGTTTTTCTCACATTGAGTTTCCATGTTAAATCTAGTGTCTCTATCTATCTTGTGTGGTGGTTATTATTTCAGTTTTATTTCATATCTTGAATGTATGTTAAACTAGAATTTGATTAAGGGAAAGTTTATAAGATTTATGATATATTAATTCACCCCCCTCTCAGTATATCCTATGCTTAACAATTGGTATCAGAGCAGGTTCCTTTTGAAAAAGTTTTATAACTTGAAGGTAGATCGAGAAAACATGATGGCTGGATCACATGAAATATTTTATAAAAATAAGGCCCCTTTGTTTGATGGGATGAATTATGCTTTTTTTAGCATAAGAATGAAGGCTTATTTGATGGCCCTTGGATTTGACATATGAAAAGCAGTGGTGGAGGAATATGAAGAGCCACATACACTTATAATTACTCTAGCAAAAAATAAGGCAAGTTAATGTAATGCTAAAGCTTTAAATGTTATTTTATGTGGTTTATGTGAATCTAAATTTGTTAAAGTTATGCAATGTAAATCTACTCATGAAACTTGGGTAAAACTTGAGAATATTTACAAAGGTCATGGAAAGGTTCAACAAGCTAAGCTTTAGACTTTTAGAAGACAGTTTGAAAGTTTGAACATGGAAGAAGAAGAAGAAGATATAGAAAGTTATCTTTTGCAAGTTGATCAAATAGTAAATCAGATTCAAGGTCTTGGAGAAATGTTGGAAGAGTCAACATTGGTACAAAAGGTTTTGAGATCTCTACCAATGAGATATGATGCAAAGGTTTTAGCAATCAAGGAGATGAAGAATTTATCCAAGCTAAAGATGGATGAGCTTCATGGTATACTCACGGCATATGAGATGCATAATGAACAAGATAAACCCTCAAAGAGAAAAGTGGCTTTCAAGACATCAAAGAAAGAGAAAGCTGAGATTCAAGAAACAAGTGATAGTTTCAGTGATAATGAAGATGACAATGGATCTCTTTTCATTTGCAAGCCAAAAAGGGGAATCGGTAAATATCAAGGAAAATTACCTTTTAAATGTTTTAATTGTGGAAAGATTGGACATTTTTTAGCTAAATACCCAAATAAGGGTAATGATGATAATGAATAAGGAAAGTCTACATATAAGAAGAATTTAAAAGGTAAATTCAAGAAGGGATTTGAGAAGAAGAGCTTGTATTCTAAAGATCCTAGTTCAACCGAAGATAGTCGAGTCAGTGATTCAGAAGAAGAAGATATTTTATTCATGGACATACATGAAGATGCATTTGTGATCAAAAGTATAGATGATCAAGAAGAAGAATAAGATGAAGTTGAAGTGAATCTGGAAGGAGAACTCATTTGTGCCTTAGAAGAGTTAGAAGCTATTGAGAAGAAGAATTGAAGATTGAAGCATCAGATCGAGAAAAATGAAAAGGAGTCAAAGGAAATAATTTATGATCTAACAACACACTTTGAAGAAGGTAAAAGGAATGAAAAATATCTAACACAGTTGCAAAAAGTAATAAAATAATGTGAAAGGTATGTTATTGAAATTGCCTCTTTAAAAGAAGATATTGAGAAAGCAGTCAATGATAAAGTAGTTAGTGATTCAAAATTTGAGGATAGCATTAACATATTGAATAAAATATTATAAATTAAAATGGAAAATTTAGATAAGATAGATATCAAATTTGAAAATAAAAAGATCTATGTTGAAGCTCTTACAAAAGGGGAAACAAAAAGGGAAGAAGTAAAGAATATAGAGCACATTTCAAACAAAGAAGGCTGGACAGAACAAAGCTACAAAAGGTAATCAGGTCAGAGATACACAAATAGGTCTTATTTTAATTGTTACTATTTTTATTGTAATGGATATGGTCACAAGAAATTATAATGTCAAAAAAGAGCTAATAGTTTCATAAATAAGGAGAAAGAAAGTCAAGTAGAGTCAAATAGAAGCTATAACTCTTTTGCTCCTCTATTAAGCTTTGATGAAGAGGCCATAATATGCTACAAGTGCAATAAATTTAGACACATAGCTTAGTAATATAGAAGTGTGTTTGAGTCAGTCAAGAAGGACAAGATTTTTAAGGCTCCATTCATCAAGAAGAAGGTTCAGACATGTTTATGGCAGAAGAAACAACCTGAAGATTCTATATTGATATAGATAGCTTTGCATGCAAGAAATGAAGACCAACCATGGTTCATTGATAGCAAATGTTCAAGGAATATAATATGAGACAAGAGTAAGTTCAAAACTTTAAAGAAGATCAATGGTGGCACAATGAAATTTAGAGCTAAAACCACTACCAGGATAGCTGGAAAAGGTACTTTGAGTTTGGATAATGGTAGAACCAAGACTAAGAATGTTTTGTATGTAAAAGGTCTTAAGCATAATCTATTGAGTGTAAGCCAAATATATGATTATGGATACACATTAAAGTTTCATGTAGAATGTTGTGAGATTAGAAGAAAAGATTCAAATGAGTTGATTATAGATGCTCAAAGGACAGGCAACAATTTATATGTATTGTCAGATATCTTCTCAAAGGCACAATTAAAGGACACGTTCAAGGATCTACGAGAGGAGTTGGGAGTAATTTATATTACTTCTTACCATTGAGGTTTAGCATTAGTTGAGGGGGAGCTAAGTGTTAGCTCCAAGTAGGACATTTTCCATTGATGTCAAAGGGGGAGAATAATAGGTACAGGTTAAGGTGCAAAAATAGGTACAAGGAATAGACATAGGTTGCTACAATAAGAGGGAGTTACTGTATGTTTTTTAGATGATAGTATGTGCAAGTTTTAGGATGTGGCAATTTCAAGATTGAGGCTACCATTAATGACAAAGGGGGAGATTATTGGAAATATTATCATTGATGTCAAAGGTCTAGCATTATTGGTGATAAAGGCCCCATTGCATTTATTGATGTTTGTAATAGTTATATCTTGGCTAATGTGTGTTAATATTTATTTAATATTAACGAATATATTTTTTGTTGCATATAAGACAAAAGAAGGACCCCTAGAGAAGTCAAAGAGTCATGGGGTAAGGACAAAATAAGAATGGGATGCATTTTCCCATGAAGAGTCATCTTGGGGAATTCCAAAAGTCACCAAGTGAAGACAAAAGAGGAAGGGCACAATTTCTCATGAAGGGACACTTTGATAAATATAAAAAGTCACCAAAATAAGGAAAAAAAAGGAAAGGATGCTTTTGCTTATGAAGGGTTACCATATGACTTTTCAAATACAAGGATACAAAGGGTCATGCAAGATTGGTGCCATTTTCCATGAGGATTGAAGGGTCACAAATGGGGAAGGCCAAAGGTCATTTAAAAAGCTATAAATAAAGGCTCGAGAAGCCATTTGTAATGTGTGAGATAGAGTTTGATTTGAGATAGTAATATCTAGCTTAGAAGATCAATGAGAGATGAGTATGATTTTTATTTGTAATATCTAGCTTAGAAGAGCAGAGGAGAGAGAGGAAAGAGATATTGTAATGAACTATCATTTGTTGAGATAACAACATTGAGAGATAGTTGTGTGGTATACACAAAAGGGGTTGGTGCTCTTGTGGGTTGGTTCTCATGAATTATTGTTGTGTTGGTGCTCAAAAAAGGGATTGGTGCTCCTGTGGGTTGGTGCTCAACAAAGGGATTGGTGCTCACAAATAGTTGTGTTGGTGCTCAACAAATGGGTTGGTGCTCTTGCAAGTTGGTGCTTATGAATATTGTAGTTTGAGTTGGTGCTCATTCATATAATTTATAGATTGTTCTCCATGGTTTTTCCCACATTGGGTTTGCACATTAAATCTAGTGTCTCTCTTTATCTTTTGTGGTGGTTATTATTTCAATTTTATTGCATATCTTGAATGTATGTTAAAGTGGAATTTGATTAAGGGAAAGTTCATAAGATTTATGATATACTGATTCACCCTGCCTCTCAGTATATCCCATGTTTAACACATGAGATTTTATACTACTCATGTGATGGATATTATGTGAGTGTTACCTTTAAGTAATGTAGTGAGATAATATTTACATAGATAGGATAAGTTTTTTTTGGTGGTTATATATGATGTTATATGAAATACATACAATGATAACACTGATAGAGTGGTGAGACTCAGATACTTATACCTTTTGGACCCCCATAGGGGATATGACTATTACAATTAAGGATGTATGGAGGATATTGAGATTTATTGTGGCTAGCACATGTGTGACCTTTATGGGTAGTGGTGGGCACAGGAAGATAAGCCATGCCCACCAAAATATGACTAGGCATGTGAGGGGTTTCTAGTATATGACTAATGATATTACTATATTGTTCTAAGACTATGATATCAAAAGTTCCATTGTGAATAATTGTGACTATGTATTGTTAGCATTTTTTTTTCAATTGTGATGGTGTGTCTATTTCATAAAATATGCATTAATGTGCCCAAGATATTAGGGAACACAATACTACATATTCTTGGGGTCAGATAATGTTGGCACATTTATGCATAGGCTTACATAAATTTACATGAAAGGTAATTTGATGGTGAATTGGGATCAACCATATTTATACATTTTTGGGCATATGATAAAATTTATGTGATACCTCATGTGGGTATACCCCATGGTAATTGGGCACATTCAAAGATGTTTATGTAGATATGGGTAAAAATTTAATGTATTATGCAAAGTGAGACCATAGAGTGTTGCTAGATTCTTGACCATATATCAATGGATTCTATTATCTAGAGACCTTATAGATAATTTCCATAGTGGGTTGAGGACATATTGCAGTTGTGGCATATTCATGTTAGTTGTTGGTTTCATGATCATTGCATGATTTTTATGATTAGTTTTTGTTTGAACACATTACACACCAACTTGGTAGTAGAAAAGACATGCCCATAACATTAATTTAATAAAGTCAATTTATTATATATCCTAGACATTATGGTGACTAAGGCTGACCTAGTGCGGTCAAGTTGGTACCCATTCCTTTGGTCAAGGTTGACATAGTTATTGATATTATTGATGTAGATGATGTTGGGTGTATTAAAATGTACACACATTGATGGATGGTGAATCATTAACATACCTTATTTTTTTTTATGGTAGAGGATGCCCCTAAGGCATAAAGTGGAGGAGAATATGTGGGTGAGGCAACAACTACTAATCCTAATATTCCTCTAGTGGATGTAAGTATGTATATATGTTATAAAAATATTTTCATCATCATTATTTACTTTGATATATTTGTCACTGATATCATGAATTATTTTTTATAGGAGGTGAAAATTATAGGATGAAAATCATAGATGTGACACTTGTAGTTTTGAATAGATATGTGCTGGTGAGGCAATTACAAGGGGTTTAGTTGAGTGTGATACATATATAACTGGTGAACATGCCTCACTATTTGATCAAGCTAATATAGCAACTAAAACATATGTGGAAACTACATCAAAGTGGGATGATTTGAGATTTGAGTATGATGTGATCATAAATGAGCAAGCCCAACTCAACATGACATCAAATTCAATGAAATTATACAAAAAACAAGATCATTAAATATAATCTCATTATTAACCTTAAAAACATCAAAGATAAGTCCTCAATTGAATATAAAACTATGTGGTAAGTTAGCTCTGAATCAAATAATTATACAAACAAGTTTTGGCTAAAAATTGACAAGTCATGTAAGGTCTAGATAGAACCATGACCCAAGGGACAACTCTAACAAACAAAGATAACTATAATAAGATTTTTAAAAATAATAAAATTTTCAAATTTTGTAATTTATGAAATACATCAAAATTATAGGTTTTTACAACATACCAATGGCAAAGCATATTTAGATTATAAGGGGCCTCCACTTACCTGAATCAGTTCATTATGAGATCTCATTTTTGTGGCATTGTTCTTAATCAAAGCTAAAAAATCACAAATTAACATTATGAAAAGGAATTACAAAATTATATTGAGCTAACCTATTTATATACATTGGATTTTCTTTTTTAAAATTTGAAATTTATCACTCTAAAAGTTGTATGTGCCATATCTCAAGTGATACTTATTGAAACTAATCTCCATTTGACATGTTGGAGCACATGAAATATGTTCTTCTACATGGTAATATTTTCATCACTTCTACCAACCATTTTTAAAATGCCAAACTTAGTACATATTTTACTATACATGGATTATAATACTTATTTTTTAATATATCTATATTATTTCTCTATATTATTGCCTTTTACAATCATTGAATGATACCTACCAAGCACATTTATAAAAACAAGACACTTACAAATTTTAAAAGTGGTCAAATTCTAATGTTTAAAAATGGTTAAAATTCAAAGGCTAATTATTCCAACAAACTACAAATTGTTAGAACTTATTGAAACTTACATTTATTTTGATGTGATTTATTCAAGACTCTCATCCCTTGCATTAAATGATGGAATACATCAAACGTATTACAGAAATAATCATGCATATATAATATTAATGAGATCACTCAATTTTGACACATTTTATATGGTTTATAATGGCTCATATTATCTACATGTTATATATTTATGACAGGGGTTTTACATATTTCTTACAAATTAAACACAATAGTACAAATGCTAGGGGCATATGCCATGCATATGCACTCTATTTAAAAAATAAAATAACTATAGAGTACATATTTAAAAAAATCAAAAATAATAAATGAGACAAATATTGTCACATCGGTATAGATTATGGGGGTTCATGCCATGCATGTGCACTCATTTTATAGAGACTTGATTATAAATTCATACAAACTTAGATTCATGTACATGGGTATATGTAACTAGGCATGGGAACAAAATTACAGGATTCACATATAATTACAATTGAGCATATAGATGCATGACATTCTATTTCATTAAACATAGATTCGAGGGACATGATGCTAGTTCATACACATATATACATTTTTAAAATCCAAAAGCTATGATGTTAGTTCATACACATATATAATATACATTTTTCAAATTCAAAAGGCATGACACTAACTCATTTGCTTATGCACAACAATATAATTTAAAGATTCAATGACAAATGATTGTTATTTCAATTCAAATCTATTGGCACTATGGTCATGATGGGGGTATGAATATTATTCATTATCTTTTGATCATGCAAAAAAAAATTCTAGATCTATCTATAATGATGTGATTCGTTTTATTATGGGTTATGTATGCATGAGTGTAGAGACACTCAATGGCCTTAACATTAATTATAGTGTATCCATTTTGGGTTCTAACATTTCATCTTGGGGTAAAAGTTTAGATCTATATTAGTTACTCAAATTAATATGGCCATGGGTTTAGTGACATCAATTATCTAATAATCTCCCATTAACACTTGAAGCATTATTCATTTCTCTGACAGGAAATGAGTAGACCAAACGCATTCATTTTTTGTTTAGTTGGCTTAGATGGTGAACCATGATATCACCACTATTCACAACATGAAAATTTTCCATATGTGAAATAATATTGCATGCATACATGGGTGCTCCTTCCATACTCTTTACCTTTCAATCTCAATTTCATACCTTCATATCTTATATACAAACTTGAATACTATGTGTTATTACAAGGTTTTTTATTGAGTGTCTTGTATAACTAGAATTTTAGGCCTAAGATAAAGTGTGTCATACACACTTAGGTATACATTTATTCTTTACCCTAAAATTTTCATTTTTAGAATAAAGAGGGGTGGGGGTGGGAGAGTTAGCTAGTGTAGACACCCAAATTTGGTACAAGTTTATCTTTATCTTTTTTTTTTCAAAGTTTTATACCTATTAAAAGAAAAATGTTTTATACCTATTAAACACTTTTAAATAAAAATATGGTGAAACAAAACCTACTAAAAATTTAATTAATAAATATGATATAATAAATAAATGGATAAAATATATACATGATTTTTTTCATGATGCTCATCATTCTCTTAAAATGAAATGTGATGTTAATCCTTATTTTGAAATGAAATGTGATGATATTTCTTCTCTTCAAATTTGGTACAAGTTTATCTCTATCTTTTTTTTTTCAAAGTTTTATACCTATTAAAAGAAAAATGTTTTATACCTATTAAACACTTTTATATAAAATTATGGTGAAACAAAACCTACTAAAAATTTAATTAATAAATATGGTATAATAAATAAATGGATAAAATATATACGTGATTTTTTTCATGATGCTCATCATTATCTTAAAATGAAATGTGATGTTAATCCTTATTTTGAAATGAAATGTGATGATATTCCTTCCCTTCAAATGAAACATGATGGTATGCCTTCTCTTGAAATGAAATGTAACATTTTTATTCTCTTGAAATGGAATCTGATGTTACTCCTATTGAAATGAAATGTGATTCTAATCCTTCTATGGATATGAAGTGTGTTCATGGAAGTGTTAAAATTTTTAAGTAATACAATTACAAGAATGTTTGTGATAAAATTTTTCAAATTGTAACCATCCCTACTAACCATATAATGTCCATGATGTATGCAATAGGCGAGTTTTAAAATTAATTTGTTACATTAAATTTAGAATATAAGTCACATAAGACTAAATTTGAGGATGATGTAACACAAAAGGTATTTGATTATCCCTATTCAGAACAATTTATTATGACTAAACTTATATTATTTAATGGACACAAAGATACTCATAAACACCTTACATGATACTTGTATTCTTTTGGAGATTATTCATGTAATGAAAGACTCTTATTAAAAAAATTTAAAATCAAAGTCTAATAGGTGAAGCTTTGTTTTTGTATTATACCATACCCAGTGGGTTTATAACTTACTTTAAAAAACTAGAAGATGCTTTTTTATCTCATTTCAATAAGATTAAAATTCCAAGATTAAAGTTGAAGCATCTCCAAAGTCTTCAATAAGTTTAGGATGAGAGCTTATAGAGGATTAAAATTTTAGGTTAAAAAATACATTACATTGTTTAATGTATTAAACATATAATTTGAGGATGCAATTAATTTATTAGTAAGGGTTTTTACCTCAACTTAGAAAATATCACTCTACAATCATTTTCCTTTTTTGGAGTAAAATTACATGGATTTTTTTGCTTATGAAAGTGATCTTGTATAGGCTCATAATTATGCCTACAACTTTACTAGTTCTTAGATGTCAAAAAAATCATGCATTAAAAGTGAATATTCAACTAATAAGAAATCTCTAAGAAATATAATTAACAAAAAGGAAGCTCCAAGAAGGATATTTTATAATAAGGAAGTTCCAAGCAAGCTAGTTTATAAGATGACAACTTGCATGAGTCTTACATATTCAAATGTGGATCAACCTATTTGATTTGATAACTTTAAATATAACCCAAATGCTATTTTATTAATACTCATTGATAATAAGATGATTGTATTGTATTTTTATCACCATTATCCCACCTAATATTTGACACGAGTGTGGGCAAGAGTGTTTTTTAATTATCTTCATATTGAAGGGAATTGAGATAATAATTGTTATGCTTTGGAAAGAAAAATTGAATAACTTGTAGATACATGTGTAATTATATTTTTAAAATATAGAAACACTCATACAAGGTTGGTTTCTCCATTTTATTCTATTTCATAATTTATGAAGGTCGATGTATCCCAGGAAGTTCCTAAAATGGAACCAATGGTCAGTTGGGTTCTTATAAAAGGTGAACATAGATAAATATATTATATTTAAAAATATATGAAGGTTGATATATCCAAGTAGGTTATTAAAATGGAACCAATGGTCATTCTAGCTCTTATGAGAAAGTAAAAATAGAAAATATAATATCATTGATGAAATTATATAATGCAATACATGTACAATTAGTTTTCTTAAGGAGTTGGGATACAATTAATGTGAATTACAATGTATGAGAACCTATGAGAAATAAATAAGATATATTTATCACATGTATCCTATATATATAAATACCCTTAAAGGCATTCAAGGACACCCAATCATTATTACAAAATTACATACAAAGTGTAAATTAGTCTTAACTCATTATTCATTATAACATCTCAAGATTATAGTGTTTTTGATAATATAAGGCAGCAAACCAGGGGCCAAACCCTAATAAATAGCAAATAAACCATGAAGGCAATCAGCACCAACTATGCCTTTCGATAGGAATGTCACATTTAGTGAACCAACAGACATAGCAAAACCAAAATGACACTAAAATAGGAATAATTAAGAGGCAGAGTATCAATAAAAATAATAACTAAGGAGGCTAGATCTCTCCTTACTTAAACATATATTTAATGAGGTCATCTAATTTCTCAATGTTCTCCACATTGACAGCTGAAGTAGTAGCACCTAAGTCCTGCAGCATGGACATGTTTAGGAGAATAGAATTCTAAAGCTTGATAGAAAAGTTCTACTCCAATTTCAAAATGCGACGCTTCATGATAGCAATTCTAGCTCTCAATCTAGTCTCAATTTCAATTTCCTCATCAACTTCTTCCACATACATCTTTCCCTCTTTATCTGCATTTTATGCAAAGTCAGCAACATCCTCTGTGGTATCCTCTAATTCTCTTGTCTCCTGCTTACCTTCAGTATCCTCAAAAATTTCTTGAATATCAAAAGCCTTGGTCTCATCATCATGAGTGGCTTCATCTGAGGCACTCTCAGAGTAGTCGATAAGCCTAGCCTTAGGAGTAGGTTTGCCAGTAATCCACCCCGATCATCTAACTCCTAAGGAAAGGCCCTCCATATTAACCTTAGTGGACAAATGGGATTTACTACCTTGTCCCTCAGGGGTCCTACAAGGATTTTTAGGGGTCCCCATAGTATTCCCCCTAGTACTCACTTCTCCATCATACATCCTCCTCTTCTTTCCCTTCATACTCACAAAAGAGTCTATAGTGTCTAAGGGAGTCTCCTCAGGAGTAGAAAAGGAAACTTATTTATTTTTAGTAGAGATAGGGGAAGAACAAGGCTCTTCGATAACATCATCAGTAATAGGGTTAGAATAAATTTCCCCACTATCAATTCGAATGGCCTTGGATAGATTAAGGGCATGGTGGAAATTATAAAGACAAAAAATGAGGCCCTGATGAAGGGGGATACGATTCATATCAAGTTTTTTTTCCAGTTTAGCTCTCACCCTAAAGACTGAATGATCTAGGAAAGAAATTAGATAAAAGGGAAAGCTGATAAGAGCATTATGCCTAAAATGATTTAGAAAGGGGAGATGATAATTCTAAAACTTGGTGAAACATCCCTCCAGTGTGAAATACTTAATGAGGATAAAACACATGCTATCCCAAGGCTCAGGCAACTTGGCTCAATCAAATCCTCCCTAGTAAGGTGTAAGTTCTTTGCCTTCTCCAAGAAATATATTCTAGCTGGAAAGATCCACAATTTTTGTTTTCCATTGTAGCTTCATCCCCTGTGAAGACATGCTAGTAGCCATATCTATCACATTTTTAGAAATCTCAAAGCTAATTCCTCCAACAGAGACTCACTAGTTTAGCCAAGACCTAGCAAATCATTTAGATAGGTTTTCATCAAACCCAATGAGCCTCTCTAGATAGGGACTAATCCCACCCTCTTTGCAAAAGTACTAAACCACTGGGTTGTCTTTGAACTGGTAGCAGGAGACTAGTTCTATTCAAATTCTGTCACCACCCATGTTGGACTTATAGAGTAGACTAGGAGAATCCCAAATTTTAACCATCAAAATTGAAGTAAATTCAAGCCCTTGCTCATGAATATGCATAATGATGATGAAATAGCACATAATTTAGAGCATAATGTAGAGATGACACTTACTCATCCCATGCTTAAACATAATTTACTGGTGATTTCCATAATGATGAAATAGTCTGATCACCTTAACAAAATGGTATAATAAATTAGAAATGATTATCAAAAGAGTACAATAGGCCTCAAACTCTGAGATCCACATTGGCACCCTTTGTAAGGACTGACTAATAGAGCTATCCTTCTAATATATTTGACTCATCCTTAACATGTCATTTCCTTTTGAATGTGATCCCTAATATTTGAAGGGATATGGTCTATTTGGCACCAACATCACCAATTTGAGAATTATTGGCTGAGATTGGCATAGGCATCAGCTACATTATTTCTCTCCCTATAAATATGTGAAATATAAACTCTGGTAAGCTTCTATAGGATAAATTATATACCCCTAATGATATCTTTTAACTTAATGCCCACACTCGATACTTTATTGACCGCATTGATAACCATTTTAGAGTCCCCTTGGATACTCAAATTCCTTATACCGAGGGATATAGCCAATTTTATCCCCCATAAAAGAGCAGTTGCTTTAGCATAGTTATTGCTTTGGTAGCCTATTCCACCAGCATAGAAAATAATCATCCACCCTTTGTCATTTCTTATAATTCCTCCCCCCTAGCTTTGACTTAGAGGCCCCATCAAAGTTAAGTTTCAACCAGCTAGGCTTCAGGGGATTCCATCTAGTGTTAAGTCTCTGTAGCATTTTAGAATTATTAAAATTAGGAATATGATTTAGTACCTTCCATTTGGTCACAATTTTTTCTTCTTCCTGAGTTAGGGGTTTCTCTGTAGTGAAAATATGAGTAATAGTGACACTTTCTGATAGATTCTTAACAAAAGTATGAAACACCTGAGAGGCATCTCTAGCAGTATCCCTAAAAATTTTATGGTTGCGCTCTTTTCATAAAATCTAGCTCAAATAGGGTAGAGTTTGATTCCATAACTCCAAGAGCTAGGGATGAGAAATGGTAGGATTCTAGCTGATAATGACTTCCTTGAGGTTATAATTATAGACCCACTCAATCCCAAAATTATTTAGGATTCTGTCCCAAAGTTCCCAGGCAAAATCATAGTGTATAAAAAGATGAGAAACTATTTCCTCTTTTGAACAACACAAATAACATCTATTGAATAGGGTGAACCCTCTCTTCTGAAGATTGTCTTGGGTTAAATTTTTTGTATGAGCAGTAACCCACCAAAACATGTTGATTTTTGGTATAAGTTTATGGTTCCAAACTTTTTTCCATATCTCCTTATTTTGAGCCTCAAAAATCAGCAAATGGTAAGTGAAATTGATAGAGAACCATCCATTCTTATCTAGCCACCAATACTATTCATCTTCTCATGAGAAGAGAGGGATTTTGACCACCTAAATCAACTATTGAATATCTAGAATTCTATGGGAGAGATCAGGCTGATGAGCACAACAGTCCAATAGATTTTTCTAGCTCCTTATGCCATTTTTATTAGCCATGTAATCACAGACTTTATCTCTAAAAAATTGAGTAGCAATGTCAGTAATTTCTTCAGTCTCCCTATGTGATAAGAGCCTTATCCTTTTCCCAAATGTCATTCTAGAATTTAATATGCCTGCCATTTCCTAATTTCCATCTAATCCCTTGATTAAGAAGGCTTCTACTTTTTAGCATTTTATTCCATATCACAGACCCCTGGGGTAGCCCTACCTATTGGAGAAAGTTGGAACTATCATAACTATGAATATATTTGGCATGCATGATTTCCCCCCAATCATTATGTTTGTGAATTAGATTCCAGTTGATTTTGGAGAGAAGGGATTTGTTCATGTTCCTGATGAATCTAATATTGAGGCCATGTGATTTCAAAAGACACACTTTTTCCCAACTGACCAAAGACATTCTCTATTTATCTTCTAGTCCCATCCATAAGAATTTTCTTTGAATCTATTCTAGTTTGATATAAAAATATGAAGGTATTTTAAAGAGAGACAAGAAATAGGTAGGAACCCCTTGTAGAGAGGCCCGAGAAGCTGTAATTTACCAACACTACTGAGTAGTTTCCCTTTCCAACCAAGTAGTTTCTTCTGAGTTCTTTCCAATATTCCATTCCAGAAACCTGGAGATACCTCTTTGACCATGAGGGGAAGGCCCAAATAGGTAGCAGGTAGATCAGCTTCAACATAGTCCAAAATGTCAATGATTTTTTGTCTAAGGTCATTAGGAGTATTAAAGAAGTACACATTGATTTTTTGAAGATTTATGCTTTGCCCATAATCTATGGCATAGTTATTTAATATATTCTTCCATCTCTGAGCTTCAACCACCGAAGAGATGCCAAAGAGAATGGTATCATCAACAAATTGTTGCATCACCATAGGGGGAAGGGAGGAAGCAGGTTTGATGCCCACTAGTGTTAATATCTATTATTCATGATTTTATCACATTAGGGTCTATAAAAAATAACACTTAGAGTTGTATTTATATGTGTAGACAATATTTATGGATTATATATCACCTCAGTCTTGTACAATTAAAAAACTCAAACCTTGGTTATTCTTCTTAGTTTTGGACCTTTCCTACTTCTGCAAGTCTCATATCTACTCTATCATATGCCCCTTGGCTATATCTTAGTTTTAAAAGTATTATGTTGATGACCTAAGCCTTCTATCTTGACTAAAATTCTTAAAATATAATTATCTTCCATCTCTACAAGTTTTGAACCTATACCTACTTTCTTGCATCTTGGACATTAATATCTAGGATATATACTAGTGTTGACATTAGTGTCCTGACCTAACACAAGTGTCCATTGCCATAAATTCATCTAATTTACAAATGAAATGTATCCCAATGGTTAGCATAAGTTCTTTACTATGAGTTAATTCTCCAAAGGGATTGATATAAATACAAGATCAACCCTCATTCATTCCTCACCAAGCAACAAAAGAACAATACCTACTATTCTTGCCAAAGAGAATTTGAAAAGCATTAAATTGAAAAAAGCTTACATATTTCCATACCAATCATATTTAAAACACATATAAAGGTCTAAAGTACTAAAATATCAGTAACCCATTTTTTCCAAGGTCATCATGAAAATGAAGAACTAGGGTTTTGAAAATTCATGAGGAATGATAGTCCTTGACTTAGATATCAATGCACCTAATTAAAGGTGAAGTCAAACCTAGAAGCATATAGGTGGTCTCACCATTTTATAATAGGTATTCTATGAAAGACACTTGCATCGATCCCCAAAAATAGCAGTAATGCAACTGTCCTAGATTGATTTTAGTGGCCAAACCTCTAGAAATGTCAAATCCAAAATTTGAGGACTATTCCACAATCTAATTCCATATTAATTTCTCCTTATTCTAGATCTAAAACTATGTTAGCATCATAACTAGTTAAGCATATTACTTAGTTATCATTTCCATGTATAACTTAGTTTTACTTTCTATATTTAGACTATTCTTAGCATAAAAAAACTAGTGTGTGTTTATATATGAGTTTAGCACCCAATTGACCTACTGTAGATATGATTATCACCCATGTGCATTATAATTTCTATATTATTAAACGTATATACTCTAAATTTTGGATTTATATCCAATTTAAGGTTAAACATTTGGTGAATTTAATTTATATGAATGCAATTTTTTTTATTCTTAGGGTTTTAAGCCAACTAGGGTTTTAGATTGCTATACTTTTTAATTTCATACTTATACTATTTTCCATGCAACTTATGCATATCCATATATTGGGAGGTGTGCCTACTGAACACATTGAGCTTCCCCTCTCACCATCTAAGATGTGTTAAACCAATAAGGGATCTCATACTTTGGATCATGATGATACCCATGTTGACAATGATAAACATACTAATAGGGTTATCATAAAAGAAGATTATTATAATGAAAATCATGAAATAATTGAAAATTAGAAAATAAACCATGATCAATTGCACACAATTGCATTATTTTGTGAGCATATTTGACAAAACCCTAAAGATCTTGATGAGATCCTAAAAAATATACTAGAAATAAAAAGTTTAAAAGGTATAGTTGAAAAATCCATCCCCTTGAATACATTACAACATAATACATTTAGTGGGGGCATGGGTTATATGTTTAAACCTTTGTTTATTAAAACTACTATTGCTACATCTAACATGAAATTAACAATTATTTCAACACAAATAATAGTTTCAATGCTTATTACTACTCAAAACATGTTTACATCCCCTTTAGTGATATTCAAATTGCTAATCTAAATCACACCAGGTCTACCATTAAAACACTCCTTGAAGTTATAAAGACCTTTGAGGAAAAGGTTACAAACATTGAAAAAAATGCTTTAAAATACCCTGATGCTATAGATTCACAATATGTGTTGTATAACCTTCTTGCACTTAAGATCTCTTGGCAACCTTTGCCAACTAGAATTGTTGCACCTAAGTTTCCATTTTATGATGGCAAGGGTGATCCTAAACAACATATTCAATCCTTTTATGAAACATGTCCTGATTGTTCCTCTAATGATAAAATTCTGACCAAATTATTTCAAATAAGCCTCTAGGAATATGCTTTGATGTGGTTTTGTGATTTACTTATCCAATCCATGAAAGCATTCAAGCCTCTTTTAGACTAGTTTTAAACACTTTTTCATTAATATTTTTGAAAAGGTTTCCTAAGCTCAAACTAACAAAATAAAAAAAGGAACCAATAAATCTATACATGAATATGTCTTGAGATATGAGACAACGCTAGTTAAAATGACTAATCTTATGGTAAATAAAGATTTTTTAGACATATTCAAGAAAATTTTGCTCACTCTGTTATAAGACTCCATTATTTTTAAGAAGTTTAAATCTTTTTATGACTTATACCATGTTGTACAAGAAAATAAAATGAAGTTTATTTTATTGAATAAGCTCAAGTATTTAGAAAATACACCAGTTGTATCTACATATAATACCAAATTTATAATCAAACTAAGTTATAAGGTAAAACCCCCTCAACCTAAAAAGGAAACAACCACCACCATCAACATAGTTTCACAAAAATCTAATATACTTGATTTATCTAATGAACTAAGGAGACAGTTCTCCCATTTACATATGTCCACAACTTCATTACTCCCATGGTTAATAGAGTATTAGCTTATATCTCTCCCTCATCCTATCGAGGTTGATATGAGTTAACATATATCCAAAGGATATGATGTGAATGCTTATTTTGATTATCATCATATACTAGGGCATTTTATAAGAAGATGTTTTACCTTGAAGCATGAAATCCAAGATCTTATCAATGATCTATTGACCAAATTTGACTTTTAGGTCAAATTGGGAACCCTATAGGTAAAAACATGAGTTTTATTGTTTTATGGGGTATAAAAAATTTTAATGGGGTGTATTATATGTTATTTTATGTCATTTAATGTTATCCTATCCTTGGTCTTAGTCATATTAGTAAATTTGTCATTTTAGGTCATTTAGTGGGATTTTAGGGGTCATAAATGAAAATGGCATGGTTCCCAAAGTGACCAAGTGTCCTATTTTCCTTTAAATAATATGATAGGTAAGTTTATCTATCAATTATGTCAGTTACATCAGAATATTGTAGGTTGTTTAAGTAAAATTCAAGAAACCAACTAAAAAAGGGAGCATTTGGCACTTGTACGGCTCATGGGGAAGTGTACCACATGGGATAAGATCATGGAAGGTCTCTTAATATTCCTTAAAATCATATAAATTTTTAACGTACTTTGGAATTTATATTTTAAGCCTAAACCATTCTTCTCCATCTTTGCTTTCCTAGATATATAAAAATGACCTTTAGATTTATGCTTAATATAAAAAGCTAAAGGGGTTTCAAAGAAAATGATTTTGGGATGTGATATTAAACTCAGATAAATTAATTTATATATAAATAGTGTAATTTTTAATCAAATGTGCTCTATGAACCATCCTCTTGAAGTTGACTATACTTTTTTACTAGTTGTTTCATGAACCCTATAAGTTTTGCTCTATTTTGGTCAAATCCATATATAAATATTAGTGATGTTGATTCTAGAGGATGTTTTATACCTTATAAAATGATATATATACTTAATTTCATGTTTCATGTTGTTTTTTTGGGCAAGTTAATCCATGTTGAAATGAAGGTGCCACCATGTGCAATCTTTGTCAAAGTTCTTCTTGTTTATGGAATGTTGGTTCCTATAGAGGTCTCAGGTAGTTATAAAACCATGTCTCATAAGTCTAAAGTCCATATATTTCACATAATTTCATGTTTGGTTTCAACATATCATAATTTGGAGCAACTTTCAATTGTACCATTTCTCACAATCAACTTTTGCTCAATTTTACTTACAGTCACATGTATGAGCTTGTCTATATTTTTCATAGAGTTATAGTCATGGTGTATCAATTGGTTCAAGTCATTAATTTATAAAGAGAGTTAATTTAAATTTTTTAAAGAGTGCAAGATTTGTTAAAAACTTAGTCACCATGCTAAACCAGTCATTAAACATTCTGCCTCCTTTGTTCAGATGTTTGCAAGTGGTTTTAACATTAATATGGATGTTTGAGAACTTGTATTCATATATACCTAATATCCATAATGTTTTTTGGGGTTTAAATTTGATTTTTAGTTTCTCTTGATACTCATTCATCCATTTTATGCTCCATTCTAGACACCTTGCCTGCATACAACCAAAAAACCACCTACAAGTGGCCTCACAGAAGTATGAGGGTACATGCAGGAAGAGATTTTAAACATGTTCAAACTTTTTTTAAGTCCTAACATTATGGGGATATACTAAAATATATGACTAGTATGTTAAGTGGTAGGTGATAAGTGAAGAATCAACCTCAAACACAAATGACTGAGTTTTGAGACCAAATCCCTGAAAGGTGAAAATAGTGGTCCAAAGGTATTTTGTGAGGAGCATATGACATGGTTACATGAGATTTTGATGAATTATAATGATATTTTATAGTATTCCCTACATAGGGTAAGTTCCATGAAATTTTTTGGGAAAGAATGACCAAAGAAAGATGGTGATTGAGAGGCCTAAAGTTGCCTATAAAGACACTGTTTCCAAGTAGTAAATTTTACAAGCTTTTAACTACAAAGTGACCTTAGTAATCCAGGGTGATAAAAAATAATACTTCCATTTTTTTAATGGCCTTAGTGAATGAAAGGCACTCTAAGGAACATAAATATCATTAGGAAAGGGATTATATACTATTTTTTCAACTCTTATTCACACCTACAATCTGTACACTAAGGAAATGTTAACCTATAACAGGGTATACAAACAATGGTTTAAGAATGATAGCTTTGTGATGTTTTAGCACTTTCAAGGTGAATATAGTCATGAATTTGATTCTATTTTACTCTCAACTTCCAAAATTGTCTCTACACATCATGATCAAGGTCCTAGTGGAGAAATATACACCTACAACCATTGTAGGTAATTGTCTTAGGTAGAAAGTAAAAGGTTTGAATTCTTGAGGAGAATGTAACATAAATAGTCATTAAAATTATTATAACAAGCACAAATATCTCAAAATAATCCTAAGGGGTTTCTAAATTATATTTGGCATGGGTTTTGATGATAGAAACCACATATAGGATCCCCTATAGTCACCTGTAGGTGAATGTAGGTAGACAATCAACTGAGAAATATGTCTAAGGCATGGTTTAAGCTAAATCAAAGAATGAATGAAAATAAAAAAACTTAAAAATGAAATAATAATGTTGTAATAGCTCTATGTAAATGTTCTAAATCTAACCTCAAGCCATGAATATCTACAAGTGTCCCATGTAAAAAAGAATACAGTCAAGGATTTATGTACACAGTATGTGAGTCCCAAAGTGCATGGAGAATGGAAGGGATATGTGAATTTTGAAGTGATAAAAAAATGATAAATTAAAATTTATATTAATGACATCAATAGGTTTTTTACATGGAAAAAAATCAAAAAGAATAACCTTGAGTAGGTAGCGCACAGTCTACTTTCGAACACCCTTACACAGTCTTTTACCTAGAAGTCTGTCTTGGGTTTATAATACATTTGAAGGGTCAAATGACATTATGTAAATCTATTTATTGGTTTATAATGTACCCATAACTTATGGAAGCTCCTAAACCATGTATTTTTTCTATTCAAATATGGGAAGTGCCCTTAGTTTTGTCTCAAATAGAGGGCACTTACTTAGGTGCACTAATTGACAATTTTGAGGAGTGGAGGCAAAGATACGAACCAAGTGATGTTTGAAAAATTAAAATAAGTGTGGATATTTGGAAAAAATATGAAATATTTTATAACATTCACAAAATAATTAAATTTAATAGGGTGCCCTACACTCTTAAACTTGTAGATAGGCTCATGAGGCATGTTATGCCTAAAGGCCAAACAAGGGGTCAGTTTCAATTATAGATCTAAGTGAAATTTATAATTGATTGGAACATGTATATGGTGTAATTATATATTTTTATGATATATTTTAATTCATGTAAGACATCAAAAATGTCATTTTGGGATTAAACTTGTAGACATGCATACTAGGCATGGCTAGGCCTAGTGTCCAAATGAAGAGTCAGTCACATTTGTAGCATTATATATAAGCTATAAATTATTATAACATGTTAATAAGGTCACTAAAGGTATTTTTAATCTTATAAATTTTAGATAAATCATCAATAAGGTCACTTTTGGTTTAGAAACAAACTCAGACCTACAAGGAATAAGAGAACAAACTTGAGAGGTCAAATTTGAATGCTCACATCTCTCTTGATGATTTTAATGGGAACAAAATAAGTTCAAGGATTTTTATGAAGGTATTCAAATATTAATTTGTGGAATTATTTTTAAATTTGGATGTCTCATCTTTATGAATGAACCTTAAGACTAGAAACAAGCTAAAACCCTTGCAAACCCTTGCCAGTGACTATTTTGGAAAAATGGAGTTGGATAGATAATATAATAGATAATTTTGACTAGGATGATGATTATACATTGTATATGAATCTATCATACTCATACCCACTCTTTTGAGCTATACATAATTTTATAGATAGGGTATAAAATAGAGTATTTTTAACCATTTTATGTGTTTTTTAGGTTTTATATTGAGTCTGAGGATGAAATAAAGTTTGTGAGTAATATATATAATTTAAATAACTATATATGGTCATTTAATTCCAATAAAAAACTCCTAAGTTTATAAACTTTATCTCTCATCTCATTCAATCAAAACTGGTATAATGGACATGGTGGTGAGAAGGGTGGAAAACTTTAAGTAGACTAATTTTAAAGCATTCTTAATGAATCTAATCCCATGGAGGATATTTAAAATTTTAATCCACTCCCTTCCATGTATTTTCATGTGAAATTTAAGCCAATTTTTATCCAAGTGTGTAGGGTGCATGAAAGAAGAGTTTTTTGGACTGCAGATGATGATGGCTCATTCTTAGATGATTTTAGATGAACAAGCTTACAACCAATGCATAGAGAGGAATATATGAAACCCTTCCACTTAATTCCAATAATAATACCTATCCATAATTATTTTTGGGATTTTAAAATAGGGCTAATCATGAAGGCAATTTTTATAAGCCCGTTAAGATAATTTTATGCTACTTTGCAAGAGTTTGATGACTCGGATGGATAGTTAGGATTCCTGACCTTGCATGGTTAATCCAAAATCCTCTTCTCATTCACAATTAACTAATTTTATCAACTTTTAAAGTGTCCTTATTACCATTTTAATTCTCTCTCTCTCTCTCTCTCTCTCTCTCTCTCTCTCTCTCTCTCTCTCTCTCTCTCTCTCTCTCTCTCTCTCTCTCTCTCTCTCTCTCTCTCTCTCTCTCTCTCTCTTTCTCTCTCAATTTCTATAAGAACTAGCCATTTTGGCCATTGTAACTTATGTTCCACCTGAGTATGGTGAAGCCCTGCTCATTTACATATCATTTGATCAATAATAATATTTATTTTTTACCTTTTCATGACTATTCATAGTATGTTCTACTTTAATATTAGATCTTGCTTAGTGAAGACTATGGATTCCTTAGCATGTTGTCTCATTCTTTCATCCCATTTGTCATTGGAAAGCTTCTTCTTGTAGGGCATGTAAAGTGTTCTAGTAAATATCAAGGATTGAGTGAGTATTATATTCATTAGTTCCATTCAATTCCTCTTGTTTAGTCCTCTTATCTTTGTACATTCATCTATAACCTCATAATGTAACATTGATGTGAGAAGATATAGATTTAAGGAGTGTATGTTTGGTTAGTCTTTTGTTCTCATGTGTAACATGGTACTAGTTTTAATTCATCATCTAATTTGGTGTATCATCCCCCTTAGGATAGTTTTTTTTCAATTTTATTTCTCCCTTTTCATCCCCAAAGTTTAGGTGTAGTTGTGATCCAAAGTGGTACATCAATGGAGCTAGCCCTATCTAGATATTTACCTCATACTTAGGCTACCAACAAGCCTAGAGGTGTTTCCATTGTGACAATTGGATGAGGAGAGATTATTCATATCATTAAAGGGTGAAAATACAAGTGAAAATAGTTTTTGGCATGCCCGGTGGGACTCTTGGTCCAAGCGGTTGAAAGATTTTTGGTGTTGTCTTTCAATAATTAGCCTTTGAAGGCATATATTCAAGCATAAATGGAAACTCTGAAGCTATATTAGATGGTAAATTAGCCTATGTTATACTTTAAATATTGGTGTTGAAATTTTGCTTTTTATTATTTATTTTAATGAGGTTTTATGGCTAATTTTGGTGTTGAGTTTTGTCTTACACAATTTGGTGAGGTATTTCTGGCTCATGACATTCTTAATAAACCTTTGTATGATTCATATTATCCTTGGTGTGACTCTTAATAGTCTTAATATGACCATTACAAAAATTATCATGATCCTTATCAACACTATATCTAGAATTGTCATGAGTTGTATTATTCCTATAGCCAGCCTCCTCAATATCTTGTTTCTCCTAGTCAACCTAGCCACTTCTCAACTCAATCCATTTACACCTTCAAGAAAACTCTTTGGGGTATGAGAATTACATGTTATTTCTTGATACATTAATGGTAAATGGTCAATATGCTCCTATATATTTCATTCACAAGGCAAGATATGCATTAGAGTTGGTCAGAAGAGAGTGGATACCTATTGAGAGAGCTAATTGGCAAAGGCTCACAAGTGAGATGATAGATGTGAGTTGTTGGAAGATAAACTAAGATTTCATGAGGAAAAAACTCACCAACTCTATCAACCTTGATATTTACTTACCATAGTTTTACATCAATCATATTTGATCCCTACTCATGAGCCCAATTAAAATTTCCAAAGTCATTCTTTTACAAATCAAGTGGAAGAAAGAGTTTAAAAGACTAGCCTTATGTTTGAATCAAAACTTGATAGGAAAATTGAGTTGAAAAATAATTAAATACATCAATCCATATTCATATAAAAATAATTGGAATACAAAAACTAATTTCCCTCTCTCATTACATCCCCACCTCAAGAAGAGACCTCTAGATATGCCATTCCAAGTTGGAGACAAGGTGGAGATTCCAAGCCTAAGGAGATTCCATCTTTGTTAAACACTTGATCCACTCCTCAAACTAAATCACCACCTCAAGACAAATATTTTAATCCTAACATATTAAGCTAGAGTAAGATAGTGGAGTCATGTGGAAAGAAATAAGACGATAAAGGCCTTGATAAGGAGTGTGAAGTTGACAAAGAACTTGGTCCTATGCAATCCCCTTCCACCTTTCCTCAAGAAGAAACCTCTTATCCTCCATATTATCCCTCTTTTACTCCTAATCCTCATAATTATTCCTATTAAATTTTAAGAAAGACTTTTCCAAGAGAATCTAGCCAAGTAGATTGAAGATTTAGAGGCAAAGATGAAATTGCTAAGTCAAGGTGTGATGAATCGTTTAGACCCAAGAAAAGATCCTATTCCTAAACACACCCCATCCATCCTTCCTCGAGAGAGGACTAAAGCTAAATCAGATGTGAATGAAGTGATTTTAAAGTGTAAGGAAGAAAATCAAGTTATTTTATCCCAAAATCTTCCTCCCCTTCCTCAAGAGCTTCCAAAAGAATCCCCTACACTTCACCCTCAATCTAATTTTGAGTTCTATGTACCACCTCCACCAACTAGTTCATCTTGTCCTCACCTTATAACCATTTACCTTGATGGAAATATGGTATGGGAACCTAAATAAGACTAGTTGGTTAATAAAATTTCAAAACTCTTTCTTGAAAAAGATATACCTCCTTGGAAGCCTCATTGGGCTAGGTCACATGATTTCAAGATGTTGAGTCTTGGCACCACCATGAAGGAGAAAGAGATGGAATATTTTACAACCCTTGAATAAGACTCTACATCTGATCAAAAGTTTTTGGATGATCATCTCAAGTATGAATATGAATGTGATATTATGGATGGAGAAAAATTTCAAGTCTTTCCCAAAGAGGTTGCAGCCCTAAAAAACTCTCTTGAGATCAATGTGTAAGATGTTGTTCTTGAATATGACCCAATATATTAGCCTCATCAT
The DNA here is from genome assembly GCA_037957365.1 of Torreya grandis. Lineage (NCBI taxonomy): Eukaryota > Viridiplantae > Streptophyta > Pinopsida > Cupressales > Taxaceae > Torreya > Torreya grandis. The sequence continues at coordinate 3,974,526 of JARHVA010000815.1, forward strand.
GAATCACCATCAGATGCATTGGAGATTTAAGAACATCAGATTGATGACATCATACATCAAGAAGATAAGATTGAAGAGGTAGTGGTTTTAGATGATAAAGAGGACAAAGATGATTGGTAGCTAAAAATTAAGTTATTTCAAGAGCTTCAAGAGCTTAGCCAAGTTGAGGGCCAAGTACATGACAAGGTGTATAAATAATATTACATGGAGGACAATGATCAAGATTGGATAGATTATGCAAATCTCCTTGATGAGCTAAAAGAGCTTATAGCCAAGAAGAAACCTAATCTTATTGAGAGCCCTATGGAAATTAAGAATGAGGTTGTAATAGAAGATACACATGGGAAGGTTGAGGCTATTTGGATGCAATAAAAGTTAATTTATATAGCTAACCTATTTGAAACTACCAGGTTTTAAATGAACATCATGCCAATTATGTTGGCAAACATCATGAAAAAGTTGGAGGCATCAAAGCTAAAGGATAAAAGGCTATACACCTCTTTCATTCCTTCATGTCATGAAACAAGAAGGGTTTAAAACTTACCTTTTGATCCAAAAGGGATTTTTCATCTTAGTTTAGTTAGATTTTTATTTTAAGTTTGTTTATTTTGGTGTGTGTGTTCCATAAGTGCTCATGAAGCACATGTGTGTTGCTTTTTTTTGTGTGTGTCCTTTTCTTTGTGTGGTTGAGGTAGTCATTGGTCTTGTCTTGATCAAATATTGTGGTCAATCGTGGGATTAAATTGAATCCCTAAACCCAATGGATTGATAAGTCTACTGGTCTAGTTAGTATAGTAGGCATACTACCCCTATGAGTCACCAATTTATTGACCAAATTTGACTTTTAGGTCAAATTGGGACCCCAATAGGTAAAAACATGCATTTTATAGATTTTATGGGGTATAATATATTTTCATGGGGTGTATTATATGTTATTTGATTTCATTTAATGTTATACTAGCCTTTGTCTTAGTCATATTAGTACATTTGTCATTTTGGGTCATTTAGTGGGTTTTTAGGGGTCATAAATGCAAGTGGCATGGTTCCCAAGGTGACTAGATGTATTATTTTACTTTAAAGTGTAAAAAAGTTCATATTACCTATTAGGGATGTTAATCACATCAGAATCTTGTAGGTTGTTTAACTAAAATTCAAGAAACCAACTAAAAAAGGGAGCATTTGGCACTTGTATGGCTCATGGGGAAGTGTGCCACATGGGATAAATCATGGAATGCATCTTCATATTCCTCAAACTCATATCAAAATTTTATTTTCTTTAGAATTTCCATATTTAATACAAAACCATTTTGCTCCATCTTTGCTTTCCTAGACATACAGAAGTGACCTTTAGGTTTGTGCTTAGTAAGGATAATTGAAGAGATTTAAGAGAAAATGATTTTTTGAGGTGATATGAAACTTATATAAATTAAATTCCATATCAAGAGTTAAATAATTTATCAATTGTGTTTTAAGAACCATCTTCTTGAAGTTAACTATACTTTTTTTCTAGTTGTTTCATGCACCCTATAGGTTTTGATCCATTTTGGTCAAATCTATACAAACATATTAGTGATGTTGAATCCATAGGATGTTTTTTACCTTATAAAATGATCTCCATACTTAATCTCATGTTTCATGGTGTTTTTTTGGCAAGTTAATCCATGTTGAAAGGAAGGTGACACCATGTGCAGTCTTAGTCAAAGTTCTTATTTTTAGAATGTTGGTTCTTATAGAGGTCTCATGTAGTTATAATATGGTGTCTCACAAGTCTCAAGAACATATATTTCACCTCATTCCTTGTTTTTTTCACCATATCACACTTTGGATCAACTTTTAACCTTACCATTCTTCATAGTCAACTTTTACTCAATTTCACTTATAGTCACATGTATGAGCTTGTCCATCTTGTTCATAGAGTTGTATTCATGGTGTATCAATTGGTTTAAGTCATTAATTTATTAAGAAAGTTCATTTATATTTTTCAAGAGTGAAATATTGGTTACAAATTTAGTCACCATGCTAAACCAGTCATTAAACATTATGCCTACTTTGTTTAGATGTCTGCAAGTGGTTTTAATGTTAATATGGATGTTTTGGAAATTTTATTCATATATCCCTAATATACATCATGTTTTTTATGGTTTAAATTTGAGTTTGAGTTTCTCTTGAGACTCATTCATCTATTTTATGCTCCATTCTAAACATACTACCTACATACAGCTAAAAAACCACCTATAGGTGTCCCTAGCAAAAGTATGAGGGTACTTATAGGGAGAGATTTGAACATGTTTAACATTATTTTAAGTCATAACATGATGGGGATATCCTAACATATATGATTGGCATGCTAAATGGTAGGTGATAAGTGAAGAAGCAAACCTCTAACACAGATGACTGAGTTTTGAGACCAAATCCCTAAAAGGTGAAAATAGTGGTCCAAAGGCATTTTGTCATGAGAATATGACATGGTTACATGAGATTTTGATGCATTATAATGATCTTGGATGGTAGTCCCTACATAGGGCAGGTGTCATGCAATATTTTTGGAAATAATGACCAGAGGAAGATGGTGATTGAGAGGCCTAAAGTTGCCTATAAAGACATTGGTTCCGGGCAGTAAATTTTATAGGCTTTGAACTACAAAGTGACCTTAGTAATTTAAGGTGATAAAAAATCATACTTACATTTTTTTAATGGCCTTAGTGAATTAAATTCATACTAAGTAACATAAATATCATTATGAAATGGATGATATACTATTTTTCAAATCCTATTCACACCTACAGTTTGTACATTGAGGAAATGTTGACCTATAGCAGGGTATACAGACAATGGTTTAAGCATGATAGCCTTGTGATGTTTTAGTAATTTCAAGGTGAATATAGTCATGATGTTTTTTATATTTGAATCTCAACTTACACAATGGTCTCTACACATCATGATCAGGGTCCTAGTGGATAAATATACACCTACATCCACTGTAGGTAACTATCTCAGGCATAAAGTAAAGGTTTGAATTCTTGAGGAGAATATAGAACAAAAAGGAATTAAAATGAGTCTAAAAAGAATAAATATATCCAAATAATCTTAAGGGTTTTATAAATTATATTTGTCATGGGTTTTGATGATATAAACCACCTATAGGATCCCCTATAGTCACCTATAGGTGACTGTAGGTAGATAGTCAACTGAGAAATGTGTCTAAGGGGTAGTTTAAGCTAAGTCAAAGCATGAATGAAAATAAAAACACTTAAAAATGACCTAATAGTGTTGTAATAGGTATAATTAAATGTTCCAAATGTATCCTCAAGCCATGAATATCTACATGTGTCCCATGGAAACAAGAATACAATCAAGGATTTATGTACACAGTTTGTGAGTCCCACAGTGCATGGAAAAAGGAAGGGATATGTAAATGTTGAAGTGATAAAAAAACCAAGGATACATTTACATTGATATTAATCAAATTATGAGTTTTTTTACATGGAAAACAAGCAAAAATAAGAACCCTGAGCAAACAACACATAGTCTACTTTCAAACACCCCTACATAGTCCTTTACTAGATTTCTGTCTTGGGTTTCTAGTACATTTAAAGGGTCAAATGACCTAATAAAAAGATATTTATTGGTGTATAAGGTTCCCATAACTTTTTTAATCTCATAAAATATGTATTTTGTCTATAAAAATAGGGGAATTTTCATTTATTTTGTCTCAGATAGAGGGTACTTCCCTAGGTGCACTAATTGATAGTTTTGAGGAGTGGAGGCGAAAAGATGAACCAGGTGATGTTTGAACATTTAAAATAAGTGTGGAGAGTTATAAAAAATACAAGGAGATATGGTACAATATGCACAAAATAATTTAATTCAACATGGTACCCTACACTCTTAAACTTGTAGATAAGCTCATGAGGCATGGTTATGCCTAAAGGCCAAACAAGGGGTCAATTTCAATTTTATATATATATATATATATATATATAAGTGAACTTTATAATGGATTGTAACATGTATATTTGGGAATTATATATGTTTAGGAGATATTTTAATCTATGGAAGACATCAAAAAGGTCATTTTGGGCTTAAACTTGCAGACAAGCATACTAGGCATGGCTAGGCCTAGTGTCCAAATGAAGAGTCAGTCACATTTATAGCTATAGATATAAGTTATAACCTATTTAATAATGTTAATAATGTCACTATAGGTGTTTTTAATCATATAAATTATATATAAATCATCAATAAGGTCACTTTTGGCTCATAAACCAACTCAGACCTATAAGGAATAAGAGAACAAGTTTGATAGGTCAAATTGGAATGATCACATCTCTCTTGATGGTTTGCATGGGAAGAAAATAAGTTTAAATATGTTGATTAAGGTATTTAACTATGTATTTTTTTAATTTTTTCCAAGTTGGACGTCTCATCTTTATGGACGAACCTTAAGAGTGGAAATAACCCTTGCCAGTGACCAGTTTAGAGAAATGGAGTTGTATATCTAATCTAACAGATCAGTTTGACTAGGATAATTATTGGACCTTGAATAGGACTCTCTCATGATCCTCCCCACCCTTTTGAGTTGTATATAATTGTATAGACAAGGTGCAAAATAAAGTATTTTTAACCATATTGTGTGTTTTGTAGGTTATAAAAGGAGTCTGAGGATGAAATAAAGTTTGGAAGGAATATATAGAATTTAAATAACTCCATATGTTCATTTAATTCCAATAAAGACTCCTAAGTGTCCAAACCATAGTTCTCATCTCAGCCAGTCAAAATTGGCATAGTGGACATGGTGGTGAGAAGGGTAGAAAACTTCAAGTAGACTAATTTTAAGGTGTTCTTGATGACTCTAAGACCATGGAGGGTCTTGAAACTTTTCAACCACTCAATCCCATTGATTTTCATGGGAAAATTAATCCAAATTTGAGGCTAAGTGTGCAAGGTGTATGAAATAAGAGTTTTTTGGATTGCAAATGATGATGGCTCATTCCTAGATGATTTCAGATGATGAGGCCTAAAACCAATGCATAGAGAGTCATGTATGAACCCTTCCCATTAATTTAAATCATCAAACCTATCCATAATTAGTTTTGGGATGTTCAAACAAGGCTAATCATGAAGTCATTTTTTCTAAGCCAACTAAGAGAATTTTATGCCACTTTGTAAGAGTATGATGACTTGGATGGACCCTTGGGATTCTTTACCTTGCATGGTTCATCCCATATCCTATTCTCAATGAAAATTAACTAATTTTATTAGCTTTAAAAGTGTCCTTGTGACCCTTGTACTTCTCTCTTCTTCTCTCTCTCAAGTTCTATGAGAACTAGCCATTTTGGTCATTGTAACTTATGCTCCACCTAAGTATGGCAAAGACCTACTCATTTGCATACCATTTAATCAATAAGACTACTAATTTTTTACCTTTTCATGACTATTCATAGTATGTTCTACTTGAATGTTAGATCTTTCTTAGTGAAGATTATGGATTCCTTAGCATGTTATCTCATTCTTTCATCTTATTTATAGTTGGAAAGTTTCTTCTTGTAGGGCATGTGAAGTGTTCTATGAAATTTCAAGGATTGAGTGAGTATTCTCTTCATTATTTCCATTCAATTCCTCTTATATAGTCCTCCTAGCTTTGCACATTCATCCATAACCTCATAATGTAACATTGATGTGAGAAGATGCAGATTGAAGGAGTGTATGTTTGATTAGTCTTTTGTTCTCATGTGTAAAATGTTACTGGTTAGAATTCATCATCTAATTTTTTGTATCACCCCCATTAGGATAGTTTTATTTCAATTTTATTTCTCCTTTTTCACCCCCAAAGTTTAGGTGTAGTTGTGATCCAAAGTGGTACATCAAGGGAGCTAGCCCTATCTAGATATTCACCTCATCCTTAGGCTACATTCAAGCCTAGAGGTGTTTCCATTATGCCACTTGGATGAGGAGATCTCAGGCATCTCCTCAAAGTATGAAAATACAAGTGAAAACATGACCAAAATCTTACATTTAAGGATCCTCCAAAGCAATCAGACTCACAACCTAATGATCACCATAAACATAAAATATTTAAAAATACTTTGAAAGATAATTATAAGAAAGTAATAGAAGTGTAGATGGAATATAATGCACACACTCCTTCACCACATTATGGGAAACCACTATATGTGATTATTGGTACTTACACATAACATATACCTCACATGATTCAAGGATGTTCTATTACTTTTGATTATAGTGAGATTAAAGATGATGACTCTGATCTTCATTATTTATTCATTCAATCATACCTTGATAAACACCATATATGTAATGTTATGATTAATAATGGTGGAAGTGAGAGTGTTTACATCATGACATTACTTACACACTTGGGTTATACTCATCATGATTTACATCCTTATACTAAATTAGTTATATAATTTTATGGGACATCTAATAAGGTTCTTAGTAAGATTGACCTACCTTTATAGGTTGGTCTCACACATGTGGTCACTACATTTTTAGTCATAAATTTTGTGATAATATTTGATATGTTATTGGTAAGACCTAAGATCCATATACTTTGAGCAGTATCTTATAAAGTGCATGGGTGTGTTAAATACATTCATGCCAATCAGATAGTTACAGTTGTGGGATAATTCTATACATTGGTACAATTTTTATACATATTTTCAACATGAGACATATATAAGGGGGATATTCTATGAAATTTGTGCTTAATATTATACAATCAAAATTAGTTTCATATACCAAAACTATCTGATGTATTGATACCCTTATTGGACTTTTGTGTACTTTATTGAACTAATCTATTGCATTAATTATTTCACTTTTTGGTATAGTTGAGGTGATAAAATCACTCAATATTTCTATGTTTTCAAGTTGGATTTAATTTTATCATCTAACCTCACAAAGTTATAAGTATCATTGGGTTACATGGTTAAACTAATCTCAACTATTAGGTGGAAAATCACCTTTGCTCCAAGGTTGGGGGCATGTGCCTTCCTAACTCTCTCTCTATTTATCTCTCTCTTTCTATCTCTCACTCTCTCTCTCCCTCCTTGGATATATGTATTTTAAAAATTTATCTATATTTGTCCTAATCTTAGTTTCATATCCGTACAATGATATATCTTTTTCAAATCAAATTTGCCAATAGACAAGGTAATTATTTCAACACACATGTACTCTTAAACATTACTCTTTAAATTTCAATTTATTTCAAGTAATTTAAATTCCATATTATATAAAATGATTTTATACTATAACATACTCTTGGTTGTAGGTTAGTCACCAGTAAAGTACTCAAGTTGGGCACATGGAATGATAAGGTGTGTTATACACACCCAAATATGCATTCTTTTCCTTTAAACTAATAATTTCATTACTAGATTAAAGGGGGAAATGTAGATGATATTTATGGATTATATAGTACCTCATTTTTGTACATTTGGTAAACTTATATCTTAATTTTTCCCCTCAATTTTGGACCTTTCCTACTTTTTCAAGTCTCACATCTACTTTATCTTATGCCCCTTATTCTATCTCTTACTTTGACCAGTCTTTTGTTGATTACCCAGGGCTTATATCTTTCCTAAAATTCTTAAAATATTCTTATCTTCCATCTCTATAAGTTCTAAACATGTACCTAATTTTGTGTACCCTAGACACTAACATTCGAGATAGACATTAGTGTTGATGTTAGTGTCCTAACCCAACACAAGTGTCCAATACCTTAAAGTCATCTAATTTACAAATGAAATGTATCCCAATGGTTATCCTAAGTAATTTATTTCTCATAAGGGATTGATATAAATAAAAGATCAACCCTCATTCATTCCTCACCTAGTAACATAGGAACAATACCTATTATTCTTACCAAAAAACATTCAAATAAATAAAGCTTCCCTATTTCCATATATATGTCTAAGGTAATAAATGAGTAGCTCATGAGCCTAATTTTTCAAGTTACAAGCTAGGTTAATATTGTAATTACTTTACACATGTTATATGATTCACACACAAGCCAACATGTAGGGGATAACTACATCAGTTTGAGGTGCTCTTTGGATTATTGGATCTATACGCAATGCTCAATAACAAAGGGATATTTAGGGTTAGATTGACACCATGTACCCACTAACCCATTTCCCCCAAAGTCACCATGAAGATGAATAACTAGGGTTTTATAAATTCATGAAGAGTGACAGTCCATGGTCTAAATTTAAATGCACTAGAGTGAAGGAAAAGTCAAACCTAGAAGTATCTAGGTGGTTTCATCCTTTTCCAATAGGTATTACATATAGGACACTTGTGTTGAATGTAGATAGTAGCATTGATGCAACCATCCTAGGCTAATATAGTGTCTATATTTTTAGAAATGTTACATCCAGAATATGATGACTATTATAGAATATTATTCTAGACTACTTTCTGCATGTTACAAACCCAACACTATGTTAACATCAAAACTAGCTAAGTATATAATTTATTTATCATTGACATGCATATATTAGTTGTACTTTCTAAATTTATCCTATTCAAAACATAAAAAATTTAGTGTATGTTTATATCTGAGTTTAACACTTAATTAGCCTATTATATATCTGATTATTACCCTTGTGCATTATCATTTATATATTCTTAAACTTATATACTCCAAAGTTAGGATCCAAATCCAATATAGGGTTAGAAAACATGATTTGACATAAACTCACATTAAATGGAGAACTAAATGTGGTTTGAGCCCTCTTTAGAGTATTGATAATGTACGTAATGCTCAACTAATCATTAGGGATTGGCTAAGGTTAGTTCAACCCAATCCACTAACCATTTTCTAGGGTTTATTGATAGAATTTATGAATATAGGGTTTGAAAAAAAGAGATATAATATAAGATTATTTTTATAATTTTGATGATTATCAAACCTAGAAAAAATCTATAAATGTAGATGTGTATCCCTGAACATAAATAGTATGGTTCACTCATCTTAGATGAATTGGTTAGAGGTAGATGACTTTAAATTTTTCTAGTGTATGATAAACACCATAGTCATATTGTATGTAGAAAATTAATATATATCTAAAAATTATCTAACTTGGTAAAACCAAGATTGAATAAAGCAATCAACTGACATATATTGAAATACTATTTATATCAAGGGAATGACTGGATTAGATTCAATAAAACTAAGGGAACACTTATCACATAAAACTAAAGGAGAGGGTTCTAAAGATTTTAGGAAAATAATACTGTGAAATAACCCTATATATTTTTTATTATATGATATAAAAACTAATCTAGTCTTATCAAATCATATAACACAAATAGAGATGGTTAAAATAAACAAAACAATCAATAGATCATGGTAGGCAAATGGAGACCTAGATCACCTAAGGGGGAAGATGGAAAAAAAATAAAAACCTATAGATATATTAAGTTTAAGTATAGAGGTATTGTAAGTAAGGAGTTAAACATTAAAACCTGTTACCTTTTACAACATCTATCTATCAAATGAAATAGAAAAAAGTTAGAGATACTTAGCTTTGAGTAAACTTGTCAAGTCTTAGTCTCCCCATTTGCCAATGGAGATTTATAAGAGAGTATTGTGGATTTATAAATATGAATTTGTATAAATAATAACTAGGTTAAAAGACTCCTACTTTTCATCTAAGACTTCCCTCAAGACAAACTATGTTCCATCCAAGGGAAACCTTAAACAACAATTCCTTCAAATGTAGATCTAGTGAGAACTATAATAATGTGAAAATGAATGTTCCACCCTATTATATTGATATTAATGTTGTATTTATAATAATGGATAGGTCCTAACCATTATAAAATGTGAGTTGATAAGGTTATCTATCACAACCACACTTTGAAAAGTTATTGTTATCCCTCAAACTAGGTCAGTCAGGTTGACATAGTTCCATAATGTGTACCATAAATTTCATAACAAGGTCAATTAGGCTGACTTAACAAGAAAATTGGGTGACATGGTCAACAAGGCCTATTTTTTAGGAAAAATGGGCAACCTATTTTGGGGCTATTGAGAAGGAAGATTGCTTAGGGGATCAAGGCATGAAAGGTTCTAAAATAGGAAACATATATATATAATAAACTTTAAAGTATAACTTGAAATTTAGACATGGACATATATCTTCTTATACTTTAATTTATATTATATTTATGATGTTTGAGATTGGTTTTGGACCTCTAAGAGATATAATAAAAATTCTAGGTTTTAGAGGGTCAAACTTCAAGATTCTAGTATTTCAAACTTAACCATATTTTAGGGTTTTAGGATTTTAGGAAGACATCATAGGAGGTAAATAGATATACACACTAAATAATTTAGACTAATAATAGTAATGATATGATTAAACAATCATCTTTTTAAGTACCAATGGTCTACCTACCCTTTTCCCTAGTGTACCTTTTATGGCATGCACTCAGCGAGATTGAAACTTGATAGGTTCTTACAAGAGATAAAGCATTAGTAAATTATAAAGTTTTTTTTATGTATACATATTCCACACAAGAAGCTCATCATGTGTCACAGTAGTGTAACATGGGATGGTGCTTAAGGAAAGAACATAATAAAACAACTACATAGCTAACTTAAATTAAGTATGGAAATAAATGTTGAAATTAAATGGAAATAAATGAAAGTACCATATACATACCTTAAATTAGCTTTACTCTAAATGTCTCCATGAAAATATCATAGTTTCAATCATGAAAAGTGCAATACTTGCATTTGAGAAACCATAGGGATAAAAGGATAAAAAATAGAAGAAATGTGTGCATACAAAATATGGTCAAATTAACTAGGAATAAACATAAAAAATTATTATAATACTTGGAAAAATTGGTAATTCAAGATCTTAAAGGCTACATTAGAACCAGAAGACTAAGCATGCAATGAAAAAATGATGACAAATGAATGTAGACCAAACTAAATCATGTAAAACATTGTAAGTGAAATATCATTACAATAAATATATGTAAGTAAATGAAAATAAGGAAGTAAATAAATGTAAGCGCATGTAAGATAATCATATCAAATCAAGAGAAAAATAAAATATAAATGACTAAAAATGAGAATGTAAATTAAAATGTAAGATAAGCATGTTAAATGAAGCATGGAAAAAACATAAATGACTAAAAGTTTAATGTAATTCAAGATGTAAGATAAGCATGTCAAGCGAAACATAAAAAAAGAAACATGTAAACATGTAAAATGTCCTATGTATGATAAGTGAAGTCCACAAAAATCATATAAAAACATGATGGATAGATGAAAATAAAAATCTATAAAGGATGACAACTCAAACTTAGTGCTTGTTATAAAAAGAGATGTAAGAAAATACAACCAACTAATGACATGACTAGTATGATAATAATATGGTGTGATGATTAAATTTTAAGTGATGTTTGTGAGGAAAACCTAGTCTTACCAGATGTATTACAATGTAACTCACAAACTTTAAACGAAGAGGGTTAAATAGGTAAATGTGATCAAGGATGTGATTAAAATAAATATACAATAAGGGGATAATTGAAATAATGTGATGTAGATAAGGACTATGAGGTACCACATGGGTTATGTAAACATCATTAGTAGGAATGAGACACACTAGGCAAGTTATTAAGGCTAGAAACTATGGACATCAAAGACCTAAAATACTTCAACTAGTAAACACAAAACTTGGGCTAACAAGTGAAATAAATAAATCATTCCTTGAAGGATATATGCATGAAAATTAAAATAGACATACCTTACAAAAATATGTTCCCCTTTCCTTAGGACCCCATACAAATCCATCATCCTACTATGAAGATTGGGTCTTTGTGTGAGAAAAGAGGTGGAATTAGATAATATATGTTATAATGAGACCTCCTACCCTAGTCTACTGGCCTACCACACCCAAATAGACCTTCGACATATCATGAGGCCAACTAAGGAGTTTGAGATTCAATTAGGATATGAGATGTGCCAAAGAAGAATCATGTGTGTGATTTTGACTTTTGAATTTATAATTGCCTTTTGATCATTACCTTTATTTATTTTATGATTTGAATTTTAACTCTTTTGGATTTTTTTACTTCTCTTCCATATTGATTTAGAGAAACAATCATGATTGAAATAGGCAATGAAAATAAGATAGCTTACACTTGGTCACTATATAAAATGACTTAAATACCATGGTGTCTAAATATTCCTAGACTTACCCAAAAGTAAGTGTGCAATCTCAAAATTGACCTATCTGTGAATAAAATGAAAGGAAATAAGGGAAATATGGGGATCATGAAAGATCAATCCATGCAATAAATGATACAATGATAAATATGCTCATAGTTAATCATAATGAAAGAAAATAATACTCTGAAATAGATCGGGCTATGTTATGATAATCATGTCACTAGGTAAGCCATACTAACTTACAAAAGATATAACACAAGCACCAAAGAAATTAGTAGTCATCACAAAATAGGGGAAATTTAAATGGTCATCTAAAGGAAGGGGAAAAGTAAATAAGGGTAAAATAATCATATAAATACTAAGGGAAAGAAAGACATAAATGTGATAAAATGAAAATCAATGAAAAATCTGAAGGTGCTACCTAAGAACCACAAAGGAAATAAATGCTAAACATAATGTGATATAAAACCAAAAAACCAAAAATGAAATAATGGTGTAAGTAAAGTGAAATAAAAACAAAGAACCTAAAGGAAATAATGGTGTAATTAAACTGAAACTTGATGAAATAAAACACACAAAAACAAAGAAACATGAGAAAAAAATAATGAGTAAAATCTATGCTAACATCTATATCAAAGATGAGCATGTGAAATACAAGATTATGTGTTTCATAAGATTTATTAAATCTAAATTTGTTTGTTATTATGTAATGTATAAGAAGACTAGGCATTGTAAGATTCCACAAGGGGTAATTTAATGTAGGGATGGGCATCTAAAGATTACCCAAGGTATGATGTGTCATGAGATGGGTATATAAAGATGCCCCAACATGTGATGTGGAGTGAGGTGAAATTGAAAAATTAGAATGAACTGCATTGGGATGGTAGGTGTAGCTAGAGATAGGAAGATTTGTTGATATGTAGGGTTTTAAAGATGTTGAAATTGACATATGACTTGTAGGAGAGGTATGATGGGGTCTATAATTTAAAGGAGGACCATTTATGATGTGATTTGGAGAAGGAATTTGAACTAGGTGATCCTTGGGTTCATGTGACCTAAGAAGTTGAGGTTTGATAAATGCATACACCAATTTGAAGTTGTTCATGTTAGTTATCATTTCCTTATTAGTGTAGGAATAAGGATCAACTATGCTTTAGAAAATATTAGTGGATGAGGTGGAGGTATGGGATAATTGTTGTTGATCATAAGGTAGGTGATGTTGATGTGATTCTTTAGATTGGGCTTTGAAGGCTTGAATATATTCTTGATAACATTATTTTGTAATATTATAAAGAATGAAATGTGGACAAAATAAGAAGGTAAGAAAGAATTTATGAATATCATGACTATTTTCATGATAATGACATATTATATCATGACATCAACAAAACTTATCAGCATTTTTCCATTTTGGAGGAGGTTTGGAAGTATCAAATATCATGGGTTTAGAAGGTGGAAATTTATTCTTAAGTTATTCTAGAATCAAGGGAGGGTGGGTTGGGTTAAAATTAGCTGAATTAGATTATCCATTTTGAGGTTGGAGAGGCTTAGATGAATCAATTTTATGAGAAAATGATTGGAAATATTCCTGAGTAGTTTCTTGAGGTGATTCAAATTGAATCATAAGAAATTCTTTCCTTTTTTACTTAGTCTAAGGATTATTCTAAAGTTTTAGGGGAAAACTTTCAAACTTTATATTGAAGAGGATATTTAAGAGTAGTAACAAAATAGTTTTAAGAGGTCATCATCACTCATGTTATGGTATAATTTGTGAGCTATAAAATTTCATGATTTGATGAAAGGGTGAGCAGATTCATTATGTAATTGCTTAGAATTTATGAAGTGGCTTAGATTATTTTTAGGAAGATCATTGTGTTGATTTTTTTTAGCTAGAGAATTCACCAAATCCTCTAGTTTTAAGATGGAATGTTGAGGTAGTTGATTATACCATTCCAAAGCATTTCCCATGAATATTTTAACAAGAAGATTAGTGGTAGCAAAGGTGTTAGTTTGGACCCATTCCTTATAGATATTTACAAAAGATTTAATAAATATAGTAGGGTCTTTAGTTCCATCATATGTAATAATTAGATAAATGTTTCTAATATATATGGATATAAGAATGGATCTAAAGGTTCACTTTGAATATGTTGAAGCATTTTGTTATGCATGATAGGTTGATGGATGATATGCCCATTGGAATATCTAGGAGGATGAGGGATAAAATTATAATTTGGTTGAGTCATGATGACTTGAGGTGGTTGAATAACCATTTTTTATATATTATATTATATTTTAATCATTTTATTATTATGAGTGATTTTTTATTGGTCATTTGTTGAAGTATTTGATCAAAGAGTTGAGTAGTGTCAATGAGAGGAGTAGGATTATTAGGTGGAGGAGGATTCCCAACATTGGTATTAGGAGGAGGATTAGGGTGAGTAACTTCTAAACCATATTACATTGTGTTTTTCTCAAGGACGTAAAATTTAGGTTACATGATGTAGTAATTGGTATGTAATTATGAAGTCATGAAGGAAAGAATTCAATAGTTTCATTTGAAGTGATAATATAAGTGAGGTTTTGATCTAAATCCTTGATTTTAAGATGTTATTGAATAATTTGAATCTAAAAACAAGATATAATTATGAAATTATTAGGTTATTTGCACTCGGTTAGCCACCTACTAAATTATGTCAGTGACCTATTAAACTAGGGAAAAAATAGGCCAAAAAAAAGTAGGTTAACCACCTATGAACTAAGTTAGCCATCTACCGAACTATGTCAACCATTTATTGAACTAGGACAAAAATAGGCCAAAATAAACTAGGTTGGCCACCTATTGAACTAAGTTGACCATATACTAAACTGGGGGAAAAATAGGCCAAAATAAACTAGGTAAGCCACCTACTAAACTATGTTAGCCACTTATTAAATTAGGGGAAAAAACATGGGGAAGAAACAAGGTCAGCCAGGTTGACTTATTTTGTTGACAAGGTAAGTAGACACATAACTAAGTCATCTAGGTTGACCTAGTTGACTATGTGATACAATTTTAGTAGAACCCAAAAACTAGCATAACATAATGGAAATATGATGTACTAATAAATTTTACTAAAAAATAGAAATAAAAAAACTAAGATAATTAAAATTTTTGAAGTACTAAGCTGGTTAGAAGGAATATGAACCCAGTCAACTAGGTCAACTTAGTTATCTAAAGATATAAAATAAAATTGTAGAAAATAAACTATGTCAACCAACATGACATAGTTGAAAGATGAAAGATGAAAATTGTAGAAAATGAACTATGTCAACCATCACAACATAGTTAAAAGTTGAAAGATAAAAAATTCTAGAAAATGAATTATGTTGATCAACATGACATAGTTAAAAGATGAAAGATGAAAATTGTAGAAAATTAACTATGAACTAACATGACATATTTGAAAGATGAAAGTTGTAAAAATGAACAAAATCAACCAACATAGCCTAGTTAAAAGATGAAAGTGTAATAATTAAATAGGATTGACCAGCTTGACCTTGTTTGTTGGACTAAAGATTGAAATTTGTATGAAGTGAACATGATCAACCAACTCAATCTTGTTAGCTAGGGTTAAAGACTAAAATTGGTAGAAATTGAATATGATCAACCAACTCAATCTTGTTTGTTAGAATCAAGATTGATATTTACAGAGAAAAAATAAGATTAACCAGATTGATCTTGTTTGTTGTAATTAAAAACCTACATATAGACAAAAAAATAGGTTGACTAATGTGACCTAGTTGACTATAAATCTGGAATATGCACATAAAAACAAGACTAGGTCAATGTACATGACATAGTTAACTATAGATCTTGAATATACCCACAAAAAATAAGACTATGTCAACTAATGTGACTTAGTTGATTGTGCATGAAAAATTTAAGATGAAAGGGTTAGGTTTATGTTAGGTTCACCAAATTCTATGCAATAAATTAACATAGATCTACAACTTATCCTACTTAGTAAATCCAAAATCAGATAAATTAATCAACTAAAATCTATTGAAATACCATTTATATCGATGGTATGACCAAATTGGATATTCTAAACCTAATTAAGGGATAAATTATCACACAACACTAAATAATAGGGTTCCAAAGCCTCTGGGAAAATAATAATATGCAATAACCCTAGCTAGGTCTGAATATATGAAACAAAAACCAATTTGGTGTTATGAAAGCATAAAACACAAATGAGGATGGTTAAAATAAACAAAATAATCAAAAGATCATGGTTGGTAAATGGGGGCCTATATCCTCTATGGTGGAATATGGCAATAAAAGAAAACACTATAGCTATACTAAGTTTAATTATATAATTATTCTAGGAAATGAGTTAAACATTAAAACCTATTACCTTGTGCAATATCTATTTATCAAATGAAACAACAAAAGTTAGAGATACTTACCTTTGATCAAATTTGTTGAGTCTCAATCTCCCCCTTTGACAATGGTGATTTTCAAGAGATTTTTGTGGCTTTATAAGGATCAAACTATAGAAATAATCTCTAAGTTAAAATACCCCTACTTTGCATCCAAGATTTCCCACAAGAGAAGTTATCTTCCCTCCAAGACAAACCCTAAGTAATGGTTCCTTCAAATGTAGATATAGAAGAATTATGAGATGTAATAATGAAAAAATGAATGTTCCCCCTATTATATTGATATGAATGTTGCATCTATAATAATGGATAGGTCCTAATCCTTACATAATTTTAGCTAACAAGGTTATCCAACATGACCATATTTTGAAAAGTTACCATTAGGCCTCAAACTAGGTCAACCATGCTGACTTAGTTCCATAACATGTGTGTAACTTTAGTAACAAGATCATCCATACTTAATTAATAAGAAAAATGGATGATAGGGTTGACCTAGATGACTTTTTAGGAAAAGTGAGTAACCTAGTTAGGGGCTATTGAGAAGGGATATTGCTTAGGGGATCAAGACATGAAAGGTGATGAAACATGTTTTATATTGATACACCATTAACCTATGGCATGTATAGGAATATATGTGTCTAAATTTTGGCTTTAATATCTATTATATTATCTTTTCACATCTCTATATATTCCTAGTATCAAATAACCATGGCTAAGTAGAGTATACATAGGAGATAGTATTAGTATTTGAGCATCATATTACAAATTATACTCTTATTTCATTATTGTGGAGGTTCCCCCATCAAAGTAGCCCAAATATATTTATCAATAATTCTACTCTTCTATCAATTATTATTGTGGATCTACATACTCTTCTCTTATTTCTATGATATAATATTCTATTATGCAAATATCTAAGTAGTTTCATTACAAGTGGTATCAGAGTTTGATTTGGGCAAGTTTGTAAAGTAATTTTTTTCTAATATGGTGTTGCAAATATCTCATGAACATAAGGATAAAAAAAACATAAATTATAATTAGGGAATAATTTAATTTTTCTGTCATTGTAGTATTGTTTGAAGTTCTTTTTTGAAAAAAAAAAGTCTAGATTTTTTCACCCTTGTGAACATTAGTAGTCATTAGATTCATCTCAATGAGACAATCACAATAGTATAATCGACCAGTGCACTTTTTAATCCAAAAAGTTTCACACTTGTACATATTAGTAGTTGTTTGATTTGTCTCGATAAGATGTTTGTAATGGTATAATATGCTGATACACTTTTTTTGGGGATGAAACCCTCTATCCTAGGGTTTGTGCATGGCTAGTCCTAACACTTGTGGATGTAAAAAAGGGGAAAAAAATCCAATAAATCCTCATAAGGATGACATGAAGTTTGACACTTTTGATCTTTTTATTTTTGAGGTAGTTCACCAACTTCAATCATATTCACAAAGCATGGTGTGGAAATATGGTATCAATGTGGTCAAAGTAAAAATTATTATGATAAGAGGGTACTTGAATGTTTTGGAGAATAAATTGACATGAGGGTACTTTGAAGAATAAATTGAAACTTATAACTAGGAAATTATTTGATATTATAACTCAAATTTTAGGAAATGGTCCTCTACAACTCCAGTTCAATTCTCCCCATTCAAATAATCACACCTCCAATCCTAGTCCAAAGTAGTTGTTGCCAAAAGTGGAATTTCACAAGTTTTATGTAAGTATACACTCACTTGGATCAATCAAATAAAAAATTTATTTAATTTACATCAGATTACATGTGTGAAAAAATTGGTAATGACCTCTCTATATCTAAAACCTAATTAGTTCATTTGGTATATATGGTTGTGTGATAAAAATAAAAATAAGAGCATTCAAGTTACATGGTTTGTATTTTTTGAGGAGTTGTAGATCCACTATCAAAATAATGTCTCAAAAAAATACTTCAATTATATAGCCTATAAAATATGGACTATGAATAATTATATTCATCCATAATAGAATCTCTCCTTATGTGTGGATGACATTATTGAGGCAAATTTGACTAGACTATTCTTGGGTTGCCTAAAATATAACATCCAAATTGAGGTTCAATAATTAGTCCCAATTCAATATCTAAATCCATACCAATGATATGCATGGAAGAGGGAAAATATATAGTCAAAAAAATACCTTTTGATAATGTCTATGAATGTAATTTTTTATCCCCCATCATTTCCTCATCCTATAATATTGACCCCTCAAAAAATTAAAGAGAAGCGTACAATAGGGTTATGTTTTGGTTGTGATAACGAATGGATTAAAGTAAATGGATGTGCTGAAAATAAGTTATTTTACATATAAGTCACTAGTGAGGATGAAGAATATGATGAGGCCTCAAGTGTAGGTCTAGAATAACCCTAGAATGAATTTGAAGATTCTCATGCTAATATTTCCTATCATGCACTTTTCAGGTATTAGTACTCCTCAAAATTTAAGGTGGTGGGTTTCCTCAAGAAATAAAAGGTGACTATGTTGATTTATTCTATAAGTACACAAAATTTCATCAAAAATATGTTGGATACTCATATTAAATGTTTCATTTACCCAATTCTAGAATTTTTGGTCATGATTGTAGATAGTGGTATAGTCAAATTTCTAGAAAATGACATAGTATTAATATTGCTATGGGAGATTATATGTTAGATTATCATATGTTTCTATTCCCATGGATAGGGTTGAAATTATTTTGGGAGTGAAATGGCTCACCATTTTAGGCAAAATTGAGATGAATTTGTAGGAACTATTCATGCACTTTCATCGAGAAGGTATGACATTTAAATTGTATGGCTTATGAGCTAAATATCTACAATTGATTAGTTTTCACTAGATGGAAAAGATGCTCATAAAATGTGGTCAAAGATTTTATACGTGATTTTTTCCATATAATTTTAACCAACGAAGGAGTCTGCCCATTCTAATTTATAGCTAGTGATATATGACCATTATGTTGTTTTTAGTGCCATGCCAAAAGGACTTCCACCAAGTAGAGCACATGATCATTAGACCAGACTACTTCCAAGTAGTATAACACCCAAAATTAGACCCTATAAGTATTCCTATGCTTATAAGAGTGAAATTAAAAATATGGTATAAGAGATGTTAGAGGCATGATTATCAGACATAGCCAAAGTGAATATTCCTCCCTGGTGTTCATGGTGCATAATAAGGATAACACTTAGAGTATGTGTCCAGACTACATAGAACTCAACAAGTACACCATCAAAGATAAGTTTCCTATTCCAATAATTGATTATTTTATAGATTATTTACATGGTGTTATTTATTTTACCAAATTATATCTTTGATTTGGGTAACATTAGATTTGAATCTATGAACAAGACTTACCTTAAAAACTTTAAAAAGTCATGAAGGACATTATGAGTTTATGGTCATGTATTTTGGTTTCAAAAATGCACCATCTACATTTCAAAATTTGATGAATAATTATTTTAGGCCAATTTTTAGAAAGGTTATGTTGGTGTTTTTTATGACATCCTCATTTTTGACAAAAAATGGGAAGACCATTTGAAGCATGTAAAATAAGTCCATTTAGTTTTGGAACATCAATTTTATTCCAAATCTTCTAGATGTGATTTTAGCATCAAAGAGGTGGAGTAATTGGGTCATATTATTTCACATGAAGGTGTGAAATTTGATCCCAAAAAAATACAAGTGATGATGGAGTGTTAAATTTATAAGACCCTCAAGAACCTTCAGGGATTTCTAAGGCTAACATGTTAACATCACATGTTTTTCAAAAATTATGGAAACATCATAACTCTACTCACATATTTTTTGAAGAAAGAATCCTTTTAGTGGATTGAAATAAATACTAAGGTGTTCAAACATATAAAATTGACTATGCACCACTCCAATTTTGGCTACCCCTAATTTTTCTAAAACTTTTCTTATTTAATTTGATGTATCAGGATATGACATGGGGGATTTAATCATGCAACAAGGTAGAATAGTTGCATTTGAGAGTTGTCAACTCAAGGGAAAAAATAGTCTCAATACAATCTATGAGAAAAATATGATACTTATTCTACATGAAATTAAGAAATGGATATCTTATCTGATGGGTCGACACTTTTAGGTAAAGAGTGATCATGATAACCTTAAATATTTTTTGGAATAATGATTGTCATTAGAATAAAAATAGAAATAGGTGACTAAAATGTTAGGATATGATTTTTAAATAGTATATAAAAAAGGAAAATATAATGTGGTGGTAGATGCACTATCTAGGTAGGATGAATCCATTGGGACATTATTATTCATAATGACCATTTCGTAGGTAGATTGGCTAGAGGAAGCATGATCATAATGGGAGAATGACATGGATTCCTAGGATTTGATTCATGATCTTCAGCTAGGTTTTGGGGGGCCTAAAATAAATTTCATGGAAGGAGAATGCATTATGGTATAAATATTGATTATACCTTTGTAATTACCCTCAACTTAAACATAAAATACTTCAGTAACTTCATGTATCTCCAATGTAGGTCATTCAATATTTTAACATGTCATAAA
This sequence comes from Torreya grandis, assembly GCA_037957365.1. Lineage (NCBI taxonomy): Eukaryota > Viridiplantae > Streptophyta > Pinopsida > Cupressales > Taxaceae > Torreya > Torreya grandis. The sequence goes on from JARHVA010000815.1 coordinate 3,995,747, forward strand.
ATCAAGCAATAAATATTTTGGGAAGAACTCAAGGGGATGTCTAGAAATATGTGATTGAATGCATGGTATGTCAAAAAAACAAAGGTGAAATCATTAATACCCCAGGTCTTTTACAACCTTTATCCATTTATAGCTAGAGGTGGGAAGAGGTTTCCATGAATTTCATTACTTGATTACCATGGTTTGAAAATAATTTTTTTATCATGGTAATTGTGGATTGACTCACCAAGTATGCTTATTTTTGTTCCTTATGACAACCATTTGTCACCAATATAGTAGCTTATGTTTTTCTAAATATAGTTCAAAAATTGTATGGTACTCCAAAGATAATTATAAGTGACTGAGATCCTAATTTACAATTACTTTTTGGATTAAATTATTTTCATGTTTAGGTAACCACTTGGATCATAGCTCATCCTATCATATTCAATCTAATGGAAAAATAGAGGTAGTAAACAAATATAGAAGGGTATCTTTATTGTTTTAATTTTGATAAATAGGACAAATGGGTTCATTGGATATGTATATCAAATAGTGGTATAACACTTCTTCCAAAATCTCTCCCTTTGTGGCATTATATGGGTATCATTCCCCATACATCATTTTAGCATTGAAGGTGCATCCCAAGGTTTGAGTTTTTGAGGAACACATTCACCATCAACATGACATACTCACTAGTTTAAGAGAGAATTTAGAAATAGAACATAATAGAAAGAAGTAGAAAGCTAATCAAAATTATAATGAGTGGCATTTTGACATAGGTGATTGGGTCTTTGTGAATTTATAACTATATAGGCAGATGCCTCTAAAGTAATATAAAAAAATAACAAGTTTTCCCCTATGTATTATGGCCCTTATTAGATATTGTATAAAATTGGTAGTGTGGCCTTAAAGGAGGAATTTCCCCTATCCACTCACATACATCTGGTATTCTATGTCTCTTCCCTGAATAAGGTAATTGGACATATAGTTTCTACTCAGACTAAGTTACTTGAATTGGATAAATAAGGTCCACTCCCAAGTCATTCTCTAACCTGAAGAGATCCTTCACATGCACACTAAGAAACTAAAAACTAGAGTGATTACAGAGTATTTTATCAAATAGAATATCTAAATTTGAATATTTAACATGGGAAGATGAAGCATTATTACAATAACAACTTGGTTTGATTCAACATTAAGGACAACATTATTTTGAAGGGGGGTCATGCTATGCCCTTAACCTATGGCATGTCTAGGGATATGTGTGGTCTAAATGTGGCTTACATACCTCTTATATTATCTTGTTACATCTCTCTATGTTCCTAGTAAGGTTTGTCTATGTAATAACCATGGTTAAGTAGACTATATATAGGAGGCAATGGTTAATATGTGAGGATCATATTGTGAATATGCTCTTATTACATTGTTGTGGATATTTCCCCTTCAAATTGGATCAACTATATTTATAAATAATTAACCTTTTTTATCATTTATTATTGTAGATCTACATATTCTACTCTTATTTTTGCAATATAATATTCTATTGTGTGAACATCTAAATTATCTCACTAAACACACACACACACACACAAACAATATATATATATATATATATATATATATATATATATATATATATATATATATATATATATATATATATATATATATATATATATAAAATTAAAGTGTGTGTGTGTGTGTGTGTGTGTGTGTGTGTATTCAAGGTGTTTGAGAGACGTTTCATACCTATATGAGCTATAATGTATACTATAAGTTTTGGAGGGTCCTATTGGATTTGAGAGAGTGGTTTCATATATATAGAAACCAATCTCTCAAATACAATAAGACCCTCCAAAACATAGAGTTTGAATTATAACTCATAGAGGTATGAAACCACTCTCAATTTTCTTGAAAGTATATATTTGAGAGTGGTTTCAGACCTATAGGAGTTATAATGTAAATTCTAGGTTTTGGAGGGTCCTATTAGATTTCAGACTTAGCCATGTTTTAGGATTATATTATTTTAGACTTATCCATATTTTAATGTTTTAGGATTTCTAGGAGATAAATGGATAGAAACTTAAAAGAAGCTAGTTTAATAGTAGGAATGATATGATTAAACATAAATCTTACAAAGTACCAATGGTCTACCCACCCATTTCTTGATGCACCATTTAAGGTGTGCACTTAGTAAGATTGAAACTTGATAGGTTCTTGTAGGAGAGAAAGTGTTAGTAACCAATAAAGTTTAAAAATATTATGTGTATACACATCCTATAAGGGTTTTATAGTCTATTCTTAATCTGAGCTAATATAAAGCTATTAAAAGGAAAATTTGATGATTTTAACATAATATAGAAATCAAAATTGAGTTATATATAGCTAAGTACTTATTATCCATTACATTATTGATTATTTCTATATTTGGTATGTGCAATAAATAATATGTAGCATTCAATTTTATGTGACTATTAATATACATTATGCAATATGAATATTCAAGGTTTTATGCCTATTTAGATACACTAATCCAAAATAAGATAAAACATATTGGTGAACTTTATATTTAGTCTAAAACCTAGATAAAACCTAGGTCACCTTAAGGTTTCTTTCTTCTAACACTAGGATTTCAAATTATGTATTTAGGTTAGATTTCTGAGTTTCCCTTTAGAAGTAGCCTCAAGCCTAGGGTTTCCATCCTTTAAAACCTAGATTCCTATGTTTGTTTTCTTATTATGAGTAGGCTTAGTATATGTATTCCTTGATACTTTAGGGTGTGGTAAATTAAAAACAAGTTCTCATTCAGAAACACATAATGTCCCTCATCCTATAGATTTCATATTTTCTACCCATTCCATGCCTTATGTCTATACTAATGAATGGACTAATGATAAAACTTGTATGATTAATAATTTTAATTATGTAGATGAATATTATGTTTGTGAAGGAAATGAATATGATTATTATTATGAAGAATATTTTATGTTAGTGATGAATCTAGTGAAGTAGAAGAATAACAAGTTAATGTTGAAATCAATTCTCCTACTCCTCCTATACATACTCTAAATCACATATTGAAACAAGAAGAAATTAATAAGGTATTTTTATTAGTGTAAATTTATATTTACACCTTAGTGATTAATTTCATTTAGGCTAATTTCCTTAGGTTTTCTTGTTGGATATGAAACATGCAGTAAAGTCCAATTTGACACCAACATGACTTTATGCAACCACTTGAATTTATGATTGTAGGCCAACTATTTGCTTTTAACATGATAAATTTTAGCGTTGATAAATGCAAGGTTCTTCCCTTCTCATTTTTGACATAAAAATGAGAGAGCATGTGATAAATGACAAATTATTGATGTGCAATGTAATGCAAGAGACTAGTTTATAATCTTATTTATTTCATAGAGTGAATTATATCATTACGATGTCATATATGTTAAGTGTGAGTCTCAGTTTGTTGATCATATGATTATTTTTTTTACATTTTATATATGATATTAGATACATAATAGGTTATCTTCATTATTGTTTTTTTGTTTCACATAGAATGGACCTAATTAGCATGTATGTATCAGCTGGTAAAATCAGTTTAACCTTTCTCTTTTTTCAAGATAGACCCATGTAGCTCAAAAATTATCTAGTAAGTATTCATGTGGTTGATAAATTTATAAATATTATGTACATTTTTTGTCATATCTAAACATACCAATGTGTCTAGAGATGTTGATTTATGGGGAGTAGGTTCTCATTTGTAAAAAATAACCATGGGATGCTCCTACTTTGGGATAATTTATTGATCAAATCTAACCATCCATGGGCAAAAGGGTTTGATTTTGTTTAGAAATAAGATGTATTATTTTTATTTTTTAATTAATTTATTAGTTAAGGGGTTTTTTAATGTTTTTATTTTTATTTTAAAATTTAAAATTAAAAAAATAAGTGGGAAGCTTTTTTCCCCACTTCCATTTTCTCTTCTACCACCATCCCTGATACCACCACCCAATTACCACCCACTATGTTACCCATTCCCAAAATCCACCATCTATTATCCATCATCTCCTTTACTCTACTTAACCTAGTGCTTGACCCGAACACCACCTACTTAACTTACTTTATCATTATTTTTTTCCCAACATGCCTCCTTAGTTATCCTTGGAGGCTTTATCCCTAGCCAATTTCTACCTAATGATCCTTTCAGTGCAAGTCCCTACTCCTACTTGTGTTTTATCATTGGCCTATTTTTAGGCATTATATGATTATATTTGAACCTTTGGGTATCGATATTAGTCTTGTCTTATTATTTTAAAGCAATGGAAATAACAATGTATGACTTTTATTGAAGTGTTGGATGTGTGCATTGTTATTCACCTTACGTCCCAATCCCTCATGCACTCCTATATTCTATTGGCCTTGACATTGGTATTATATGATTATTAAGTGAGGCATGTGAATTGGCATAAATGTTGGCATTACCTTTACTAGCTTCCCTATGTGTTACTCTAGCTACCAACTATTTTATTGTAGCCATCAATTTTCCTAACTGTTTAGACACCCAACCCACCAACTACCTTTTTGGAATTCTGGGCCACCACCACCACCATCAATTCTTAAAAAAAAAGGTTTTTTAAACTACACACTTTATAAAAATAATTTGTTTGCCATTAAATTATAATTGTTGTTATGTGGTGTAGTGGTTAATCTCATTTTATAAGGCATTAGTTAAGGGGGAGTCACAAGTTTGATTACCCTACCCATACCCCCCAATACCCCAAGTGAATTTTCAAAATACAAATCACTTGAAAGTGCTTTTCACATTATATAATGTTGTAGAGTGGGGTCTAGTCTAATAGGTGGTTAGACCTCCCCACTATGATGTCATCATTTACACTCGATGATTGGTGATTTCAACATTCATTCTCACATATTTTGCTTACCAATTTCATGTTTGCATATTTTGATTTTAGATCTCATACTTAGAATATAAAAAAAACAAATGTGTCACTTTTTTTTCTAAGACTATATTTCCTATCACATGTGAGTCTCCTTGATGATTAACTGAGCATTCTACCTCACTTGACAAAATTAGCTGGTAGTACTTGTATTCACACAATATTTTAAAAAAATTATCATTAATGATGCTTTCTCTTACAAAAACTTTGAGTTTTAACTTCTCTGAGTGCATGCCTTAAAAGGTGTAGTAGAAAAGGGGTGGGTAAACTATTTGTGCTTAAAAATATTACTGGTTGATTCTAATATACCTAAATCCACCATAAATCCCACATATCCAACTCTATAGGAAATTATATTATCAATAACCCTTAACTAATCAAAAACCCATTTTTACTACTAGGTCAAACATGGACAACCCAAGTGATAAAGTTATGGCACATGTTATGTAACTAGTTTGGCCATGGTCGACCTAGTCTGAGGTTGAATGATAAATTTTTAAAACTAGGTCATGGTGGGATGATTTTATCAGCTAAAAATATAAAAAGTTAGGACCTATCCATTATTATAAATATAACCTTCACTTCAATCCAATAGAGAGGAGCATTCATTGTTGCATTATTATCTCTTGGAATTTTACTACATCTACATTTGAAGGAGCCATTACTTAGGATTTGCCTTGGTGGAAATATAACTTGTCTTATGGTATGTCTTGGATGAAAGTAGAAATATTTTAGTCTAAATTTGATTTCAACTAGTGTGATCCTTACAAATACACAATAATATCTTACAAAACACCATTATTTAAGGGGGAGATTAAGACTCAATAGGTTTGCTCAAAGATAAGTATCTCTAACATTTGTTATTTCATTTGATAGATAGATATTTCACAAAGTAATAGGTTTGAATGTATAACTCATTACTTAGATTATCTCTACACTTAAACTTAGTACAGTTATAGGGTTTTCTTGGCTTGCCATATTCCACCTTAGGTGATTTAAGCCCCCATTTACCTATCATGATCCCTTGTTTGTTTTAAACCATCCTTGTTTGTGTTATAAGCTTTGAAAACACTAGATTAGTTTCATTTTATGCATTAATATGCCTATCTAGGGTTATAACATGATATTATCTACCTAGATGATTTGGAACCCTCTCCTTTAGTGTTGTGTGATAAGTGATCCCTTAGTTAAGTTTAATGGATCTAATTTGGTCATGTTTCTAATACATAAAGCATCATAGTAGATGTTGGTTGATTACCTTCTTTGATCTTGGATTTACTAAGTAAGATAAGTTATAGATCTATCTTAATTTATTTCATACATTCTAGTGAACCTGATGTGAATCTAACCTTGAGTTTTAGTTTTTATTCTAATAGTCAACTAGGTCAATGCAAGTTAACCCAATTTTATTTACTAATTCTTAATTCTCATCTACATACAAATAGGTCAATTAAAGTCAACTAGATTATATTCTCTACATTCTTATTTTTATCTACAAGCAACTAGGTTGACATAAGTCGATGTAGTTCATTTTTTGTAATTTTCAATTTTTAGTTTCAGCCAACTAGGTCGATGCAGGTTGACCTAGTCTTATTTCATTGTTTTCAATTTTTACCAACTAAGTTGGTCATGGTCAACCTAGTATAATCTATATGTTTTTAGTTTTTTATGTTTTTATAGGACTAAATTGACCCTTGATGCCTTAACATTATATATGTTTTTTTAGAAGGCTATATTATGTAGGATGACCCAATCCTAGCACTCAGATCCACAACATTTGTAGTCAGCCAACTAAGTCGATCATGGTTGACCTAATCATATTTTTGAGGTTCTTTCTAACCAATTAAATCAACCTAGATTGACCTAGTTTACATTTTTAACTTTTTTGATAAATCAATAAAAATAGTTGTTCAATAATTTTTACAATTTTATTTTATAATTAAACAACTTAGTACTTCATTTCTTTCATTCATGTCTTCTAATTTTTCAATTTTATCAAATTTTTACTCCACGGTCAACTAAATCAACCCTAATCAACTTAGTTATGTGTTTTATTTTATTTCCAGTAAATTAAGTTGATTATGGTAGACCTAGTTTATTTTAGCCTATTTTCATAATAGACTTTATCAACCAACTTTGACCTTATTCTTTTCTATCTATTCTACTAGATCAACTCTAGCTAACCTAGTTTTGTGTGTTTATACTTTCTACATAAGTAAGATAATTCACTTTCTTTTTCATAGTAATTAATATCACATTTAATTTAAAAAGATTTGAATACCTATTTATTTATATTTATAAATTTTAAAATTGGTTTTTGATACTTGACTTTTGCCTTTATTTTTCATTTTATCTTGATTTCCTTAGAAACTATGTGCCGATAGTTTTAAAACTACTTAGATACTATCATAAAGGGTTACGTAATATTTTATTTATGATCCTAGTCTATCATTTATAGATATCATGGAGTGAGAGGCTTGACCCAATACTCATAGCCATATTACAAAGATAAACATAGAATTTAGTTTCTATGTACCCTACAATATTTAAGAAACACTCAAGATTTCCCTTTTTATTAAACCTTAGGAAGCCAACTATCAATATGATTTTGTAGTGCATAAGTTAGCAGTTTGTAATGAGAAGTTACTCTCAGCTTACCTTTGAAACTAGGTTTAGTAGGCTATGGGAATGATACTTCATATTTAATTTTCTAAAATATTAGGCTAATATTATTGAATAGTCAAACACATATCTTTGAGAGCCTACAAATCAATCAAATCCTTTGAGTAAATCTTCAAGATCTTCTTTTCAGATAATTAGTTAGCAATAATAGTTATAAACTTTTTTTTTGCTTGATGTTTACTATTCTATTTTGTATTATAGACTGTCAGCTAACATTGATACAATTATGTGTTTCATGTTTCAATAAGATTGACCAATATTGACATAGTTGACTATGTGTGAATTAGCTAAGTCAACTAGGCTCAACTCAATCTACTATATTCTATTATTTTGCCTTTATTTATTAAACTATATCGTCCATAATTGTTTGTTTTCAATGCTATTATTTTTTTCCCTTATCTAACTATAATAACTTGGTAAACCTAGTTCTACTTCTCTATATTTTCCATAGAACTACATTGACCATGGTTGACCTAATCTTATTCCTCTATCTTTTTTATAGAACTAATTCAACCTTTATCAACATGGTTTTATTTCTCTATCTTTTCTATAGAACTAAGTTGACCTTTATCAAATTAGATTTATTTCTATCTTTTCTACAGAATGACATCAACCTTGGTTAATCTAGTTTTATTTCTTTACCTTTTCTACAAAACTAAGTCAACCCTAGTCAACTTATTTATCTTTATCTATCTTTTATACAAAAATATGATGCCCCTGGTCAACATAGTTTTATTTCATAATTGTTTCATATTTTTAGCTTCCAATTAGTAAAAACACTATGTAATCAAGGATTTAGATTAGAACTTCACTTATATTATCACTTCAGATGAAACTATTCAATTCCTTCCCTCACATCTTCCTAATCCCAAACCAATTATTTCACCATTCAACCTAAATTTTACATCCTCAAGGCAAACATAATATAATAAAATTAAATATACCCACCATAGTCCTCCTCCTCATACCAACGTTGGGAATCCTCCTTCACCCAATGATCCTACTCCTTCCATTAATATACTCAACTTTTTAATCAAATAATTAAATAAATGACTGTAATCACCTAAAAGTGTTATTTGGATGTTAAGAGTGTTACTTGAGACAAATTATTCCTAGATTATCCCTAGACCTATCCTAGATACTTTATAACACTTTTCCAGCCATTGTGCAGACCAAACACATCTCTAGTCAACTCAAACATAGTCCTAAAACCACATTCCCATATCCTAATGCATTGTATCCAGTAGCCTACTAGCTAGGCACAAGCACCACATTAAGGAAATTAAAGCTACATGGTGCTAGTGTCCCTCAATTAGTGCTAGTATCCCTTGCCCTAACTATCCTAAATGAATATATTTTCAAATGTATGTCCCTCCTAAGGTTGGCTTGAGCACATTTTACTATCTACATAACCTATGAAACACTATATATACAAGACTATTAGACCTCTATCCACTAGATGGAAAAATAAATGTAAAAAGCCTATTCAAATAAGAAACCCATTAAAAAAAATCAAGTTTATTGATCCCTATTCTACCCTACTTCTTCATACTACCATTTACATCTATCCTAAGCCTAGATTTCAAATATTTTCAATCTCAATCACACTTAAGGAATTCAAGACCATTATAATTCTAGCATTCACTTGCACTTGTACCAAGCACTAGGTGGGAGAACTACATCAGGTTTGATCCCTCCTTAGAGTATTAGTATGTATGCAACTCTCTTCAATTAGGGTGTTGAGGATGTCAAACCTATCATACTAATGAACACCCATTTTTATATCATGCCATACTTACAATGAGGATTAGGGTTTTCATACTAATTCAAATATTCTAGGAATAATATAGAGTTCCATATTTCATATGCACAAGAATAAAACCTAGAAACATAGGCATAGGTACTCCTAGATAATGGGAGCAATCCTAAAAAGAGGACACTAGCACCATTTTTAGGACACCAGATCCACATGGTGTTATTCTCTAGATGGGGCACTACTGTCCAATGAAAAATATGACTCAAGGATCCTATTGACAACATTTAGACTTATTTGTAACCCAATTTATAACACCTAAATCTTCTGCAATAGTTATTTTATAAATAAGTCTCTATTTACACATATTACTATTTTTAGAAATTAAAAGCAAATAAAAATATATAACAAAACAATTATTATTTATTGCATATTATTTCACTAATTTAGACAACTCATCCCTTTAATCTAACATAGGATTTACATAAGTAAAGCCCTAAAAGGTTAAAACATTTGGTGAACCTGACTTAATTTGAATATTGCTTCAAACCCTAGTTTGCATTTTCCAAAATTTAATGCAATATATTAGGGTTACATAGTTCTATTTTTATAGTTTTTGGCATAACTTAGCTCATTGCATCAATCTCACATTAGGGTTTAATTTATTTAAATATAATTTAATTTTTTGCAAAGAGACCCTAGATTCAAACAACCCTAACCCTATACACACTTTGGGTTTGTAACCTTTTTCTATTCATACTCAAATTTTAGTTCCAAAATTTCACATTTGCTTCCATATTTGATTTTTTGCAATATTTCTTAGATTAACATTATTTAAAGGTTCAAAATATAAAAAACTTATTTTCCTACCTTTTCAACTACAATGGTATAATTTACCAATAGATTTGATGAAACTGATAAGAAATAATTACAAGATTTTATGTCAAAATATATGGATATACAATATGACTTCATCAATAATATTTAGGAATAAATCAAAAAAATAAATAGTGGTCAATTTTCAACTCCCCCAATTAATAATGTTGTTACCCCTCCAATGGGGCCAACTCAACCAACTCAACAAGCATAACCTAAGATTGTAATTCAATAACCATAAATGATAGCTATACCTCTTGTGGCTAGTTCCTCCACTCTAGATATACAATCCCTCATGCACAAGGTTCATACTTTGTAGTCTAAGGTGTTACATCTCAAGAAGGAATCCACTAGACCATCACATGCCTTAGATTCTAACATTATCTTACATACACCTTTATCACATCACATAACATTAAATCCCCTACCATCTAGTTTTTTGGTACCTAAGCTTACATTATATGATGGTAAGGGTGTCCCAAAACATCATCTTAGAGTTTTTCATGAAGCATGCTTAGACTATCTGTCTAATGATTAGCTTCTCATGAATTTATTTCCATGTAGTCTAAAGGATTATGCACTGTAATGGCTCTATGATTTACCAAATAATTATATCACGACATTCAATACTTTAGCCAACATGTTTCTAACACATTTCTCAATCAATATCAATGACATGATATCATATGCACAAATAACATAGTTAAAACAAAAGTCAAATGAGCTTATTGCAGATTATGTCTTATGATACAAGATAATGTTAGCCAAATTAACTAGCCCCATGGTAGATGAGAGCTTCAGGACATATTTAAACAAAGTCTCTTACCATCATTACACAAATCTATCTTATTTAAGAAGTTTTGTACATTTTTTGATTTATGCCACATAGTCAAGGAAAGATAGGTTAAGATCTTATCAATTGGAATAATCAAGTATAAAAATGGATCAAAATAAAATTTTAAGAGTTAAAACAAACCTTAATACAAGGTAAGGGCCACAGAGAACAAGAATTATAAAAAATCCATAGTAAACATAGATTTTGAGCCATCTCCTAGATTGGTTTCATCCACTCCTTAGCATAAAGTCTTCACTAACCTTCCAGAGTCACCAACATAAGTTTTATAATAGCTCTTGGAATATAATGTCATATCTCTCTTTCCCATTAAATAGGTTGATATGACACAAACTCTTTGAAATAAATATGATTTAAATGCATTCTAGGAGTACCACATGGCCCCAATCCACACAAAAAATAGATGCATAAGCATAAAGCATAAGATACAATATATAATTGAGGATAATATTATTGATGTGGGCACACCCACAAAGGAATTGAAAGCACAAAAAATATAAGATAAGGCCCTAAAGGTATTCTCAGATATTTTTTTAAATCACACAACAAATGAGTTAGGGGTACATTGGGTGTTCACTATACATATCAGACACATCCACTACCAACTTCATATCATACAGTTACAAAGGAGGCACATCTATTACACAACATCATTAGCATGTACCATACTACATTTCCATTTAGAGGTGGCACCACTCATCACATTATAAAAGTAGGAGATTGTGTATGATGATACAAATTTACATGCACTCTTCATATGAGTATACATAGATCATCGTCCTATCTAGAGTGTTTATGGTTCATAATAGGTCAAGCATTAGTATGTACCCTATGACACTCTTACAACATTTGGGATACATAGAGCATGATATATTACCAAAAATATAATCATTAGTGGTTTTAGTGGCCATGTTTATATCTCTATCAAGGGGATTGTGTTTCCATTATAGGTTGGACTAGCACACATAGCCACTCAATTCTTAGTAGTACCTAGTGCAGGTGTATTCAATATACTATTTATGTAGGTCATGGTTAGATCAGATCCAAGCCATCCCATCTACAATACACTAATGCCTAAAGTACATACATGTAAATTAGGTGGTCAAAGTTTAGGGTATCCCATATGAGTATCCTCTACCCATCCCATAGGCAGTTCTAATGCAATTACTAATTACAGTTCTAGCATAGTCTCTAGTTAAAATTTCAGCACCATTACTAGATATTACGTGATTATAAATTATAACTAAGAGTATATTTCCTATACATACATCATAGATTTTAGTAGATCCACTAGTGTAGGTGAGGTCTACTCCTATAGTATCGACACATACACATACTCTCCCATAGAGACCATTATTAGATAGACCCATATGTTAGAGATATGTCATAGATTCTATAAGACCTTCCTCTTCTTATTTTATGCTAATATCAATACTATTAGGTTCTAGGGTTTCTAAACATGGGAAATGTATGTCACCTACAACTTCTTCTTCTACCAGATGGGTTCTTAATACCTCTACAGTTCACAGGGCATCACAGTTAGTGTCATAGATTTATAGTATCCTTACACAGGTAGATACAAACACATATTACTCCATAAAACATATTATGGGATCAAAGTTTCCATTTCATATAGCATGTATGATCATAGTTCCCTTATTTAACATAGGTCACAATGATAGTGTCTCCCATGAGAGTCATTGGTTAGTATGGTTCCTACCCTCTTATACATACTACCTTCTCTCTCAATCCTTGTACATAGTTTATTTTCATTTTCTTGTACATAAACTATATAAAAAAATACAAAAATAATATAACATGTCAGAACATAAAAACATTAAAATATTGCTTATAAAATATAAAATTTATAGATTGTATGTATTACTATGTTTAGATTTCTTTTTTTTTTAGACACTGCATATGATAGTTATCCTAGTATAGACATATTTATCATACACATATACTTAAATTTTTATTATCGAGTACTTTCAGATTACATACATGACTCTGGTCTACTACACTGATCTAGAATTACTATCATCTACCCATTGGGGTTATATACACTAATCCAGGTTTAGTTATTTGATACATCCACCCACTTGGGGGTATCTTATACATAATTTTAACTACCAAGTTCTATCCTTACATTTTATACATTACATTTTATGCATTGATATATCTTTATATTGATCAATACTACTTATACTCAAAATTTTTGTTGACTATCACTATTTTAGACTCAACATATGTACATATTAGCATTTACACATATTTGTACTACATAGTTATAAATGCTTTTACTTCTAGATTTCTTAGTTTAGACTTGATTGTGTTTCCTATTCTTCTTCCATTTTGAGGGAATTTGAATATGCCATTTTTATTTGAATCTATACCACTTCTATGTATGTATGCCTTAGACATGTGCATATGTCCCTTGTGTGTGCTTTCTTGATTTTATAAATGAACATTTGAATATGTCATTCTATGTGTCTCTAAGCCAAATTGCTTGTTTCTTGCATATGTGGACATTTAAGCATGTCCTTGTATGGCTTCTATGCTCAAGTTTAGTGACATGTGCCCATGTCCCTTGTATTGTGGCCCCTTGGCCTACGTTTTCATGCATAATGTGTTTTGTATGTATGATTTATTGTATGTGTCTTCATCATGACACTTTTTTTTTCTTGTTACACACACCAATTTTTGATGCCATGAGGGACCTCATGCATCTACCCTTCTTACTTGGGTGCAATGATGGAAATCATGCCCCATTACCCTAGGTAGCAACTCAAATTTACTATTATACACATTGATTACATCTATCTTAACACCCTTGTGAAATGATAGATACAACATACATATTACATTACATACTTATTTTTAGATTCTTTTACATTTTGATGATATGTTTGCACATTGTATTAGAATATCATGCAGTTATCATATATACTCCAACTCACACATTTTGCAAAACTATTTTCTTTTGAGGATAATTCTTACATAGGTTCCATAATTACCTTCAAAAGAGGGGGCATTAACAGGGGTTTGTCACATATATTAAGATCCTACATTGTTATTCATAGATCATTTTCAACACACAAGCTCAATTTTATGAAATTAGACACAAGTCAGACACAAAAAAAATAGGGACTCAAAAAGTAGTTTAGTCACCCAGATTTTAGACTAGATAGACATTAACACCCATATTGGGACACTAGCACCATAGGGAGATACTCTCCATTACATGGTGTTACTATCCAGTATCCCTAGCTTTAGGGTAGTCCAAATTAGCCAAAACATTACACCGGGTATAAAATATATTTACATAGACACAATCATAGGTTTGATAGTTATGTTCAAATTTTACTAAAATACACTCACATTTAACTTAGATTCATATCAAATACTTAGATTGGAGTTATCATTCTTGACACAATCACTCCCATATTTAATTCAACTACATAGATATAATTATTACATAATCAATCTAGAATCAGTATACTCAGATATCAGATTGGGGGCATGTGTGCGACACATAGTTTCCATATGTGCAGTTACACATAGGTTGATAAAATGGAATGGAAAAATCCATGTCATTTTCTACACTATATACACTTGATATCATATTTTAGGTTGTCATCAGTTTCATACCTTACTCCATCTACAGTGGTTGGCATTCTTGATTGGCCTAGATCTTCCTCATGTACCTAAGTGGTCATGGATCTGACATACATAGCTAGATAATTTTAACACTTTGAATAGTTTATTTTTAGATGCATCTACTACACATGGGTGGGAAATGATGGAGTCATAGCCTACTTGACTTCTTAAGCCACCCACATGAGAGGGTTAGACACATTTATAGTCTTATACAAGCTATTCATAGGTCATGATCCTCTAAATAGGAGTGGGTAATGATGGATTCTAAACTTGATTGAGTTCTTAATCCACCCACATATGAGGGTTGAGTAGTAAGCTATCAACTCAGTCTAAGATATTTTATGATTTTATCACTATGTACACGTACACACATAGGTTGTCATCAGGTTCATGTACCCAATGATGTGTATTTATTTCTTTATTTTTTCTTATCTTTTAACTCAACTTTAATCATTTACTTTATTCAACATAGTCTTTTTCTTTTGATAATCTCTTAAGTAAGGACTAAATTTTACACATTTTATTGTAGGTCATTATTTTGAATCATGTTTTACATATGTATATCCACCTTAACATACTCAAACTTAGCTACACCTTTAATTCATAGGTAATTCTAGGTATGCTTCTTTTTACTTTATACTAGACATTTTGCTTTGTTACATTTCAAGCATAAAGGGGGGGGGAATGTAATCACCTAAAAGTGGTATTTGGATGTTAAGAGCATTGCTTGAGATAGCCTATTTTAGCTTAGCCATAGACCTATCCTAGATATTTTATCACACTTTTATAGCCATTATGTAGACCACATACATCTCCAATTAGATCAAACACAATCCTATAACTGTATTCCCAAATCATAACCCATTATGACTAGCAACTTTCCAACTAGACACTAGCACCACATTAAGGACTTTAGAGCCACATGGCACTAGTGTCCGCAACTTGGTGCTAGTGTCCCTTGTTCTAACTTTCTCAAATAAATATATTTTCAAATGTATGCCCCTCCTAAGGTCAGCATAATCACATTTTATTATCTGCATAAGCTACGAAACACTATAAATACAAGACTATTAGACCTGTATCCACTAGATATAAAATATATGCAAAAAAACTATTCAAATAAGAAACAAGTTGAAAAAAATCAAGGTTATTAATCCCTATTCTTCTCTACTTCTACATACTACCATCTATAGTTTCCTTAAGCCTATATTTCAAAGATTTTCATTCTCAAGAATACTTAAGGCATTCAAGACCACTCTCATTCTAGCATTCACTTGCACTTGCACTAAGTACTAGGTGGGAGAACTACATCAATATTGATCCCTCCTTAGAGTATTGGTATATAGGCAACTCTCTTCATAGTGAGGTATTGAGTATGTCCAACATATCTTAGTAACAAACACATATTTTTAGCTCATGCCATACTTATAATTAGGATTAAGGTTTTCATAGTAAATCATATATTATATTCATAATACATAATTTTAGATTTCATGCATGTAGGAATATAACCCATAAAAATAGGTGAAGGTGCTCCCAAAAAATAGAACCAATCTTATAAATAGGACACTATTACCATTTTTAAGACACTAGATCCACATGGTGCTACTGTCCAGGTGGGGTGCAAATGTTCAATGAAAATTTTGACTTAGAGACCCTATTGATGATACTCAGACCTATTTGTAACCCAATTTTCAATACCCAGATCATCCATGATAGTTGTTTTTCAAAAAATCTCTATTTACACATATTTATTATTATTTTTATAAATTCAAAGCAATTCAAAATCTATAACAAATTAGTGGTTATTTATTGCATATTATTTCTCTAATTTAGACAAATCATCCCTATAATCTAACTTAGGATTTACATAAGTAAAACCCTAAAAGGTTAAAACAATGACCAATTTACAAATCACCCATAATAATAAAATGATGGAAATACAATCCCATATATTATAAATGACTAGTAAACCACCTTAAGTCATCATGATTCAACCAAATTAGAACTTTGTTCCACCTCCTCTTTGAGATGCCAACGTGAATATCATCCCTCAACCTCCTTTGCCTAAAAAAACTATTCAACACATGATACCATTCTCATGAGACCAATTGTGATCTTCACCAATAGGTCATTCTCATGAGACCAATTGTGATCTTCACTAAAAGGTATACTACAATAGGTCATTCTCATGAGACCAATTGTGATCTTCACCAATTCATCCTTATCTTCTTACTTAGTCCACATTTAAAACTTGATATTCTTACACAAAAATGTTATTAGTAATATGTTCAAGCCTCACAAAACCAATTTAAATAATCAAAATCACATCAACATCACCAACCTAATGATAAAAAATGATTACCACATATCTCTGCCTCATCCACTAATGTTGTCCACACTAAAGTTGGTCCTTCATCCTAAACTAATAGGAAATGATAGATAACATGAACAAATTAAAATAGGAGGTTTCATTTATCAAACCTCAATCTCTTAGGTCACATAAACCCAAGGATCCCCTAGTTCAAATTCCTACTCCAAAGTGCATCATAGATGGTCATCCTTAACCTTATAGACCTCTTCAAACCTCTCTCCTACACATTGTAACATCCCCACTGGGATTGACTTAGAATAACGTGATTTTTAAAAATTTAATCAACATATTATTTCATAAAATTTTACCACAAGAATCTAATTAGTGATCTAGATAAAACACTCTATGTATGTTAACTATAAAATAAGCATGCAACATCTATTTTTAATTGATAAATATCATTAGACGAAAAAAATATAACTAAATATAGAAAGTAATTATAGATTTCCAGTCATGGCTGGTATAAAAATACAACCATTATTGTCAATGTACAATGAGTAAATAATTACATTTCATCAGGGATAATGTCTCAATAATAATAAATATAATAAAAGATATAAGGTTCCATGGAGCATGAATTCCTGAACTCTAGTATATATGGCAATATCAAGTTTAGTCTCCAAATAAGTATTATTTTGGGGAGGGAGAGCACCACCTAAGTGATTTTCCACACCAACCATCAATTCCCCATAGAATACCTTATCAGGGAATGGCCCTCCCATCATAGATGAGTAGATTGTGAGAATATAAAGAGATAAGATAATACCTGTGTGATATAGTATTTCTAATAGATGATGTGTAACATAAATAAAATATATATGAAATGATAATTTATAACTAACATTACTTGGCTAAAGTTTTCCATATTTATTGATCTCTAGGATCAGTCAAAATCATACACACCACTTGATCAGATTACTTTCATTTAGCATTGATGATGCTAGTAAGCTAGTGAAGTCCGTCTCACTACTTACTTAGTACTAGTAATATGAGATTTGGTTAACATGAATATAACTAATATATTCATATTTATTACTTATTACTAGCATAAAACATGTTAAATATAGAAATAATCAAAATACATACATTTAGTCTATCAAACATATGAATGAATCTACACTATATTATTTATCACATAAACAATAATAAGCATAATAAGTACAATCCATACCATCTAGGTATAATATATATTTAGAATACATATTTATAATCTCTACAAGTATATTCAAATATAATTCATTCTATGAAGAACAATAATATCATAGTCCATTGTTCATATGTGCAACTACTTTGTTACAAACAACTAGTCATGTTAAAGAAAGCCATAAATCTCACAAAAACTTATTTTTCAATAACAAATTGTTACATTTCTATGGAATTGTATTCATATATTTATATTTTCATATCCTTTAGAATCCTATGACTTGTTTTTGGCAATCAATAAAACTATAGATATAGGCACATGACCCAATACACCAATATATTTTTA
Organism: Torreya grandis; assembly: GCA_037957365.1. Classification (NCBI taxonomy): domain Eukaryota; kingdom Viridiplantae; phylum Streptophyta; class Pinopsida; order Cupressales; family Taxaceae; genus Torreya; species Torreya grandis. The sequence goes on from JARHVA010000815.1 coordinate 4,014,374, forward strand.
TATGAATACCCAAGTCGTCATATAGTTATATTTCCTCTCTATATATACTTGTAAATACTAACCATAATCATAATATGTACCTTATATAAGTACTCAAATAATGTATATATTATATATAAACATTAATAGTCATTTATATTTCTAATAAAAAACTTCATATGATTTCAGTAAACATTATAATTTCGCTATTCATAAAATATATTGACAATTTATTACAATATATTAATATTTAAAGAACATTAATGAATAGATTAATATAGTCAATAGATTATTTATATCCATATTTTGTTCTTAAATCAAATCACCATTTAGTTATAACATTCAAACACCTTCACAATTTATACAAATATTTAATCTTCCTAAAATTAGTTCAATATAAATCATAAGTGTCAAACCAATTATTGAACCTAACAAATAACTATAAGTTGTATTATCTAAATGATACATATGTAAGATCCCAGTAAATAGTTACTAAATTGACACTAATACTTGTCGAATTAAAATTTTCTACACTAAGATTTAATACACATATATTTGTAAAATATATTTTCAAACTAGCAATGCATAAAAATAGTGATGGATACAAATTCTCTATCATTTCATATAAATAGCGATGGATACTCAAATTAATCTCTATCATAATTTGAGGAAGGTGCATGTCCTATACCTTAAGCAAAATTTTGATGCAGGCATAATAGAAATATCCCATGAGTATTTATGTGTCATATACCATCACAAATACTCAAGTAATATTCCCTATATGTTAGTTGAATATATGACTTAATGTTAGGTAGAAATAGAAATATCCTAGGATAGAAATATTCAAGTAATTATAGATGTTAGTCATATACCTCTATATGTTACATGTTAGTTAGTTGACTAAGCAAATACTCTATCTTCATTTTTAGTTATTTTTATACATATCTAATTTCACAGTCATATGTGCCATCATACACACAATTGTATATCTTCTCATTACATAGTTTGACTTTATCAATTCACTATGCTATATACCTAGTTTTTCATACATTATTTATGATATGCTATAAATACATGATTAGCTATATAGAATAACTTATAAAAAAATCACTATAATTACATAGTTTGCTTTCATGGATAATATGACATGCAAATAGCTATATTTACACAATTATTTTATTTTCATAACAATAAATAGTAAACACTCAGTCCAGCCACACAATTTTTATATAGAAATTTTATATAGTTTTTATACATGTATAACCTAAACACAATTTGATGTTCAAGCTATGTATAGATTCATTATATTGTTCACTATATATATAATAATATTACTTAGATTGTTATTTATATATGTTTGTATATATAAATCATTATTAAACACACAATCCACTCTCATTTATCCATGAGGTTTATATAACAATTTTTTTAACATCTATACATATATGGTCTCATAGTTTGAGAACAACTATATACTCAGCCATCATTACTATGAATATATTCACAATTCAAAGGTGCCAACTACTTGGTAATAGTGTCCAAGCTGAAGCACCATGATCCAAAAATCCTTTACTTAGTTTGATCTCTCTCCTCCTTGATGCACTATTGCTCCCTTATCCCCTTTGTTCTCCTCTTATACTTCTCTTATTATAATACGTCATGCCTCTTCCATCTTCTCCTTTGCATGAATATTATGTTTTACGGATCGCCCTTATAAACTTGCCGTTCTTTTCTTTTTTTGTGTGCTTTTTTGCTTTTCCCAATATATATATATAATTGTTTTATTTTTTTTACTTCAAGTGTATGATGTTTTTCCTATATATATATTTAATGACTTAAAAATAAATAATCACTTAGTATAAATAAATAATCATAATGAATTACTATAAATATGACTAATATAAAGTTATTTAGATTCCATTATAAAAAAATGGTAAATAAAAAAATATTATATCAAAATACAATGGTTATTATAACAATGAACTTGTTATGTTATTACTACATTATATCAATTATCGAATGCCTTTTATTATATATATATATATTTTAAGGTGTTTAATCCATATAATGATATTCCAAAATATCATATAGATAACTATCTAATATTCTAAAACATTTTAAAGTCATTAGGATTAGTCTATATATGGTAGTACTAGATACTTATTCACATAACTTTACATTCTCACAAAAAATATTAATGATCATGAATACAATAACATGACATGAACACATAGTACCAAAATATAATCATACGAGATTAATGTCACATAAGCATTAAACTGAGATAACACATAACTAACATACATAAATAATTATCTAAATATAGACAACATCAAAAACATATTAACATTAACAATACAAACTATGCATAAAATGAGTGCTATCTAACATGGTTTGTGCATGGGTTTTAGCTAGTTCCTCTGTCGTCCCCCAACACCTCCATATACACCACCCTCTATGATGATGTTATCCCTCCATCATGCTTTGAGGGATGAATATCTCTTATGTCAAACTCATTACAAGAAGGTATTTAGTCTATAACATAATGACATATATCATAAAATACTATTGTAACAATAAATAAACATGATCATAATGTAAAGAATGTATAATACAACTAACTCATAGCAATTCAATCATGAAATCAAAGAAACATACATCTATCCAATAATAGCATATGACTTATAACTTAGTTAAATAATAATCAAATCAAATTTCCAACCATAAAAATCTATAGATATCAAGTAAATTCTCTAATTGAGAAATCAAGATGTAACATCCTTCCCCTATAAAGCTGGTCATCATCCCAATGACATTTATTTAAATATAATTTTTGAATTAAAAACATTATTTGGTAGAAACATAAGAAAGTATGAAGTATCAAATCAAGCAAATAAATGTAGAAAACACTTGTAGAACTCATCATAGTCATCCCAAATAGTACTATACTTAGAGTATTGGTCCCACAAGACTTTGTATTATGACATCTCTCTATTATGCAAACAAATTTTTCAAGTTTCAATTACTCTGATTGGATCTACCATGACCACCCTAGGATCCATAACCTACAAAAAATTCCAATCTAACACATGTGAATGTTCAACTATATACTCTTTAAGATAAGAAACATGGAAGAAATTGTGCAATAGAGCTAGGTCTAGTGGCAATGCAAGCCTATACATTATAGGATTGACCACTTCTAAAACTTATAAGGATAAGTGTACAAAGTTGGGGGATAAAAAGGGCCTACCCATGGACATGATTTTTTTTAAAATTTTATAAATGTGAACTTCTATAGATAATTTGAGATGGCTACACTCAGAATTTGAAGATGGTATAAAAACATAAATTGTAGAATTTCGAGTCTAGTTTTCAATTTTTTTTTTTTTTTTTTTGAGAAATGGTTAAGTATAAAAATGTTAAACATCTAAAATTTTAAGAGGATCTCCTTTTTTTAAGAAAACATAGTAGATAGATGGTCGTATGACCCACCATTTTTTTAGCACATTAAATATTGTTTGAAACCATTTGGTGAATATTTAGATAATATCTTCTAGTGTGATATGAACCTTTTTTTATATTTTTTGATGAATATTTTTTTTATTTAATTTTACAATTAATTAGATCCAAAAAACTAACAAAAAAATGGATAGCTGGCTGTGCGGCCCACCGTAAATACCTCAAAAAAATAAAAATTGATTTTTTTAATGTGTGTAGAATTAGGCCTAGTTTGTTACCATATAATTTTTTTTGCACTTGGATCAATGAAAAACAAATTAGATAAACATGAATAGGCATGTATGGGTGTAGCATGTAGTGGCCTAGAAAAGGTATTATTAGAAATAAACATAGTTTGAACCCTTAAAATAGCCCAAAAATTATAAAAATCATATATGTATTAAGAGGACAACATGATATTCATAACAGTAATAATTTTTTTGAATTTTGATGTTGAAATCCATAGCATATTTAGTGATTAAATTTGAAATTTATTATTTTTTCTCAAAAATCTCAGTCTCGATTGTAGATGCATAGTCACAAGCCTTTGGATCATAAATCCAAGCCATTTGTGAGCCTAAAGGATCAATTTTAAATTCAAATTCAAGTAATGTGTATGCATTATATAACGTAATACAAAATGTGTATGTGTTGCTTTGAAATAACATAAAACAAACAAATTTTGTGTTTGTTATAGGGGAAAGGTCCCATTAGCTATGCATCCTTATAGGGGAAATGCCAAATTTCATGTTTCTTATAGAGGAAAGGTCAAATTTCATATTGCTTTAGACAGTGAATTAAGGTGCCATAACATTGCATTAGACTTCAAAAATTTTACCCATTTTAATATGTCATCTTAACTACTTATAACTAAGGTTTCAAGGTGTAACACATTATACATTTTATAATATAACTAATTTGATCACGAGAGGTCATAAAATGCATTTTTTAAATCTATGATCAAAACTCAACCTTTAGAGTACCAATCACTGTACATTAGAGTATCAATACTTGACTCTTACTTGTCAAGATATGATTGGTTACTTTTAATTTTATAAAATAAATGTTGAACAAGTATTAGATATTACATGTTTAGCTTATGGTGCACTTTAATATTTATATACACCAATATATTTCATCAATAGAATAATATTTAACAAAATCCTTGTACTATAATTTGAACATACATACCTATTGGGACCTTTCCTCTAGTAGGGCAAGGATATACCTTACTTGCCTAAAATCCTACTTGCCCTTAAATTTCATGTTTCTTATTGATATTATCCTAATTGCCTAAAATCCTATCTTACCCTTTTGTTGTTTCTTTGATATCTTTGACTAGACCCCTTTATTTATAAATTTTGAACTAATTTATTTAAGTGGAAAACCTATTGAGTTGGACTATGTAGTATAGATAATCTTGTGTAAGTAGAAATAAGAATTGAGCCCTTGGTGTAACAATGCATCTCTTGGATATCTATTTAAAGAATGTTGTCTAATGGAGCCCAATACTTGTGAATCATACCTTAGATTGCCTTAAAAACATTCCTAAATTGTATTGAATAAAGTCCCTTAAGTTTCCTCTAAGGTCACTTAGTGCATCTAATTTAATAGGTGCATTTTGAGGTCCCAATTGAAAGTCTAAAAAGATTATTCTATTGTTACAATTATTTAAGATTCCCCTAATGTATTCAAATATATTATTAAAATTTTGCCTAAAATTAAGATCTCTTGTGAAAATATGGTTAATCATCCATTCCGTGCACCTCCTTCATCTACCCCTCCATCACACATGGGACAGCCATCAACCACTCTATCCATTCCCACCTCATCGAAAGAGTGTGTCTTTGACATGGGACTAGTCCTAGCCACACCATGGATGAAAAAATTTCAAGATCAAAAATAAGCTAGACAACACTTGGTGATTATGAATACTATGGAGTTATATACCTTACTATTTAATTGGGATGGTAAGATACAAAAGTATGATGATGGGTACAAGGTATGTATATGTTTTTCTTAAATATTTTGGTCAAGTTGGGTATGCATTTTTTTATATAAGATGTGGTTTTGAGCTCAATAAACTTAAAATGGTCACATGTATCCATTAGTGATGATGTTGTTTTAAGATGTCGTGTATGTAGTGATGAATGTATATCTTAGAAAATATCTAAATGCACTAGGGACTTTTTTCAAAACCATTAAAGGATGGCTATAATATTTATAGATATAAGGTGGCATACACCTGACATTGACCAAGTATGTCATATGTATAAGTTACCCCAGTTCATACTCTATTGAGCTTATTCAAGATACATTAAAGGTGATAATGTCCCCTAAATTTGAGACCTGTTTCCCCTCAAGGATGATGTTGAGTAGAGAGACCCAATAATTTTTCATGTGGATGATGAATTGCTCACTTCATATATATGGTTGATTAGAATTGAATACCAGTGTGCACACTCTTGTTGAAGGTTTCAAGATTATATATTTTATACATATATCTTCAATCATCTTTTTCATATTTCATTGTAATGAGATTAAACCTTATGATATGGACTAAAAGAAAGTATATCATCTCAGAATTCTTAATCTAGCTTGAGATTTGAAGTTGAGGAGTCCATTTTTGAATTGTGTTCTCTCCTACGTGTAGGACTTAATTTGAATATACTTTAGGATCTAGAGGTAATTCAAGGTAGAGGGATATAAATAATTTAAATATACATACATGTAGAAAAATGATAACATTCAGTGCTTTCTCAATTTGGATGGGATCTTAAATGGATCTACATGACAATTTTTGTACACTAATGGCAAGTCAGAGGCTCACATCATGTGAATTATTTACTAGACATGAGTTGATTGGATCAATGTCAATATTTAAACATTATTGGCTTATATGTATTAATGATAAATTTATGAATATGACTTAGTTGGATTGGTTGGAGGTGATGGGACATGTATAGGTATCAAATATGTGCATATCTAAACTTGAACACTTATCCAAGTGTACTAGACCTACACATGTGGAAATATTTGATTAGATTGGGAATCTTTAGAGTTTGAAAAATTTGATGCTTCTAGGTTGTGTGACAGTTAGATCTCTAACACAAATATATGTGTGTACAAGATACACATGTGGTGACATGTGTTTAATTGGATCAGACCTCACAAGGATTTGATAGAGCTCTTTAATGCTTCTAGGACCTAACACCTCTAATAGTGTTGACACTTTTGAGCATGTATGAGGTACACATAATGATATGTAATTAGATTTGGCCTCTTGGGGCATTATCAACTCTAAAACTTCTATGACTTGACATATCTCTAATAGCTTTAACACTTTTAGGTGTATGACGTACACACGTGGCACAATAAGGTTTTATTATAGGAGTAATTCAATTGAGGAGGCATATGAGGCTAATTTGAACCCCTTTTTGACATAAATATAAGAACATGATATATGATTTGGGAAAAAATTAAGTATGATTAGATATTTATCATGAATTGAACCAATTAGTTATTTGGCTCACTTAGGACATGATTTGGGAAAAATTGAGCCCCTAAACCAAATTTATGGCTCAATCGATTGTATAATCAAGATGCAACATGTATGGCTTAACTAATCCTAATTTAATCAAAAATGCAAATGTGGCTAATTTCAACCCATTAAACCTAAATTGGAGTCTACGATGTGATTAAAAGGGCTAAATTAGGTCATGTTTCATGACATGTTGATCATAAACCCTAATTTTATCACTTAAACATGTATAGTTCCCCAAAACCATACTATCATGACATATACACATACAAACTTGTTACACTAAAACCTAACCCTAAATCTTAATTTTATAATAAATAAAACCCCTAAGTTCCTTGATTTCATCACAAATGCATAAATTCATGAATGTGTTTACTGCCAATTTGTGAACCCATTATTCACCTAGTTTTGTAAGGACCTATGATGGGATTTTGAGAAATAATAGCTTATTTCATCTTACATATTGAACCTTATTTCATCATTCAATAGTTTTATTACTTCATATTCTTATCAAGAGTCTTATTTCATCATGTATTGGAGATTTATGCATCATATTGGGGATTTATGCATCATATTGAACCTTATTACATCATATGATAGCCTTATTGCATCATATTGGATATTTATTATATCGTATGATAATCTTATTTCATCATATGATAGTCATATTACATCATATGATAGTCTTATTACATCATATGATAGTTTTATTTCATCGTATGATAATCTTATTGTATCATATTGAGCTTTATTACATCATATGATAGTGTTATTGCAACATATGATAGTCTTATTACATCATATTAGGGATTTATACATCATATTATAGTATTATTTAATCTTATTGCATCATATTATAGTATTATAATGGATTTTATGTATTGAATATGAGGCTTTTTGCTTATTTTTATATTATATGGCTATACTTCAAGGAACATGTATGAAATATAAAAATGTGTAAAAATTACTATAAAACATATGAATTTATATAATGTGTACATGTTCCTTGAAGTAAAAACAAAAACCCACTTTTTAACATCTATTTGTATCCCTAATCTAGATTGTTGTCCCCACAGACATTCCCTCTGTACTCTACATATTCTGCATACTTTCTTGGTTGCAGGTTTTTTTGGACCCCACATTTGAAGTATTTTCTTAGTTTATTTTGTCAAAATGGGCTCCAGTTCAAGTTTAGGGAAGAGGAAGAAGTTGAATAACAAAACACTGGAGTAATTAGAAGAGTTGAGAGAAAAAAATAAGGTATGAATGCAAGCATTTCATTCCAAATAAGGTACAAACATTAACCCTAATGAGCCAAATGCATTAGATAATGAGGTAATTGACAATAATAAATTTAATAAGGATGAAATTCATAATAATTAATTTAATTATGATGAAATCCACAACAATTAATTGAATTATGATGAAATTGACAATAGAAAATTAGATAATGTTGAAAATTCACATTCAAAGTTTAAAGTTTTTGATTTTGTTGATGAAGAGCCTATGCATGATACTTTACCCACAAACAATGAAGAAAACTTAATGGAATCAAATAATTATGAAATTAAAAATGAATAAAATTTTATAGAAACATATAATGAAGAAAATTTCATGGAAACATATAATGATTTTGAGACACCCTCTAAATAGATTCCACCAATAACAACACCTCCAAGAATTGTGTATATAAATGATAAGTAATTAATTTAAGTTGATGTAAATATTTTGAAACCAATGCATAAAAAAATGTCTAAACACCATTTAATAATATTAGCTCAAGAAATTTTGGATAGTTTCTTTCATAGATTGCTTAATGATAGTCAAAGATGTCAATTATTTGTTTCGTTGATGAAATTGGTTAAGATGAGACCTATAATGTACACATTAGGACTAATAACATCTAACATGGATGATAAAAATGATGACTTATTTGAAAATATACATGATGTATATCATATTATATGCCCAAAATCATGCAACAAAGATTGTAATTCTTCCCAACGTATAATGATAACTTGTGTAGTAAGTGATGAAATGGGGAAAAAATGATTGATTTCAAAAATAAGTCAAAAACTTGATATAAATAGAAAAACATTAATGAAATCAATTTAAATATGTGAAACACTTAATGAACCTAATATGAAAGAGCTATGGGCATTCTCTGTTATACTTCCACAAAAGGACAAGGCTATAATTGATGCTTTGAAAGACTTGCACAATTTTGGAAAGATAATACAAGAGTTTCACCCAATGTAAGAGATGTAGTGAAAAGAAGAGTTCATTCTCATAATTGTGAATTTCATTGAAAACATTTTTTGGATGACTCAAACACAATTGTACTCTAAGTTTTTGTAAAAACATCTATAAATTACTATTTATCAAAGATTTTTTGAGATGGCCAAACCTTTTTATGTAAAAATAAATCACACATGCGCCACTTATTGTTGTAGGTAACATGTTGAATTTTAAATGCTATATGATATTTTTTTCCATATTCATTTTACTTTGCATACTAACAACATTTTGTAAGAGTGTGGCAGAGAAGTTCTACCAAAATCAGCTAGGGAATTTATTTCAAATATTTTTTTGTGAAAGATCAGATGGACAATTCTTTCATAAGAAAGCATGTTTGGATGGAAATTATAGCATTTGAAGTGGATTGTAAAAATTTAAAAAATTATATTCATGAGGAGTGTACAAGTGCAATTGGATAGGAATTAGTCTGTTTGAGCAAATACAAATCTATGACCTATTAAGAAAAAGATGGCAAAGAATCTAAAAGGTGTGAGCGTATTATGAAAGAGATACTTATTTTAGAATTTATGGTCAAATTCATGGATAAAATTGTTTATTAGTATGCAAGGTACACACATAGGGATAAATGGTTGGATGAACATTTCAAGCTAAACAAGGGTACATTCTTACTTTATTATATTGTTTTAGTAGTCGACTTTGCTAAAAATTATACATTCAAACCCCAAATGAAAGTTCAATCACAATATTAAAACTCAACACAAATTTCCAATTTTATGCATATATCATTCATGCATGCACCTGATAGTATAGAGGAAGATCAAAAAATATTAAGGGAGTGCCATTTCTATATCAATGATGACTGATTACATTGTACAAAGTATGTGAAAGGTTATTTTGAGAAGTTCTATGGATAGTTGACTCAGAGGAACATTATTTTCAAACAGTCTTACATTTGGTTAGATAATTGCACATCATAATTCAAGAATGCATGGATGTTTTATTAGTTGAGAAGGATGCATGTTACCACTAATGTAAAATATATTTGGAGTTTCACTAAGGCTGGCCATGGAAAAGGGGAGCATGATGGTGCTGGAGCATGTGTAAAAAGAGCCATTGCAAGGGAGGAGTTAAAATTTGATAATGTTGCTAATTTTATTGATTCAAGAACTATGGTTGAATGGTGTAATGAGAACATATGTCATGGTGCTTAAGAAAATTCTAATATTCATAGATATTTTTGGTTAATAGAGGAAAAAGACCTGGAAAACTATGAGGATTATATGACTCTAATGGGTTCAATTGAGCTCCACTCATTTTGTAGCTCAAATAAGGTTCTTGGACTATTCATATGAAAAACTTGGCATGATTTTATATTACATGCATAGACTTTGTTTGAAATGAGTGTGAGTCACAAGAGTAAGTGGATGACTGGAGTTCCAAATCTCTAATTCCAATAAACACATATTAGGTTCCATTAGAATTACAACTTATAGACATGACATCATCACATGATTTTGACCATATATCCAATCTATTACAACTAGGTAGAAAATTAATCTTTATGTACTAGTTATTCTCATATTATATCTTCATAATGTCTTTAATTTTTTTATTATTATGCAAGCCATGTTTTTTTAGTTATTTTAGATTAGGATAATAAAGAGGGAATAAATTACTACTTATGTCAGTGTGTAGATGGAAAGAAAAAATAAACTTCCCCAGTCGTAGATGGAGAAAACATTGATTATCCCACTGGGTCTATGGTAGTCACTAGAACTTGGATTTGATGGTATCCTATAAAAAATTCAAATGTATGGTTGTTTGAAGACTTTGAAACTCACAAGAAGATACTACACTATTTAAATAGGGTTCTTTCAATGAATATTTAATTGCAAAAATATCATAGGAGGCCAAGAAATAAAAATATATGGAAAGTTCATGCATCAGACCATGAAGCTATTCTTAATACTATCAAGATTAGAGCAGATCCAAGTGGTTCATTGGATTGAAATGTGTAGGTATTTTGACTTGTAAAATGTATATGTAATCAATTTTACAAAATTTTTTTGATTTTTTAGGTAGTACATGCATAAATTTCATCTTTAATTACTTACTAGCATTTTTTGTAGGTTAGTGATGCTAAATCAGCTTTCACCTTCACGTGGTTGGAACCATTAGTAAATAATTTCATATTATTGAAGCTAAGAGAAGCTTACTAAAAGTACTTGGATTTTTTACACTCCTAAATAATTGATCATGACAAGTTTATTTCTCCTTGTAGCCTTCCAAACACATTTGTTGTCAGTGTTTCCATGCTTTAGAACAGTTAAAATGCACTTATGAGTGGAATTGGGTGTCATAATAATTGGATCACATGTAATTTTCCTATTTAGATGTGCTTGAAGTGTTAGATTTTCACCTGTCGGTCCTAGAGACAAAATTGCTAGTTGGAGGTCAACAAGTTATCCCTTCACTGCCAAAAAGTTCCATTTTAGGACTTGTTACTCCAACTTCTACCACAAATTTCTCTTAAACGTAATTCAAACTAGATTAGAGGTATAATTAGAGAGATTTCCCACACACACAAAGGATCTTATGGTTCCTCCATATGACTTACAATTTTGGTTTTATGCATGCCTAAAGTTACGTTAAAAATCAACATCTTTCTTGTATTGGGAAGGGTGTTCTTGAGCCCAAAATGGGTGGTGGGTTTATCAACTGGACATATGAGAGGCCAAGAACCTATTATTGAGTGTTATACACCATTAAACATGTGTTCACAATGTCAATTTTTAGGAAATAAGCACCAAAAATTGAGTTCTTGGACCATAGCTTCAACTTTGACAACATTTATTGTCAGTGTTTTCATACTCTGGAATAGTAGTGAAAATTCACTTGTGGGTGGAATTGGGTTTCATGATCATTGGAGAATTTGTAATTTGTCTATTTATACATGCTCTAAGTGATGGATTTACACTTGCCAGTCTTAGAGGCAAAATTACTAGTTGGAGGTCAACAAGTTGTTTCTTCACTACCAAAAAGTTGAATTTTAGGACCCTTTACTATAATTTTTGTCATGGATTACTCTTAAAGGTGATTCAAACTAGAGTAGGGGTGAAATTAAATGGATTTCCCATGTACATAAAGGATCTTATGATTCTTTCATATGACTTATAGGTTTGGTTTTATGCATGCCTAAAGTTAGGCTAAAAATCAACATCTTTCTTATATTAGGAAGGGCATTCTTGAGCTCAAAATGGGTGGTGGATTTATGAACTGGGTTAGATGGGAGGCCAATAACCTAGTATTGGATGTTATCCACCCCTCCAGATGTGTTGGTAGTACTATTTTTTTCCTAATAAGCATTGAAAATTGAGTTCTTAGACCATAGCTTCAATTTTGACAACATTTGTTGTTAGTGTTTTTGTGCTCTAGAATAGTAGTGAAAATGCACTTGTGGGTGGAATTGGGTGTCACATTCATTTTAACATGTGTAATTTTCCTATTTAAATGTGATCAAAGTAGTGGATTTTCACCTATCGGTCCAAAAGGTAAAATTGCTAGTTAGAGGTCAACAAGTTATCTCTTCACTACCAAAAAATTGCTTTTTAGGACCCTTTACTACAACTTATACCATAGATTATATGGATTTCCCATGCATATGAGGGATCTTATGGTTCTTCCATATGACTTACAATTTTGGTATTATACATATCTAAAGTTAGGCTCAAAATTAGCATCTTCCTTGTATTGAGAAGAGCATTCTTGAGCCTAGAATGGGTGGTGGGTTTGTCGACCAGGGCAGATGGGATGCCAAGAACCTAGTCTTGAACATTATCCACCCCTTCAGAAGTGTTAGAAGTGCCAATTTTCACCTAGCAAGAACCAAAAATTGAGTTTTTAGATTGTAGCTTCAACTTTGATAACATTTATTGTTAGTGTTTTCATGCTCTAGAATGGTAGTGAAAATACACTTACAAGTGAAATTGGGTGTCACAATCATTTGATAAAATGTAATTTGCATATTTATATGTATTTTAAGTGGTGTGTTTTCACCTACCAATATAGGAGGCAAAATTTCTAGTTAAAGGTCAACAAGTTATCTCTTCACTACCAAAAAGTTGCATTTTAGGACCCTTTACTGTAACTTATACCATGGGTTGTTCTTAGAGGTGATTAAAAATATTTTGGGGGTGAAATTATAGGTTTTTCCCATGAACACAAGGTATTTTATGGTTAATCCATATGACTTATAGTTTTGGTCTTATGCATGCCTAAAGTTAGGCTAAAAATCAAAATCTTTCTTATATTGGGAAGGGTGTTCTTGAGCTTGGAATGGGTGGTGGGTTTGTCAACCGGGCCAAATGGGAGACCAAGAACCTAGTCTTGGATGTTATCTACCCCTCTCGATGTGTTGGTAGTTCCATTTTTCAATTAATAAGAACCAAAAATTGAGTTATCAGACCATAGCTTTAACTTTAACAAAATTTATTGTCAGTGTTTTCATGCTCCAAAATAGTAGTGAAAATGCACTTGTAAGTGGAGAACATGTAATTTTACTATATATATGTTCTTGAAGTGGTGTATTTTCACCTACCAGTTTCAAAGGCAAAATTTCTAGTTGGAGGTCAACAAGTCATCTCTTCACTGTGAAAAAGTTACATTTTAGGAGAAAAGTAGAACATTACATGGTATTAAGTCTATGATGGCATGGAGATAACTAAGAAAGATAACTTGGAGTAGAGTATCCCTTGAATAATTTTTAATAACTCTTATTTAAGTGTAAATTATGGTAGATGATGGAAAATCTTGCATTCTTGCACACATGGAGGTTGTGATAGATAGGTTTGTGAACCTATGCTTGGACAATGATCAAGAATCTTAAAAGAAGAGCCTAATAAAGGACATAGTGTGGATTATTTAATAAAATTAAATTATATACTCTCAAAGGAATAAACCATTTTTTTAAACCCTAAGGTAACAATGTCAACTTTCAGATATTGTACAGGCAGCACCGTGACAATAAACATGTTATTCCATGAATAGAAGAAATTAAGACAAAATAAAGGGAATTTAATATTATTTAAAGGTGTATTGAGATTTATCAGACATAAATGAGGCCATTTTTATCTTAAATACTAATTGAAATTTAATACACAATAATTTAGTATCACCCCTATTGTACACAGTCAATTTTGGCCCACATTCAATTGAGACATTGATGTTTTAAGCCTAGAATGGATCAAGGAAGGGTTATAGACTATTGAATGAGGTATATGATATTATGATGATTTTAATAATTCTAATCAATTATTTTCATCACAAATTAAAAAATAATATAATGATGACTCATTTGTGAAATTTGACCAAGCAAACATGCGTCACTAGCTTTTGCCAAAATGGGCCTACAGGGCAAAATATGTTGGATCTAATCACAACATTTTGTGGATAGGATAATTATTAAATAATATACCAATTAAATATATATTTTTAGGATTTTTTAAAATGTAAAATATTCATTATTTTAGTATAGTCAACCCTATGTCAAATCATGATATACATTGGAGCCTGCCTTGGAGAAATTGGTCAGTTTGGGCCATCTACAAGTTGAGTCAAAGCATGAAAATTTAGTAATAATGGTATAAATTACCTAAAAAACATCCAATTACATCATATATCTCTTATAAAGAGTGAATTTGTCCAATATTTTGACACAATCCTCTTGCAGTCAAGAAGGTAGCCATTGGAGTTTTTTGAAAGTTTTGTCAGTTCTGGATACCAGAAAGTAGTTTAGACCTTGTAAAGGTATTAAAGCCATATAATATGATTTTTTAAACCTATATTTTCCTATATAAGTTATCATATTCAGGTTTTTCATGAAATTTTTTGAATAAAAACAAGTTTTGGCATGAAGGAAGCATGCAGGCAACTCAAAGTAAATTATGGTAAAAAGGATCTACAAGACAAAGTACATATCAAAATGAATTTAAAATTGGTATTAATTACATAATATACCCATAAATAATATTGTTTAGGTCATATTACAAGTGTAATATCACTCTATTTTGTCACAGTCCCCTCCATGTCTCATAATGGTCACTAGTCATGTAGACATACTTTTTGGAGTTTTAAGGTGTGTTTTAGGGTCATAAGATAAGATAATTATTTTATAAGTATTTTAAGATGGTTTTAAACCTATTAAATAAATTTAATTTGTGTTCACACTCTAAACTTAATGCAATCCCCATAGGCAGTCTCAAATCGCCACAGGTGCTCTCAAAGGCATAAAGGAAAAGTTGTTTTTTGATCATTAGAAACGTGTTATGAGATTTTTTATATGTCATGAGGTTGTTTTAAAGAAAATAAGATCAATTTTAAGGTCAAATTAGTCCTTTTTAGAGTATGTACAGGGCATGGGAAACCCTATATTAGCAAGCTTTGGGCATTTTTTAGAGATTCAACCATGTGAATTTAATGAAAATTTGTAATCTTAGTCCCCTATACATGTACAAGGTGAATAAATTTTTTTTAACATGAGATTATATGGAAGGGTATGGATTCTAGGACTAAGTTTTGGAATAGGGTTAATTAGGCCTAAATGAGGGTAGGCTAATGAAGGAGGTGATAGTTAGAGGTGCATTTGGGCTATGAAATTTGACATAGACATGGAAAAGGATAGAGTGTACCTATAAATACCCTTATAATCTCTTGATAAATCATAACTTTTCCATACAAGGCAAAATATAGTAAAAAAAGGCTACAAGCCTTGAGAGAGCATAATGTCCATAAGGTGTGGAATGAGAGTCAAAGATTGTTTGAGTACTTGAATGGGGTTATACTAGGTATGTTATGATAATTATAAGACCATATGTGATAACAAGTTGAGCTCTTGAAACATATACCAAGATTTGGTCCTTGAGACCCAAAGAAGGTGCTTAGGAAGAAACTAGAAAGAGATTAAGAGGAAGTTTGTGAATGGGACATGATGGAATGTGGTAAAGGATGTATGTATAGAGGTTAATTCCATCAAGGAGGTGCCACTAAGACTAAAAGGAATTAGTACTAGGTGTAAGAAGCTAAATTAAGCCCAAAGAGTCAAAAGAGGAGATAGGTTGTGAAAGAAGATTCAAATCAAACCATAACAAGTGAATGTGATTAGTTGGGTTTAAAACAAACTAATGATGTTTGTATGTTGGGTTTAGAACCAACTAATGATGCTTGTATACTTATCCTTCATACCTATAAATTAACATATAAACACAATTAAAATGTAATCATTGATATTCTTTATTTCTTATAAGGGTATGATTTGCAACATTATCCTAACAAGTTATTCTCTATTTCATAACATTTTTAATCCTTAAGAATACTTCAAAACCAATCATTCATAATACTCTAAATATTTAATTCATTGGTTTTATTAAATATTCATGTATAAAATAATAATTCCATGTACAAATGTCATATATAGGCATATAATGTCAATAATACATGCATTTCCATATGGGCATACAAAAAATTACATCATGTCTAACAACATAGTATCTAATTTTGGGGGAATACATCATATACACATGTACAATGCAAAAAATATGTACATTACCATATAGGAATACAAAAAACTACATCATCTACAACATCCTAATCATCAAATAGTCTCCTTCTCTTTGCCTTCTTTGATGAAGACTCTTCTTGGGATGCCCTGCTTGTAGATGGAGATATCTCAAATGCCTTAGATTACTCCAAGGTTAAACTATGGGTACTATGCTCATATCTCACTTATAGCCAAACCTATTCAAATATAAAAATTATTATAAAATTAAAAAGTATACATGAAACCAAGTTAATAAACTCATGTTTTAAATTTTAATAAAAAAATAATTTAAACATGCACTTACTGCAATCTCATGGTCCTCAATTTGCCATTGATGATCGATTAGGTTAGTGCCAAGTTCAACTACATGAATAGGCATGTCAAATGATGAATAAACATAAGGATTTGTTGTAGTATTAATCTAAATTAGACTATAAAATGGCATATGATACCCTACATACACAATACATTCATGCATATAAGTTATATTTGCCAAAGTATATAGTAAAATTATTAAAACAAAATTACTAAATTACAAGTGAATATACATACCTTGGTGAGTGCCTATGTAGATGACATTGAAACAACAATGGTCAAGTCTATCTAGAATTTCAATGATGGAGGAGTGTCTATAGAGAGGATTACATAACATTATTAGTCAAACATTAGTCCAATAAATCAAAGGAAAAATGCATAAGATTAAACTAAATTGAGCCTATCTATTCATGCAGGAATCGCTAATAATAATGAAAGTTAAATGAAATAAATCAAGAAACCTATACCTTCCCAAGTGAATCCATCCTCCAAGATCAACTCAAAAACATGTTCTCCATTGATCAAGCATCCTTTTCTTCATCAACAATGGTGGAAAACTCCTCTAATGTCTCAAGAACACTCCACAAAACCTAGGCTCATGATATGTAACTATCTAATTTGCCTATCAATGAAGCTTGAAACTAAAATCAATAATCAAATGCAAAAGATTATGGAAACAATTTTGCATTATAACTTTGCACAAATCAAGCTTAAAAACTATGTTCATGGCCTCTCTATTTATAGATTTTTGAGATTGATCAGGATCAACCATAACCGTCAATCTCAAGATTGAGATGTGTGGCCATGAATTAATCCAATTATATAACTAAATCCATATATATCTCTCATAAATATTTGGGATAGAGGGGCATTTAAGAGGAATTTAGGGTCTTAATGAGGTATGGAAGACCCATAATCTTGATATTTTAGGCATTTATGGCTTATAGTTGCCACCCTATAGGATGATGTCTATTGATGATGTAGTTAATGACAATCAATTTATAAAAATAAATATTCAAAAATTTCAATGGAAATTTAATTTAATCTCTTTATTTGGCTTAATTAGCCTTAAAAATGATTAGTCAACTTTGATGCAAAACCTTGGTAATTTGTGCACAAATTAATCAAATTGGTCAGAATATCATATTATTGACTCAAAATTTGATTGAATTGGAATTGGAAGTTGATGTTAAATTTACTAGAAATATGTTCCCATTTATGATGCTTTTAATAAAAAATAACAAAGGTACATGATGTGTACTAATAAATTAGAAGAAAAGAGTGATCTAGAGCACAAAAAGGCAAAATCATCATTTTGACTTAAAATGAATTAATCAAAGTTAGGTATCACATAAAATGAATTGC
This sequence comes from Torreya grandis, assembly GCA_037957365.1. Taxonomy (NCBI): domain Eukaryota; kingdom Viridiplantae; phylum Streptophyta; class Pinopsida; order Cupressales; family Taxaceae; genus Torreya; species Torreya grandis. The sequence goes on from JARHVA010000815.1 coordinate 4,032,925, forward strand.
CTCATTTAGGGATAATTTGACCTAAATTTACACTTGTAAATGACAAGTTTAAACCATTTAGCATGTTTTATGGATTTTGACCTAAAATGTGCATTTGAGTAAGATTGACAATTTTAACACAAATGGTGTTAGGAATTTGTTGTCTACATTTTTCACCTATTTGAGAAGGTGTATCAAGACATTTAGATGAAATAACATATTTTCAAAGAAAATATTTATCAAGAATAAATTTTAAATGACCCAAGATTCCCCCTAGAGAGGACATATTAGGATGAAAGAGAAGAATGGACTCTCAAAAAAGAGGGACAATGAGAGATTAACCCATGGAGTAGATCGCATCCAAATGAGATAATTTTTTCAAACATGATTACCATAAAGGATCAAAATATAATTTATAGGTATAATAGGCCCTAGTAGATAGGGGTAATGGGAAAGATACAATCTATAAATGTAAGTGACACACTTTAAATGTACCCAATTTGAGAGTACAAGCTGCATGCTTATGACATTTATCAATCCCAAGATAAGTTTCACACTAAATATTGACATCATGGACATTAGTGTGGAGATCTTGTAATTATAAGAAAAGAGAGAACATTATTCTTTAAGAAGGGAAGCACCACTAGAATGGGGTCTCCAAAGAAAAGATAATAAGAGGTGCCCTAGTAGATCAAATGTGATTGTGATAAAACAATTTTGCCCCAGTAGAGCAAATTTTGATCATTTGATAAAGAATAAATAATGGTTTTGACCCTATAGGGCTTATGTGATTATAACATTATTTGAATGTTGTGCCCCTACATGGGAAATTAAAAAGTAAAAATATCTCAAGAATATAACCCAAAAGATAGGTTAAAGTGAGTGGGTGAAAAGGTACATGTGACGGTGTAATGGATTAGAAATCCACATAAAACCCAACATATGAGAATGTACAAAGTGATGAAAGAGATGAAAATAAGAATGAAAGATATCCTACATAGTTCCATGGACTCATGTTCCAACCTAAACTTCATGCCAATGTAATTCACCCAAGCTTAGGAGAGAATGGAATGAGGAATGATAAAAACTGACCAAGAATTAATTAGACTCACAATGTATGTGAAGAGATGCATGTCTAAGCATGATACCTAGATGCCTAATTTAATATTATGAGCCTAGATTATGCAAATTGTTCTTGGGAATCGTTCATCAAAGTTGTGTTAATATTTAAGACATTTAAACCTGAGCACAAAGTGCTTGATATAGCAAAAAAAAATAGGAATAATAAGTATTAATAACTTAGAATGACATAATATTCCAATTATGTTGAGTTGATTCAAATGTGAATACCTATAACTAACGATAATGGTAAAATAATTACCAAAACCAAAGTTATAACTATTTACATTTAAACAAAAAAGCAAAGACAAAGAAAAAGATAGGAATAAATGAACCTAACTTGAAATCAAGATATGATCAATCAAGACTTAAGTAGGAACAAAAATATTTAAAAACAAAAAGCAAGAACATCTTAACAACATGAGGCCAAGATATAAATAATCAAGATCCATGTGGACCATCAAGACATTCTTGAATACAAAGGAGAAAAGCAAAATCAAATAGAAAAATAAGACACCAACAACAATCATATAATTTTTTTTTCTAAGAACAACTTAATAACATAGGATCAAGATATAAATAATCAAGATCCATGCGAATCAGCAAGATGTTTTGAAACACAAAAGAGATAAGCAAGAACATATAGGGAAACACAAGACCAAGATGAGACAAGAAGTAATAAATAAATAAAAGGAGAGGTGAAAAATCATAACAAAACACCAAGAAAACACAAATAAACACACACAAATAGAAAAAACAAGCTAGTGTGGTTTAAAGACAAATGTTCATGCTCATGTGGTATAGGAGTTACTTTCTACCGCAACATAACAAAGAAAAATGACATAATAATTGTTCCTTAATTAAAGAGAAACAATGATAGAAGGATTCGGGGAAAAGAAGACAAGGAAGGGGTGGCCAAGATGACTCTAAATGTATAAGACAAGTGGAAGTTTCTTACATAGTCTATAGATGCATGTTCCAACATGAACTTTAATCCAAATGCAGTTCTCCCAAGAAATGGGATAGAATAAAAATGATGATCAGACCAACATGATTAATGTTATATAAGAAATAGAAGATATGACAAATAAATAAAAATGGTCTTGTAAACAACAAGCTAATGGGATGAGAAATAATGATCTTGCAAAATGGCAAGTGTGTGGGACAAGATGAACTAGTGTTTATTTGCTTGCAAAATGACAAGAGCATAGCATAGTGGGATGGGAATGTAAAAATATACAGAATCATGATAAAATGTTTTTTTTTCTTTTGTGGATCATGTTCTGATGTTTTTTGTATTTTAAAATTATTTCCAATGTTTTGGTGTTTTTGGGATAAAATATACACAAGGTGGGACCATCTTGTCAAGGAGATACATGTTTAAGAGTAGAGGTTCTAATAAAACAACTAATCTAACTACAACAACCCATGCTTGAAAATCAATAAGAGTGAGGGTCTTGATAAGACAATAAATGCCTATAAAGAGTAGAAAATGTAATATAGAACAATATGAAACATGAATTAAATTCAAAGAATTATTTGTGCTCACCTATTTGTAATAATGTGGCAAAGGTCTTAAACTGAGAAAATGTTTTTGTTCACTTTTTTGTAGCTAAAAAATACTATCTTGGCTGAACTGATTTGTAGAACTAGCATTGAGGATGTTCATAATGTTTATGAGACATAATCAGGATCATAATTGGTTGAGGGATAAAAAGTGTTAAAGCTTACAACATGCTCGAGACATAACAAAGAATATGGTTCTTAAGGAGAATGGTCCAAAGAATAGGGCCCAACATATGGATGGTCTAGAGTGGGATAAAGAACATGGTTCTCTTTTGAGAATTGTTTAGAATAGGATAAAATGTGTTTAAAGTACCAATGATTCAAAGCCTTCATAGTTTGGAGTTGTGAATTGTGGGCCAAGGTAGTATAAAATGTGTTCAAGGTAGGATAAAATGGTGGGATAAAATTACTTCAACACAAGTTTTCCCCAAGTCAGGGGTCTTGTAGATAATGGTTTAAAGATATTCATGTGTAGACCTCTTAAGATGTAAAATTTTCATGGTCTCTAGAAGTTATTCACTATTAGGTTTATCCATTTGATATGGCCCTAATCTATAGTTCACCATGACAACTTATGGTCCCAACCAATTAGGCTAAAACTTACCTTTTTTTGTGCATTCAACATTAATTTTCTTTTGGTTATGTTTTGAAACCAAGTCACCAATCTCAAACTCTCAAGGGAAAATACACTTGTTGTAGCATCTCCACAATCTATTCTGATAGGCTTGCAAGTTTTCTAGGGCATCCAAATGCTTATCATCAAGAATTTCTATTGCTTGCAATCATGAGGCCCTATAGTATTCATCATCTTCAATGTGTTGTAGTGATATTCAAAATGATGGTATCTCAATCTAAACTGGGATAATAGCCTCAGTTTAAAAAACAAGGGAGTATGGAGTGGCTCCAATTAGGGTTTAATGATTAGTTCTATAAGCCCAAAGGGCAAGAAAGAGTTGCAAGTGCCAATTATTGCCAACATCATTGCCAATTTTCTTTAAGATGGATACAATGGTTTTGTTTGATTCCTCATCTTGTTTGTTTCCTTGTGGATTATATGGAGTTGATTTCTTGTGCTTGATCTTGAATTTTTCACAAAGATATTTTACATCATGTTTCATAAAAGATCCACCATTATTAGATATAATACACATTTATATGCCATATCGACAGATGGTATGGGAATGAATGAATTTGGTTATCTACTTTTTTATAACATAATTGAGAGGAATGGCCTCAATCCACTTGGTAAAGTACTTGGTTGTGGTCAAAATGTGTTTATGACCATCTAAAGATGTTGGGTTAATTTTCTTGGTGATATCAAGACCCTATGTTGAGAATGGCCATGGTGTTGTGATTGGCTGTAGTGGTAAATAAGGTGTGTGTATAAAGTTACCATGATATTGATAAGGAACACACTTATTCACATAGTTTCAAGCATTGATCTCCATTTTAGGCCAATAATATCCTATTCTGAGGAGCTTCTTTGCTAAGAATACACTACTAGTGTGGGCCCCACACATTCCTTCATGAACCTCCTTTAGTGTCAACTTGGATTCTCCCAAAAATAAACAAGGAAGAAGCATTCCATCATAGCCTTTATGATAAATCATGTTTCCAAGGAGAGTATGACATGTTAACTAATGAAGGAATAGTTCTTTTTGGTTGTTGGAAAGGTTGGTGGGGAAGACATGACTATGAAAATAGTTATAAAAATCTTGGTACCATGGTATTTTAGGTGGGGGATTAGAACTAGCAATGGTGTATACCCTCTTTGAATTTGGTATAATATGCATTGGTTGAAGAATATTTTCAATCAAGAACTGATACTCTTTATCACTACCATCTATTTGAATCATAAAACTAATTATTACCATTATATCAGTAGATCTATTATTTACTCTTAGAACTTGCTCAAATTGTAGAGATTTAAAATGTTATTTGAGGTTATCAATAATTTTCTTGTAAGGAAAAAACTTGTCATCTTTTATTCAATATTGATCAGTGGTCTAATTGATGATCAACTATGAATCTCCATAGACATCTAAGCTTTGAATATCCCACCATATAGTAAGATGGAGCCCTATAATCAATGCCTCATACTCAGCCATATTGTTTGTACAATGAAATTGTATATGAAATGCTTTGGGAATCAAGTCCCCCTATGGTGTGATCAATAATATACTATTTCTAGATCTATGAGATGTGAAGGATCCATAAAAATAGAGAGTCTTCTATTCAATTTCCTATAATGTTTGTTCTATCATCATGATAAAATCATCTAGAAAGTCAAACTTGAGAGGTTGAGTGGCCTCAATAGGAGCATCTACAAGATGGTCAAAAATTACTTTCCCTTAGATTTAATTTTTAATTTAGTATTCAATATCAAACTCACTTAAGAGCATAACCCATTTAGACATGTATCTTTGAAGACATACTTTAGACAAGAGGAATTTGAGAGGGCCCACCTTGGTGATGACAATAGTTTTGTTATTTAGCATATAATGTCACAATTTTTGAGTGGCGAACACCATAGATAAACATGTCTTCTCAAGAGGTGTATAATTACATTCATAAGCCACTAATGTGTAGCTTAAATAATAAATAACATGTTCCTTACCATGATCATCATGTTGGGCCAAAAGTTCCCCTAGTGCATGTTTTATGGCTGATATATAAAGAAGTAGTGGCTTTCCCTGTGTTGATAGTCTTAAGACTGGTGGATTGGCCAAGTATGTCTTAAGCTTTACAAATGCTATCTGACAATCTTCATCCCATTGGAATGTTACCCCTTTCTTAAAAAGATGAGTAAATTGGTCGTACTTATCTAGTAATTGAACAATGAATCTATATATAGATTGGATCTTTCCTTGTTGAATTCATAGTTATTTAAGATTATTTAGTGGAGGCATTTCCATAATAGCCTTGACCTTGGTAGGGTTGACTTCAATCCCTCTTTGTGATATGATGAACCCTACCAATTTCATTGATGTGATTTTAAAGACATATTTCTTAGGATTTAAGTAGACTTTATATGCTCAAAACCTCTCAAAGATTCTTCATAAATCATCAAGATGTCTAGCTATTGATTATGATTTTACTAGTATATCATCAACATAGTCCTCTAAAATGTCATGCATCATGTCATAGAAGATGATAGTCATTGTACATTAATATGTTACTCCATCATTATTCAAGCCAAATGGCATGACTTGGTAATCGAATGTCCCCCATGGAGTGTTGAATGTAGTCTTGTGATGATCTTCAGGGGATGTCTTAATCTAATTGTAACCAAAAAATCTATCCATTAAAGATAGCATCTCATACCTAGCAATTGAGTCAATGATCATGTCGATGTTAGGTAGAAGAAAATAATCTTTAGGGCATGTTTTGTTGATATCTCAAAAATAACTACAAAGACGTATACTCAAGGTCTTTTTACTCACTGAGACTATGTTGGAAACCCATTTAGATTAAACCAATGGTCTAATAAAATTTGCTCCTAATAACTTTTTCAGTTTGGCTTTAACTAATAGGGTGATGCATGGATGCATTTTTCTCAATTTTTACTTGACTAGTTTGGCATCAGGATGGATAAAAAGGTGATGCACAACTAAATTAGGGTCCAAGACTAGCATGTTAGAGTATTCCCATGAAAATATGTCTATATAATCCTTAAGAATCGATATAATATGCTCACATTTTGCTTCAATAACAAAAGATCTAAGATAAATAATTTTGGGATCCTCATGGGTTCCAAAGTTCACTTCTATTGTGTTCTCCACAAGAAGTGTGGATCCATCTTATAGAATTATGGGCAAGGCATGATCATGATCATCTTCTTCTATTACATCTTCTTGTTAGTCCTACCAAATTTTTGGATAATATGATGAATCAAAATCAACCATCTCAGGTAAAGGCCAAGTAACAAAAACCTCTAGAAACTCAAGAGCAAGATGCTTAAATATTTGTCATGTCCCCTTTTTAGTGGACATTGACAGACTTGATGATTATCCTATTATGCAACATTCGTAGGCTGATAGGATGGATAGAGGGTCATGATGAAGCTTGGCTTGGCTTTGATTAGCAAAATTTCTACAGTTGGTTTTCATTTGGACTCTTTCAAACACATTTGCCCTGAGCTCCTATTATTTCAAGATATTTGACATGTAGCAGAGTGCCCTTATTTTGGTATGGTCATGTGCAGAACCACTCCCTGATTCACCAGCTTCAGTCGGTTCGAGGATTAGACATATATTGAGGGAGATATTAATATTTGATTGATTTAATCAAATATTAATTATTTGGTCTAATTTTAATTAGAAACCCTAATTCTAATTTAAGAAAACCCTAATTAGGGCAAGCATATCTTTTTGAGGGTATAAGGGTTTCTCATGGAGGCCATTATTGATTATGCATTGATTATTGATTTTTGATATTGAATAATTCTTCTGTGAAGACTGAGCCAAGGGTTCCAAGATTCCATTGTAGTGGAAAACGTCAACTCTTCATTGTGTGCGATTCAGAGGCTGTGAGATATCAGCTGATTTATTGCCAAATTGAGAGATAGCTTCATACAGAAGTTATCACAGAGGTTTACAGATTTGAGAGATAACTTCACACAGAAGTTATCACAGTATTTTAGGTATTTCTTTATTTAGTTTTTATTCAATAAATTATATAGATAGAGATCTTCTATATTACAGCCATATATTTTTAGATCAGGGGTTGAAAATAGATAGGTTGTGCTTAATTGGTGGCCGTATGAAGTCCGTACAAGTCTGTACAGATCCACACAAACACCGACCTCAGCAAACAGAGATCCCCAGTGACCGACATCGGCCGACTGAAGACCGACGTTAGTAGAGAATGACCGACAGTGACCGACATCAGTATTATATCGACTGACGCCGGTGACTGTGTGTTCGACACAACAGGTTGAGATGTCCTGATTCAAGCTTTCATTTCTAGATTTGCAGAAGATCAGGGTTTTAAGACCAAATTTTAATATTCTTTATATATATGAGAAAAGACTATAATTTTAATTATCTGAACAAGTGATAAGATATTTGATTGGCAGATAAGAGATTTACTGTGGTTTATTGTTTATCTAAATTTACTCTGCAAGATTGTCTCTTTGTTTAGAACTATTTATGTTTCTATATTCTCTATTTGGAGGGGATATTATAGTGGTATCAAAGCTAATGTCTTGCCATCCTGTTGGGTAGTTTGGGTAGATTGAATCAACGAAGTACCCATGATGACTTCAAGTACTCAGAAACAATGGGACAAGGATATGAAGAAGTTGAAACAAAGTTTGAATATGTTGGCTGAAACCCAGAGGAGGATGAATGCAATTCTTTCAAACCCTACATTTGAAGACAAATTAGTACGGTATATGGCATCCATTTGTAAAAGGTCCACATTAAAAAATAGAAAGAAGGAGAAACAAGAAGTCTCTACAGGGGTTGAGGGCAGACTACACCAGTTGTTAGACATGTTGTTTTGACTCAAGAGGATATGAGGGCAGCCATGGGGACTGAGTTGTCTATATCATCTTTGCAAGAAGTTTCACTTGAGACTTCTACATTGGAGACTAGCATAGAGCATGCTAATGATATGGATAATAAGAGTATGGATTCCTTGCATGATCATATTGCTCCTTCATCTTCACATCAAGAACATCAAACTTGGATGGATATGGAAAGGACCCAAAATTTATGTGATATGTGGTCACAAAAGGCCAAGGAGGCTAGAGTAGTGGCTACCAATGCAAGACAACATCTTCAAGCCATTAAAGGAAAAGTCAATCTCTCCAATAAGGAGAGATAGAAAGGAGTCACAGTAGGTTCTCCTTGTGATGACTTACAACAAGATCTACAGGAGTCACAATTTCAGTCAGAGGAGGTGATCGTGGAGTTGGATCATTTGAGGTCTTCACCAGCACCAGACCCAGTTCATTTGTATAGTGAGGTGGTTGGTAGTGAGTACATTCCTGTAGTTGTTGCTGAGGAGCATATTGTTGGTGCTAACACACATGTGCAAGATTTGGGAGTACCCAGTCTTGATGAGTTTGGGATACCAGTGGAGTCAAGTTTCCAGATTGATTCTTCTCACACAGATGACAATGTGGTATAGTGGATTGTGCCACCTTTACAGAGAGATCAGTTGTGGTGTGTGGGGGAGTATGTTGATGCTTCCTCATATAATTTTTACTGTACTGAATCATTCATGGAGTATTTGCTAGATAGTGTAGGTGTTCATCTGGACTGGCATAAGGTCACAGAAGGTGTTCTCATCTGAGGTACTGGTGCTATTAGTAGATTGGGTGGTGAGATTATAGGGATCCTAACCACTATGCTACCTCACAAGGATTTTGAGGTGGGGTATGCTCATTATTTTTCTTTTGACCCAGAGTTAGATGATTTGATTTCACGTAGGTGTGGAGCGGATCCAGTTTCTTACCATCCATTATGGGATGGCTTGGCACCATCTCCTGTAGATGGAATTGGTAGAAGTAAGTTACACAGACTGTGATATCAACACATCCAGGGTAGTTTTGATTTTAGAGATTGGTTGAGTTGCATTCACCAGTTCGATTATGGATTCCTCTTTGTTCTACTACAGAGGATGTTGCAGGAACTTGCATTGATTAACAATAGTGTAGATCATAACTACATATGGGATCTAGGTGGATTGAGTGGTTCATTGTTCCGAGATTGCTTGGGGACAAGCAATTTCTGGAGGGGCAGATTGTCATGTCCCCTTTTTAGTGGACATTGATAGACTTGATGATTAGCCTATTATGCGACCTTCGTAGGCTGATAAGATGGATAGAGGGTCATGATGGAGCTTGGCTTGGCTTTGATTAGTAGAATTTCTATAGTTGGTTTTCATTTGGAATCTTTCAAACACATTTGGCCTAAGCTCCTATTATTTTAGGATATTTGACATGTAGCGGAGCGCCCTTATTTTGGTATGATCATGTGCAGAACCACTCCCTGATTCACCAGTTTCAGTCGGTTCAAGGATCAGACATATATTGAGGGAGATATTAATATTTGATTTATTTAATCAAATATTAATTATTTGGTCTAATTTTAATTAGAAACCCTAATTATAATTAAAAAAAACCCTAATTAGGACAAGCATATCTTTTTGAGGGTATAAGGGTTTCTCATGGAGGCCATTATTGATTATGCATTGATTATTGATTTTTGATATTGAAGAATTCTTCTGTGAAGACTGAGCCAAGGGTTTTAGGATTCCATTATAGTGGAGAACATCAACTCTTCATTGTGTGTGATTCAGAGGCTGTGAGATATCAGCTGATTTATTGCCAAATTGAGAGATAGCTTCATACAAAAGTTATCACAGAGGTTTACAGATTTGAGAGATAACTTCACACAGAAGTTATCACAGTATTTTAGGTATTTCTTTATTTAGTTTTTATTCAATAAATTATATAGATAGAGATCTTCTATATTAGAGCCATATATTTTCAGATCAGGGGTTGAAAACAGACAGGTTGTGCTTAATTGGCGGTCGTACAAAGTCTGTACAAGTCCGTACAAATCCACGCAGACACCGACCTTGGCAGACAGAGATCCCCAGTGACCGACATCAGCCAACTGAAGACCGACATCGGTAGAGAAGGACCGATAGTGACCGACATTAGTAGTATATCAACTAACGCCGGTGACTGTGTGTTTGACACAGCAGGCCGAGACGTTCTGATTCAAGCTTTCATTTCCAGATTTGTAGAAGATTAGGGTTTTAAGACCAAATTTTAATATTCTTTATATGTATGAGAAAAGATTGTAATTGTAATTATTTAAACAAGTGATAAGATATTTGATTGGCAGATAAGAGATTTACTATGGTTTATTGTTTATCTGAATTTACTCTGCAAGATTATCTCTTTGTTCAGAACTGTTTGTGTTTCTATATTCCCTATTTGAAGGGGAAATTACAATATTTGATGTTGTTCTGAAGAGATGCTTATAATAGATATGAAACTTGGGCTAGATGGACCTTTGTATCTTGAGGGGATGATCAAACTTTCCTACCTAGGAGTGCCTAAAATAAGTTTTCACTTAAAGGCTTGTCTTTTTCTTTACTTTTTCCCTGATCGACGAACGCCTCAAAGAGGTTTCACTTGAAGATCTCAATGTTTGTTCTCTATTATGACCAAGAAATTTTTCTTGATCTCCAAAGTAAGCAGAAGGGTATAATGAAAAATCAAATCCCTACTTGTGATCATCAATGGGCAATCCATCTCTTATGCCCATGTATTCTATAATTGATTATTCATTTTGAAACTCATCGAGGCATATGACCAAAAAATTTTGGTCCCAATATATGAGTTAAAGATGGAAAAGGCATAAGGAACAATTAGGGTTTACTTTAGGATGGGAAGATCTAATGGTAAATATATAATGTCCTGCTTTAATAAGGGAAGCACCACTAGGATGGGTTATTACTTCAATATGAGAAGCTATAATAGGTGTTATGGTTAATATGGCATTTGAATCAAATAAATTTGAGTCAATAAGCTCATTAAAATGGTTATATTGGGATGATATGTCACTGCTAGGAGTCTCATCGCTAGTCACTTCATAATATTCACTATTGAAAGTCATGAGGTCACCCTCTGGTGGTTTGAATTCAAGACCGTGATTTTAATTTTCAACTCCAGCTGATAAGTGTCCTAAGATTCCTTGTGCTTGTGGGCCAAGGCCTTTCCCTGTATAATCAAGATGATCCATTATCTAGTTAGAAATAGGATACTTGTGATTTTGAAAGAAGTCAATAAGGTATATAGAATATAACCAATCTCCCTTGGTAAAATCCTTTCAATCTTTCTTTGATGTGATTGTAGGTACAAAAACCATAGGTGGTTTGTGTTGTTTCTTCTTTGGATACCAAATCTAGTTGGGTCCATTTGAAGTCTTAGATGGTTTAGACTTTCCAAATGATTTAGGCAATTTAGGTAATTTTATAATATGTAGGATGTCCTTAAGATGATATGTGTAAATACCCACATCTTTAATAATAACCTATTTTGCAAGAGCTATAATAAACATATTGGCTAAAGTGGAAGCTAGATCACTAGGGTTGATATAATTAGATGGAGATAGATGAGAAATGATGGCTTTGTTATTATTAATAATGAATTTATAACTAGGGCAATAGTTGTAATTATGAAACTTATCTTTAAGATGTTTGCAATATTGATATGGCTACTGATCAGTGGGAATAGTAACCTCGATCCCATCATGGGGAAACTTAAGGCACTGGTGAAGAGTGGATGGCACTACCTATAATTCATCAATCTAGGGATCACCGAGAAATATGTTATACATAAGTTCAATATCCACAATATGGAATAATGTGTGATGATAAATATACCCAACCATGACTGGAAACCAGATTGTATTGAAAGACTCCCTATCAACATTATTATAAGCCTTGATTGTAATAGTTTTTTGTTGAATGTCTTTATCCATGTAGCCCAATCATCATACCAATTTGAGAGATATGATGTTTATCCCTGAACCATTATCTATAAGAACCTACTTGATTTTATGATCTGTAATGATTATCTCAATGTATAGTGGGTTATTGTGGTTTGGGCCAAGAGTGGACATGTCTTTTTGGTCAAATATAATTTGTCAAAATGAATACAAATATCCAATTAGGTTCTAGAACTAATCAGGGTTTATATCATTAAGCATAGTAGATTATTTCAAAAGGTTGTTCATGATAGTTCTATGGACATTAAATGTCCATAAGATTTCTAATATGGAAATTTATGCAAGGGTTTTGTTCAATTGGTTTGCTAAACTATAGGGCTTTTCGATTATGGATTGAGCTAGTTTAGTCATTTTTATCACCATATTTGGCTTTGGAACCATAGACACAATTTTTTCATTGGGTTTCATGGAAGAAGTGGGTAAAGGGACCTATATAGTAACTCTTAAGTGTCTAGTTACAACTACACAACCTAGAGGTGGAAAGGAGTCATTATAAATAGAAGGTAAATGACCTTTAAAGAAGACTCACAGGCATCTAGTTGTATTGCTATAGTTTTGAGTCGATGAGGAGCCTTTATAATTATATGAAGGGTGTTGTCATTGAGAACTACTAACCTATGAAAATGGAGTTACAACATGATTATGTGGGCTCAACACAATATTACTATGGGGTGTGGGCCCTATAATGATGATTCCCATGCTGTGAGGAACATGAGATTGTCCACATGGTTTCACAGTAATAGTGGTAATGTGGGTAGAATAAATGTGCCCCATAGTATTGTTATAGTCATATGACATGCTGTTATAAGCCACATTATTAGTATAATAATTATGATCTTGATTATTCTCATTATTATTTTGACCCTAATTTTGGTTCTAATTCTACCTCTATCCTTAATTATGACCTTGGTTTTGATTATTTCTTGGTGGTGATGCATTATTTCAAGGAAAGGGGTCTTTGTAGATCCCCATATCCTAATTTTTGTCTTAGGTAGGGGCCAAATGAATTTTTGGTTCACCACTTTTAATAAAATCTTCAATAATGTGTCTCAATTAGATACAATGATATGCACTATGACCAATAACATGATGGAAATTGCACCACTTGTTCTCTTTGTACCAATCTAGTTTTGGTTGATATTGAGGAAATGGCCTTGGTACTGGCCATATAATCAAATTAGTAGTGATGAGATTTTGTAACACTATTTCAACTAGTTCACCTAACTTGCTAAAGACTCTGAAATGGTTATGAAATGGCCTTCATGGACTTTGTCTCTATAAAGTAAGTGGTGGATTTGGGGGAGTTATTTGTACATTTGGGGTAGGCATAACATGTACCATTTATATGTGCCTTTTTTCAATCACCCCATTTCCAACCATGTGATTATTTTTGTTAAATACCTTAGGCTTATCCTGCATAACCATTTGAGTCAGTGATTGGGTTTGATTAGATGTTTGACCCTGTGCAAAAATATTGACAAGGCATTTAGCAAAAAGAGCCTTCTCAATCTACACTGTCAATAGTTTCTTCAAATGAGTTAGCACAATCTAATCATAGATTATACATGACTTTATGATGCAATTTATATGTAAATATATCAGCCAACTATTTATATAGCAAGTTATCTTGAAAGTGACCCACCAATGCTCTCCACCTTTGTAGATATGTGGCAAAAATTTCACCATCACACTGTTTAGCTTTGCACAAGTCAACAACAATAAATTTATGTTCTATGTTATATGAGAAATGTTTAATTAACTTCTCTAATAAGTCATTCCAATCCAAAACTAATCCTTTCAGTAGTTTAAGTAGCCAATCTAAAGCCTGTCTTGTTAAAATTTGCAAAAATAGTTGAAGTAATTACTCACTACTATAAACAACATGTGCTCACAGGGATCTACCTTTTCTTTTTACTTGTCAAATTTGGGTGCCTCAAAATGAGGTGGAAAAGGGTTTTAGAGAATATATAAATCAAATGGATATGGACATATCTCATCAAATTTGTACTTTTTAACTTTATTATTCATCTCCAATATCTAAATAATTTCCTTCATAGAATTCCACTCTTGCATGTTTGGTGTATTTGTGGATTGGATAAGATGCTATTGGGGTGGAATGTGCCCCTGGTTTCCTTGTTGTTGGGGTGGAATGTGCCCCTATTTTTTTTGTTATTGGGGTGAAATGTGCCCCTGGTTTTATTGTTGTTGGGGTGGAATGTGCCCTTAGTTTGGTTGTTATTTGGGTGAAATGTACCCCTGGTTTTATGTAGATCTATAGAGAATGTAAACCTTTTGATCCACACCTTAGTTTTAATTCACTCCTTGAGTTTATAAAATAGGCCATTGATTTTTGGATTATAAAACATTCCCTAAATTTGGTTGTTTAGTACTTTGTTGATTTTGGGAAGTTTTTGTGTTTGTTTACCAATTTTTGTGTTGGTTGGAACAAACTAGCCAAATTGTCTTGAGATATGTCCTCACTTTGAAATGAATGTTTAGGTCTTTGATTTTTCAATGTAACAATAGGTTCTTGATGATTGAAGAATGTATGCTCCATGTCAAATGGAACATTTTGTAAGATCTCTTATGACTTTGACTATTCATTTAGTTTACCTTGGTCCACTATGGTTATGTTCTCATCAAATGTTTGTTGCATAATTTTGGGCACATTTCCCTATTATTTAAAAGCATAATTGTGAATTGAAGTGGAAACTAATGAGTTAGTTAAGTCTGTGACAAGTTGATCTGCATATCATTGACTTATTATCTTGATCTTAGTTAGAAGATCTGGATTTGTGGGTTTTGACTCTATTTGTATTTATTTTCCTTTGTTAGAAGAAGAAGGTATGTCTATTTATGCAAAAAATTTCTCTTTCCATATTTTTTCTCATTCTATAACTAAGGTATGAAATTTTTTTATATAAAATTTTAAAGGTAATCTAGCACCTGATTCTATCAACCTAAGAATTACTTCATCTGATTTTCTTAGGGTTGATATTCATTATAATCATCTTTAGATCCTACTATTGTGGGGATATCATCAAAAATAATGGGTTTGTCTTGACCATCATAAAATTTCTCATCCTCATAGCTAAGGCCATAAGAGGCCCCACTATGAGTGAACCTTTGAGTCATATCTAAAAAAGAGTTGTTTTCTACATTTGACTATATTTAGATCAATGTTTTGCAAACATTAAAATGAGGTATGCTTAGTTATCTTTAAAAAAATGACTAAGGTACCAAAGATACTATAAATTAGGGTGGCTTGGAACCACACACAATTAAAATATTTGGTTCATGAATTTACTCAACTTTTGGTAAAGCTAAAATCATATGGATTGGAAGAGGGTAAGGTAACTCAAAGATCCAAGGTGAAAACTAGTCCACTAAAGCCTAGATCTTTGTGATACACCTATACCATAAAGTCTACTTTCAAATTCTATGATTCGACCTAAAAAAAATAGAGGAAAGCTCTCTATATTATGAAGAATAAAATATGATCTAAGCAACTCAAGATGTAAAAACATACATGAATCACTAAGTACAAATCTATGGCCAAATAGGTAGCACAACATCACCACTTGGTTCTAGTAGGATAAAATATGTTCTAATACTCAAAGTGTAAGTGATATGTAAGATGAATTTAGTATACCAAGATGATAATGTGATTTTGAGTCTAATAAATGGCCCTCAATCCAAATGGAAAATTGAACCCAAGTTAGAACAAGTTTAGTGTGTAAATGGCAAACCCAATTTAACACACCAACCTTTAAATATTATAAATGTTCAATTTTGAATGTGAATTTTAAATGAGGGACTTAAAAAAATTGGATAAAAGGTCTAGACTTAATTGTGTAGCATGACTGTGCCAAAGTGGATGACAAAACACAAAGTTTTTGATAATAATTTGAATAAGGAAAAGATAGATTTTCCAATTGGACAACGTAACACCTCCCTTGCTCAATAATTTTGAGGACAATGTGTTTTGGTTAATTTTGTTGAGTTAACAAGTAGTTTTAGACATAAATCAAGACCAAGTAAGCTAATGACAAAAACCAATCATCTTAGGTCTAAACTAACAAGGTATGGTAAAGTGGGGTTAACTAAACTAACCTATTTTTTATCATTCTAAATGGATCAATTGCATAATGACTTTCACACCAAATGATGAAAAATAAATAGACTTTAATTAGGTGTCCATGGCACTTGGCTTGTTCCAAAAAATTATTTCCCTTTTTGCAACTACTACATCCATTGCTTACTCAGTGTAGTGTGATGTCTAAAGTGTAGATACGTTCTAGTGCTTTAGCCCTATAAAACTCATGGAAGGTGATGAAATTATCCTCACAAGCTAAGTTTGCATAAAATAAAAGATATAATAGAAAGACTTTATGGTCAGATCAAGATCAACCAATACTATTGTGAATTTTTAGGGAGAACTTTAAGCGAAATTTTTTCTATGCCTTGGACTAGGCATGCTTGCAACAAGGATGGTACTTTTGATTCCAAAAGTTTCCTAAAGGGGATGGATGGAAGAGCATACACAAAATGTCCCTATTTTTGCCAATCAATTAATTAATCACCTATTACATACAAACTTGACAAATGAGTTCAATTTTAAGCATCAATAAAATATTAGGTGATGGTTTTTTAGCCCTTGGCCTTAATTGCTAAAATGGTAAAAGATTGCACCAAAAAAACCATACAAAGTAATAAAAACCTAAGTTAATTTTAATCCCAAATTAAAAATTCAAGGCTTAGCCTAGATTAATGATTAATAAACCAAATTTAAAATGTTACAAGAGGTATGAGGTGTTTTAAGCACTAAATTAAATGTATCTAAGACTTATCCAAATCTTAGGTTCATTTCAAGCACTAATGCAAATGTGTGAAATCAAGCATGTTCATTTTAAACCCAAATAAAAGTGTGTTTGGTTAGTCAAAAAAATCAAAACCCACTTAAAAAATACCCCCTCAACCTACAAAAAAAATAAAAAACATAATTCTAAATCCCTAATTTAAAGAGCTTAAGAGTTTGAGCAAATGACATTAAGAATTTAGCTCTCAAGTTGACAGTCGAGTTGGGTTGATAGTTGAATTTGGTTAGATAGGTGTGTTAGGGTGAGTCAAGTTGAGTTTGGGTGAGTTGGGCTGAGTTAGAGTGAGTTTAGGCCAAGTTGAGGTTGAGTTGGGGCTGAGTTGGGATAAGTCAGGGTGAGTTAGGGTGAGTCAGGATGAGTTGGGGCTGAGTTAAGGTCAAGTTGGGCTGAGTCAGGACTGAGTTAAGGCTGAGTTGGGCTAAGTTGGGGTGAGTTAGGGCTGATTTGGGGCCAAGTTGGGGCTGACTTAGGGTGAGTTAAGGTGATTTGGGCTGAGTTGGGCCAATTTGGGGTGAGTCAGGGTGAATTGGGTCAAGTTGGGTTGAGTCAAGATGATTTAGGGTGAGTCGAAACAAGTCAAGACAAGTCGAGGTGAGTTAGGTTGAGTAAGGGTGATTTGGGGCTGATTTGGGTCCAATTTTGGGTGAGTAAGGATGATTTGAAGTGAGTCAAGGCCAAGTTGGGATGAGTTGGGCACATAGTTGAGCTAGGTTACACAGTCCCAAGAATAAAATTGTGGCTTAAAAAATGGATTTTTGCTCAAATCTTTATCTTGTTTGCCTCCACATTCCAAAATCATGCATGAAAATGGTTAGTAGGTTGCTTTTAGGTGTAATTTGACCAAATTTGTGAGGCTAGGTCCTACATAACATGCCAAAATGTAGAGAGGATTACATAACATGATTAGTCAAACATTAGTCTAATAAATCAAAGAAACAATACATGAGTAAACTAAATTAAGCCTATCTATTCATGTGAGAATTGATAATGAAAATAAAATATAAATGAAAGAAAATAAGAAACATAGACCTTCCTAAGTGAATCCATCCTCCAAGAGTGGCTCAAAAACATGTTCTCCCTTGATCAAGCATCCTTGTCTTCATCAACAATGGTGGCAAACTCCTCCAATATCTCAAGAACACTCCATAAAACCTAGGCTCATGATATGTAACTATCTAATTTTCATTTCAATGAATCTTAAAATTAAAATCAATAATCAAATTCAAAGGATTGTGGAAATAATTTTGCATTATAACTTTACATAAATCAAGCTTAAAAATGATGTTCATGGCCTCTCTATTTATAGATTTTTTAGATTGATTAGGATCAACCATGACCGTCCATCTCAAGATTGAGATGTGTGGACATGAATTAATACAATTATATAATTAAATCCATAAATATACCTCATAAATATTTGGGATAGAGGGGCATTTAAGAGGAATGGAGGGTCTTAATGAGGCATGGGAGACCCATAATTCTGATATTTTATGCATTTATAGTTTATGGATGCCACCCTATAGGATGATGTCATTTGATGATTCAGTTAATGACAATAAATTTATAAAAATAAATATTCAAAAATTTCCATGGAAAATTAACTTAAGATCTTGATTTGGTTTAATTAGCCTTAAACATGTTTAGTTAACTTTGAAGCAAAACCTTGGCAATTTGTCCACAAATTAATCAAATTGGTCAAAATGACATATTATTGGCTCAAAATTTGATTGGATTAGAATTAGAATTTGATTTTATATGTGTTGGAACTGTATTCCCATTTAGGATGCTACCAATATAAAATAACAAAGGTATATGATGTGTACCAATGAATTAGATGAAAAGAGTGATCCAAAGCACAAAAAGGAAAAATTGTCATTTTGATTCGAAATGAATTGATCAAAGTTAGGTATCACATAAAATTCATTGCCCCATTCAAGGATACTTTGACCTAAATTAGAACTTGTAAATGACAAGTTTGAACCATTTAGCGTATTTTATGGATTTTGACCTAAAATGTGTATTTGAATGCAATTCGAGTAAGATTGATAATTTTAATAGAAATGATGTTAGGAATTGGATGTCTATAGTGTCCACCCTAGTCATCACCAAAAAAAACAATCTAATAGTTAATAATTTAGGCAATTCATTGATTAAACAAGTTGCTAACAAACTTAGTCTTCTATAAGATTTGAAAAAATCTAATGAGGTTAGAGGAAGCATGAATGTGTCAAGTGGATATGTGAACCATGTGACTTGTATCACCACATTGGAGGCAAGAAATGTTAGTTTCATGATGTAATTATATTAGGTATTTTATATTTTCTTACACAAAATCTACCAATGATGCAATTAAGGTGTATGAATGTACATCTAGAGTATATAAAATTCACTTAAAATTTTACCTTTGTAAATGTATATGGTGTCATACTAAAAAAAATAGATGTAGTATGGTTTGGCCCACTACCTAGTTGTGATTTTGAAGGCAATGTCTCCTCCTTGAACACAAAAAAAATACATATATATTATTCAATTTAAATATGTAAATTAATTTTTACCTTTTTAATTTTCAAATATAACTTAAAATTTTAACATTAAATTTATATAAAAGATACATGCATGTGTGTAGAGACTCCCAATGTATCCAAACCAAATGTGTGTGCTAAAAACTCATCAATCAAGACCATATCCTCCAATCCCCTTGAAATGCCATTGGCATCATCTGAATGTCTAGTGCATATAACACCACAACATCTACATGGGTGGGGTTAGGTATGACCAATATCTAGAGTATCTCAAGCATATATCTCTAAAATTCAACTAGTATGATGAATGAGTGTATCAATAAGTGCACTAAGCACGTGAAAAGTTTCTATCTCCACAACCTCCTCCAATGCAGAGGAAATCTCTAGATGAAGTGGCTTTTAGGTAGGGATCCTTGTATGCCAATCAAGTACATTATGTGCACCTAATCAATCCTTTATGGAGCCTTTCCCTCCGCTCTAAAACTTACCATAGCTAAATTAGTTTGGAATTTCATTGAAGACAAACTCACAATAGGGTTTCCTCAAAAAGTACAAAGGGACCTCATGGTTAGTACAAGGGGGATAGTCAAACACCATCCACCATCACTCCCAAAAATTGGATTTAATCAAATTATGTTAGCATCAATGGATTGGGAAACATTTGGTCATTATGGGAATGGGGAATTAGTGGTTGGGTTGAGAAATAAGGCAAAAAATTGATCTTTTATTATATCTTTCTTCTTCACCTTAGATGCTAACAATTTATCAGGATAGTAAGCTATACAATAATCCCCATATAACCTCCATCTATTAATTTGACTTATTATCAAGTCAAATTAACCTAATAATAAATCTAAGGTATTGGCCAAATAGGTGTGATGGGTGTTCATGGAAGTGGGCTCCCTCATTCTCCTAATTATATGCTCAATTTCAATTTTGTTCTCCACTATGTGAGCAACTATATCCTCCTGACTACCTAGGGGATCTAGTGGAACTATAAGAGGGTTAGGAGGGTTCGGTAGAGGGTTAGGTGGAGGATTAAGTGGAGGGTTAGGAAGAGAATGCCAACTTTTTGGTGAAAAATTAAAAATCAAACTATGTAATTTACATTCACAAAAAAATTCAAAAAAATTGATTTAATCTACAAAACCTACCTCTTCTTTGTGGTGGCATCATCAATCTCATGAATGTGGGAGAAAAATCAATGATTTACACGTGATATAGAGGGAAAAATTAAGATCCAAAAGGTAAAACATGATCGTAAAGTAATAAAACACAAATGTGAAGCAAAATGGAATGAGAGAAATCATAATTTTTTTATTTTGTAGTTTATATAATGCATACGCATTATCTTTAAATATAAGAATGTGTACATATTTATATAATGTGTACACATTTTTATATTTAAACATAATGTGCATTTTTTATTGTTATAATTTATATGCATTATTGTTATAATGCATATGCATTATTATTATAACACATACACATTATGGCTTGGGTATTCTAAGCTATAACACATACACATTATCATAATAATACGTACATGTTATGTTATAATGCATATGCATAGTTGGATATATCCATGAAATTATCACCCAGCTCTGTGTACATACCCAGAAGGGTCCCACATATATCAGTGAAAGTTTTGTTGGCTTCCTAAATTTAATCAGACTCTTCTATGGTTTAACTCGCAAGAACACTTTATCACCTAGTAAAAACTACCTATTTGTTCTCTTCAAATTAGTATAACTCTTCACCTATCATTTTCCTTGGCCAATCTCTACCTAATTGATCTAACTTGGGCTTCTATTTTTGAAAGCATCTCACATCCAAAAACCACCTAGTCTTCCAACCTATCCTAATTGATTAGTATCCTACACCTTCTTCCATACAATGCTTCAAATGGTTCCATCTTCAAAGCTAATTTTTATGAGTTATTATAATAAAACTCAACTAATGGAAGATAATATTCCTACTTATATTTCTGATCAATGCAATACATACAAAGAATATCCTCTAAAACTTGATTAACTCACTTAGTATAACCACCAATCTCAAGGTGATATGCAATATTGAAGTTTAGTTTCATACCCAAAGTTAAATTAAGAGTAACCCAAAACTTAGAAGTCATATTTGGATCATGACCTAAAATGATCTTATCTATAAATCCATGTAACTGATATACTTCCTTTATGAACCTCTTCGCAAGAGTAGGTTCATCATCTATCAATTTTCATAGTATAAAATGAACTATCTTGGTTAGTTTTTCAACTACTACCAAGATCATGTCATGCCTATTTCATGATAATGGTAAACCTTAGACAAAGTCCATAATGATCACCTACCACTTCCATTCTATTATGTCATGTAGATATAACAATCTAACTAGATGAAAATGTTTAGATTTCACTCATTGACATTCCAAACAACGTGACATAAGGTCCACTACATTTTTCTTGACTCCCTTCTAGAAATAAAGTGGTCTAAGTTATTCCATAAGATTGGTTACTCTTGGATGTCTTAAATATGGGGCATTATGCAATTCTTTTAACACTGGGCTCCTTAGGTTCTCCCTATCTAGTACATACATCCTTCCATTATATCATAAAATACCATAATTATTTAATATAAATCCTTTATACTTAATATTTTGGGAATTCATAGATAATGCTTTCTTGACTTGATCATAAAATTCATCTCCTAGTGAGAATTCAATCACTTGATTCCTAAAAATACTCATGATAGTATCCATGGATATTTTTTACCTCCTATGACTTACGACATCATCTACTCTATTTTCCTTGCCTTTGAGGGGCATAGTTCACTTGATAAGGCTTCAAATTCCTTAATGCATAGGTTACCACTTCACCATCTTGCATAAGGATTCCTCCTAGTCCATCCCCAAACACATCTATGATCACCAAAAATTGACCATTAGGGTTAGGAACTCTTAGTATTGGTGCTGAAGTAAGCCTCTTTTTTAATACCTAAAAATCTACTTCACACTTATTTGACCAGATAAAACTTTGGTTCTTTCATTGTAGAGAGGTAATCAGATTATCTATCTTAGAAAAATTTAGAATGAACTTCTTGTAATAGCTCAATAATCCCATTAAAATCCTTAACTCATGTAAATTCTTTGGCTTCAACCATTACATAATAGCTCTTATCTTTGTTGGATCCACTGAAATACCATCTACAGAGATAATATGTCCCAAATATTGTACTCTCTTTTGAAAAAATGCACACTTGGATAACTTGCCATACAACTTGTGCTTCCACAACCATTATAGAACCATTTTTAGATGTTCCTCTTCATTCTTAGAGTATATAAGAATGTCACCAAGAAAGACCAAAATAAAATGATCTAAATAATCTCTAAACACACTGTTCATGAGATTCATGAAAGCGACCAGAGCATTTGTCAACCCAAATGGTAACACTGTGAACTCATATTGCCATAACAAGTTCTAAATGTTGTATTTATAATATCATCATCCCTTATCCTCAACTAATGGTATTTTGATCTAAGATAAATCTTAGAAAAGACCATTGCCCTTCAAAATTGATCAAAAAGATCATCTATACAAGGTAACAGGTACCTATTTTTGGTAGTTGCCTTATTCAACATTCTATAATCAATGCAAAATCAAAGAGTATCATATTTCTTCATTATAAAGACAAGTGGTGCACCTCATGGTGATACACTTGGCCTGATCAACCCCTTTGACAATAATTCCTAGATTTGAGCCTTAAATTCAACCAATTTAGTGGTTGTCATCCTGTATGGTGCCTTAGACTATGGTTTTGATCTAGGTATGATATCGATAGAGAAACCAAACTCACGTTTAGGAATAAATATTGGTAATTCTTCTAAAAACACATTATAAAAATTCCTAAAGAATGGATAATCTTCAAGGGATGGTTTATTAGATTCTTCCATTTTATTTATATTGATGATAAATTCTTGGCATCCTCTTCCTTTAGCCTTCTTGAGTTGCATTGTATAAATATGTCTAAGCCTAAACTCTCTTTTCTTTCCCTAAATTTGTGTCTAATTTATAAAATCATCTAGACACTCAACCTTCTTTAGATAGAATTCAACCTTGGCCTTATGCTTCACAAGCCAGTTGACTCCTAAGATCACATCATATGACCCTAGTGGTACTGTGTAATGATCAATCACTATTGTGAATTTGGGCAACCTAATCTCTACTTTGACTTTTGAATCATTCCCATATTATACTGACCATGCATTTGCCATTACTCTGGCTCTTCTAAATAACTTATTTAAAAATTGAGGATCTATAAAATGTTCTATAACACTTGTATATATCAAAATATAAATTGGGTGTTCAAATAAAATACATGATAGTTCAATGGGTAACGATTAGAATTCAACTTGTTGATTATCAACTACTACATGAATACATTATTGAAAAGTTCATTACTTAGGGGTAGAACCTTTGTTATTTACCTTATCTTGGGTACACTCATGAGCATAATGGTCACCTTCAAAAATGTAGTAACCTCTAGGTGGTATTTTCTTATCATCTTGTTGGTTTACCTTAAAATTACCTTTGAACCATTTCCTGATTTTTTGTTACCTGAACCATTGTTGAATCTGGCATTCTAATTTTTGAATTGATTCTTGGAGTCTCAACTCCTCTGCTTCCAATTATTTTTTTTAAAGTTGATTTATAACTTCCAAACTTTTTATTAAACTTGTCCCTGGCCTAATCAAGAGATTTTAACTTTTGTTCTTGCTTAATTGCCTTCTTAAAGACCTAGTCCATGGAAGATGGTCCATGAAAATCTATCTTTCCCCCAATCTAGGGTTTTTATCCCATTATGAAGTTCTTAATTCTAAACCTCTCATCATTCGGATACTAAGGTATATACTTCATAAGTTTGGTGAATTATTCCTAGCACCTATTCAATTATCCTTGCTTAATATTCAAGAAATATATAAGCTTCTAGTCAAAGTATAGCTATGGAAGCCATCGTGATCTAAAAAATGTCATAAACTACTCCCATGTAGTGGTGGTCAAGTTAAGATTCATTTCTAACTTCTTTTTTTCCCATCACATATCTACTCCATCAACCAAATGGTAAGCTCCCCAAACTATTTGAGTGACCTAAAATTAGTTTTGAATCTATAAATACTTCCATCTCATTCAATCATGATTCTAATCTACCACCCAAAATGGTTCCATCAATCTTAGGTGGATTCAAAATTTTCATATATCTAGCCAACTCCACAACTACTTTTGCTCTCACATCCTGAGGGTTTTCATGCTCAAAAATATGTTCTTTAGGCCATCCTAGTGTACTTCCTCTTCATGGCCATGTACTTTCTACTCTAGGAATGAAATTCAGTCCCTGATTGCATTCATAGATGTGAGAATATGATCCAACTTTGCTACTTGATCAATGGTAAATTGATTATGATCAAATGGAAGGTTATTGTCATTGACATTTGAAGGACCCTCTCTAGATACTCTAGATTACATCATTGTCTTTTTTATAAAATATAAGGATACAAAAATGTTATTGGACTCATTAAGTCCTAGAGTTCAAGCCACAACTTTGATACCACATGTAACATCCCCATTGGGATTGACATAGAATAACATGATTTTTATTCAAAAATTTAATCAAAGTATTCTTTCATTATATTTCACCACACGAATCCAATTAGTGTTTCAAATAAAACACTCTATGTATGTTAACTATAAAATAAGCATGTAACATCTATTTTCACTGATCACTATAATTATATAAAACAAAACATAACTAAATATAGAAAGTAATTATAGATTTATAGTCACAGTTGGTATAACCACTATTGTCAATGTATAATGAGTAAATAATGACATTTCATCATGGATAATGTCTCAAAATTAATAAATACAATACAAGATACTAGATACTAGATACAAAGCTCCACAAAGCATGAGTTCTCAAAACCTAGTATCTATGGTAATCTCAAGTGTAGTCTCCAAATAAGTATTGTTGTGGGGAGGGAGAGAATCATCTGAGAGCTTTTCCAAACCAACCATAAACTATTGATCACCTGAATAATCCCCCATCAAGGATTAACCTCCCTTCATGGATGAGTAGATAGTGATGGTGTGGGAATTCAAAGAGATAAGCCAGTACTTGTGTGTTGTAAGATTTCTAACACATGATGTGTTTCATAAATAAAATATTTTATAACATGATATCATAAAAACATGTAAATCATATATATGAAATGATAATGTCTAACTAACATTACTTTGGCAAAAAATTCTATAGTTATTGATCTCTAGGATCAATCAAAATCATACATACCATTTGATCAGATTACCTTCATCTAGAATTGATGATGTTAGTAATTTAGTGAAATTTGTCTCACTACTTACTTAGTACTAGCATTACAAGATTTTGTTAACATGAATATAACCAAAAAATTCATAATAATTACTTCCTACCAGCATAAAACATGCTAAACATAGGAATAATCAAAATGCATACATCTAGTCCATCAAATGGATGAATGAATCTCCACTATATTATTTATCATATAAACAATAATAACCATAATAAGTATAGTTCATGCCATCTAGGTATAATATATATTTAGACTAAATATTTATAATCTATGTAAGTAGATTCAAATATAATGCATTTTATGAAGAACAATAATATCATTGTCCATTGTTCATATATGCAACTACTCCGTTAAAAATAACTAGTCATGATAAAGAAAGAAATAAATCTCATGAAAATATATTTTTTGGTTAAACAACTTGTTACATTTCTATTGAATTGTATTCAAATAGTTATAGTTTCCTGTCCTTCAGAATCTTATGACTTATTTTTGACATTCAATAAAACTATAGATATAGGCAAACAACCCAATACACTAATATACATAATATTTTTATATAGATACCCAAGTCTTCATATAGTTATATTTCCTATATATACACACTTGTACATATTAACTATAATCATAATATATACCTTATATAAGTACTCAAATAATTTAAATACTATATATAAATTTTAACAATCATTTATATTTCTAATCAAGAAATTCATATGATTTCAACAAACATTATAATTTCTCTATTCACAAAATATATTGACAATTTATTATAAGATAATAATATTCCTAAAATATTAATGAATAGATTACTATAGTCAATAGAAGGTTTATATCCATATTCTCCTCTTCTTAAATAAAATAACCATTTAGTTATAACATTCAATCACTCACACGGTTTATACAAATATTTAATCTTCCTAAACTTAGTTCAATATATATTATAAGTGTCAAACCAATTACTCAACCCAATAGATAACTATAGGTCATATTATTTAAATTATACATATGTAATATACCAGTAAATAGTTACTAAATCGACACTAATACTTTTTTATTTTAGTCATTATGCATTAAGATTTAATACACATCTATTTTTAACATATATTTTTGAACTAGAGATGCATACAAATAGTGATAGACACAAATTCTCTATTCTAGATATAAATAGCAATGGATACTCAGACCAATCTCTATCACACTTTTCAGAAGGTGCATGTCCTATAACTTAAGCAAAAGTTTGATGCAGGTAAAATATAAATATCCAAGATGTTTTTCCATGTCATATACCATTGAAAATACTCAAGTAATATTCCCTATAAGTTAGTTGAATATATGGCTTAATCCCAAGTGGAAATAGAAATATCCCAAGATATAAATATTCAAGTAATTATGGATATTGGTCATATACCTCTATATGTTACATGTTAATCTGTTGACTAAATAAATAATCTATCACCATTTTTAGTTGTTTTTATATATATCTAATTTCTCAATCATCTTCACCATCATACACACAACTGTATATCTTCTCACTACACAATTCAACTTTATCACTTCACTATGCTATATACCTAGTTCACCATACATTATTTATGGTATGCTATAAATACATGATTTTATATATAGACTAACTTATACACAAATCACTATAATTATATAGTTTACTTTCATGGATAATATGACATGTAGATCACTATATTTACATAGTCATTTTATTTTCATAATAATACACATTAAACACTCAATTCATACATATACAATTCATTTTTCATGTTATATATAGAATTGATATATAGTTCTCTACGAATACAATAATTTTATTAAGATAATTATTTCTATATGTTTGTATATATATCACTGTATATATCAATCATTATTTGAATATTAAACACATAGTCCACTCTCATTTATTCACAGCATTTATATAATAAATTTATTTAGCATCTATACATATATGGTCTCATGATTTGGGAAAAACTATATACTCATCCATTATTACTATGAATATATTCACAATTCAATTACACCACCTACTTGTTAATAGTGTCCAAGTCAAAGTAGCATGATTCAGAAATCGTTTGCTCAATTTGATCTCTCTCCTCCTCAACACACTATTACTCCCTTCTTCCCTTTCTTCTCCTCTTATACTTCTCTTATTATACTATGCCATGCCTCTTCCATTTTCTCTTTTGCATAAATATTGCATTTTAAGGCTCTCCCTTAGAAACTTTCCATTCTTTTTTTTTTTTTTTTTTGTTTTTTTTTTTTTCACTTTTCCCATTACACACACACCCACATTAATTATAATATAATTACTTTATTTTTTTTACTCCAAGTGTATGACACTTTGCCTATTTATATATTTTTATAATGACTCATTAATAATATGATTTAATAATAAATAATAACTTAGTATAAATAAATAATCATAATGACTTAATAGTAATATGATTAATATAAATTCTTTTACATTTTATTATCAAAAATGGTAAATTAACAAATATTATATCAAAACACGATGATTGTTATAATAATGAAATTGTTATGTTATTACTACCTTATATCAATTATCGAATGTATTTTTTTATCTATATATATATATATATATATATATATATATATATATATATTTTAAGGCATTTAATCCATATAATGATATTCTCGAATATCATACAAATAACTATCCAATGTTATAAAACATTTCAAAGTCATGAGGGTTAGTATACATATGGTAGTACCAAATATTTAGTCATGCAAATTTACATTCTCAAAAAAATATTAATGATCATGAATACAATAGCATGATATGAACACATAGTACCACAATGAAATCACATGGGTTTAATTACACATAAGCATTTAACTAAACTAACACACAACTATTATGCATAAATAATTATCTAAATACTAACAACATCAAAAATGTATTAACATTAATAATTCAAACTATGCATAAAATGAGTGCTATTTAATGTGGTGTGTACATGGGTTTTAGTTGGTTCCTCTATCAACCCCCAGACACCTCCATATACACCACCCTCTTTGATTATTTTCTCTTCAAATTAGTATAACTCTTATACCTATCATCTACCTTAGCCAATCTCTACCTAATTGATCTAATTTATTCTTCCATTTTTTAAAGCATCTCACATCCAAAGACCACCCAGTCTTCCAACCTATCCTAACTGATTGGTGTCTTGCACCTTCTTCCATATAATGCTTCAAATGGTTCCATATTCAAAGATAATTGGTATGAGTTATTGTAATCAAAATCAACCAATGGAAGATAATATTCTTACCTATATTACTGATCAATGCAATACATATGAAGAAGATCCTCTAAAACTTGATTAACTCACTTAGTCTAACCACTAATCTTAGGGTGATATGTAGTGTTGAAGTTTAGTTTTGTAACCAAAGTTGAATTTGGAGTTACCCAAAACCTAGAAGTCATCTTTAGATCATGATCCAAAATAATCTTCTCTATAAATCCATGCAATAGATATACTTCCTTTATGAACCTCTTCACAAGAGTAGGTGCATCATCTATCAATTTTTGTAGTATAAAATGAGTTACCTTGGTTAGTTTTTCAACTACTACCAAGATCATGTCATGCCTATTTCATGATAATGGTAAACCTTGGACAAAGTCCATATTGTCACCTACCACTTTCATTCTAGTATGTCATGCATATATAACAATCTAGCTAGATGCAAATGTTTAGATTTCACTCATTGACATTCTAAAAAATGTGACATAAATTCCACTACATCTTTCTTGATTCCCTTCCAAAAATAAAGTGGTATAAGTTCTTCCATAAGATTGGTTACTCCTGTATGTCCAAAATATGGAACATTATGCAATTCCTTTAACACTGTGCTCCTCAAGTTCTCCCTATCTAGTACATACATCCTTCCATTATATCATAAAATACTATCATTCTCTAATCTAAATCCTTTATACTTAAGATTTTGGGAATTCACAGATAATGCTTTCTTGACCTAATCATAAAATTCATCTCTTAATGAGAATTCAATCACTCAATCTTTGAAAAAATTCATGATAGTAGCCATGGATACTATATACCTCCTACGACTTAAGACATCAACTACTCTATTCTCCTTACCTTTGATATAATTGATATCAAAGCAATGGTTAGATAAGAATTCTAGCCAACATATCTAACAAGCATTCAGATTTAGTTGGGTGAAGATATACTCAAGTCCCAAATTATTAATCTTGAGTTCATTTCCAAACAAATAATGCCTCCAAACTTACAAGACATGCACAATTTTTGCTAATTATAGGTCATGAGGGGCATACTTCACCTAATAAGGATTCAACTTCCTTAACTCATATGTTACCACTTCACCATCTTGCATAAGGACTCCTCCTAGTCCATCCCCAGATACATCTATGATCACCAAAAATTGACCATTGGGGTCATGATATATTAGTATTGGTGCTGAAATAAGCCTCATTTCAATAATTAAAAATCTACTTCACACTTATTTGACCAGATAAAACTTTGGTTCTTTCATTGTAGAGAGGTAATCATATTATCTATCTTAGAAAAATTCAGAATGAACTTCTTGTAATAGCTTGATAATCCCACTAAAATCCTTACCTCATGCAAATTATTTAGATTTAACCATTCCATAATGGCTCTTATCTTTGTTGTATCCACTAAAATACCATTTACAGAGATAATATGTCCCAGATATTGTACTCTCTTTTGAAAAAATGCACACTTGGATAACTTGCCATATAACTTGTGCTTCCATAACCATTATAGAACTAGTTTCAAATGTTGAAGATGTTCCTATTGATTTATAGAGTATATAAGAATGTCACCAAGAAATACCAAAATAAAATGATCTCTAAACATACTGTTCATGAGATTCATGAATGCTACTAAAGAATTTGTCAACCCAAATGGTAACACTATGAGCTCATAGTGCCATAACGAGTTCTAAATGTTGTATTTATAATATCATCATCCCTTATCCTCAACTAATGATATCCTAATCTAAAATAAATCTTAATAAATACCATTTCCCTTTAAATTTAATCGAAAAGATCATCTATACAAGGTAACAAGTACCTATTTTTGGTAGTTGCCTTATTCAACATTCTATAATCAATGAAAAATCAAAGAGTACCATCTTTATTCCTTATAAAGACAAGTGGTGCATCCCATGGTGATACACTTGGCCTAATCAACCCCTTTGACAAAAATTCCTAGAGTTGAGCCTTGAATTCAAACAATTTAGTGGTTGTCATCCTATATGGTGCCTTATACTGTGGTTTTGATCTAGGTATGATATCGATAGAGAAACCAAACTCATGTTTTAGAGGAAATCTTGGTAATTCTTCTGAAAACACATTATGAAAATTATTAAAGAATGGATAATATTCAAGGGATGGATCCTTAGATTCTTCCATTTCATTTATATTGATGTTAAATACTTGGCATCCTTTTCATTGAGCCTTCTTGATTTGCATTGTATAAATATGCCTAAGCCTCAATTCTCTTTTCTCGCCTTGAATTTGTGTCTGATTTCTAAAATCATCTAGACACTCAACCTTCTTAAAATAGCAGTCAACCTTGGCCTTATGTTGCACAAGCCAATTGATTCCTAAGATCACATCATATGACCCTAGTGGTGTTACATAATGATCCATTATTATTGTGAATTTGGGCAATCCAATCTCTACTTCAACTAAACACTTGTCAACTTTGACTTTTGAATCATTCCCATATTATACCAACCATGCATTTGCCATTAATCTAGCTCTTGTAAATAACTTATTTAAAAATTTAGGAACTATAAAATATTATATAACACTTGTATATATCAAAATATAAATTGGACATTCAAATAAAATACATGATAGTTTTATGGGTGAAGATTGGAATTCGACTTATCGATTATCAACTACTACATGAATATTTTATTGAAAAGTTCCTTGCTTAGGAATAGAATCTTTATTATTCACCTTATCTTGGCTACACTCATGAGCATAATGGTCACCTACACAAATGTAGTAACCTCTAGGTAGTCCTTTCTTATCATCTTGTTGGTTTCCCTTAAAACTACCTTTGAAACCATTTCCTCATTTCTTGTTACCTAAACCATTGTTGAATCTGGCATTCTAATTTTTGAATTGATTCTTGGAGTCTCAACTCCTCTGCTTTTAGTTCTTCTTTTTGAAACATGATATTGTAAAAACATGTAAATCATACATATGAAATGACAATGTCTAACTAACATTACTTTGTCCAAATTTATCCATAGTTATTGATCTCTAGGATCAGTCAAAATCATACACACCACTTGATCAGATTACCTTCATCTAGCATTGATGATGCTAGTAAGCTAGTGAAGTATGTCTCACTACTTACTTAGTACTAGCAATACAAGATTTGGTTAACATGAATATAACCAAAAGATTCATAATAATTAATTCCTACCAGCATAAAATGTGTTAAACATGGGAATAATAAAAATGCATACATTTAGTCCATCAAATGTATGAATGAATCTTTACTATATTATTTATCATATAAAAAATGATAAGCATAATAAGTATAATTCATACCATCTGGGTATAATATATATTTAGACTACATATTTATAATCTATGTAAGTAGATTCAAATATAATGCATTTTATAAAGAACAATATTATCATTGTCCATTATTCATATATGCAACTACTTTATTAAAAACAACCAGTCATGATAAAGAAAGTAATAAATCTCATGAAAACATATTTTTTGGTTAAACAACTTGTTACATTTCTATGGAATTGTATTCATATAATTATAATTTCCTATCCTTCAGAATCTTATGACTTATTTTTGACATTCAATAGAACTATAGATATAGGAAAATGACCCAATCCACCAATATATATTATATTTTTATATGAATACCCAAGTCTTCATATAGTTATATTTCCTGTATATACACACTTGTACATATTAACTATAATCATAATATATACCTTATATAAGTACTCAAATAATGTAAATACTATATATAAATTTTAACAATCATTTATATTTCTAATCAAGAACTTCATATGATTTCAACAAACATTATAATTTATCTATTCACAAAATATATTGACAATTTATTATAAGATATTAATATTCCCAAATATTAATGAATAGATTACTATAGTCAATAGAATATTTATATCCATATTCTCCTCTTCTTAAATTAAATCACCATGTAGCTATAACATTCAATCACTCGCATGGTTTATACGAATATTTAATCTTCCTAAGCTTAGTTCAATATAAATTATAAGAGTCAAACCAATTACTCAACCCAATAGATAACTATAGGTCATATTATTTAAATGATACATATGTAATATATAAGTAAATAGTTATTAAATAGACACTAATACTTGTTGAATTCAGTCTTTATGCATTAAGATTTAATAGACATCTATTTGTAACATATATTTTTGAACTAGAGATGCATACAAATAGTGATAGATACAGACTCTCTATTACTGGATAAAAATAGTAATGTATATACAGACCAATCTCTATCACACTTTTTGGAAGGTACATGTCCTATAAATTAAGCAAAAGTTTGATGCAGGTAAAATATAAATATCCCAGATGTATTTTTATGGCATATACCATCACAAATACTCAAGTAATATTCCCTATAAGTTAGTTGAATATACAGCTTAATGCCAAGTGGAAATATAAATATCCCAGGATAGAAATATTCAAGTAATTACAGATGTTAGTCATATACCTCTATATATTACATGTTAATATTTTGAATAAACAAATATTGTATCTCCATTTTTAGTTGTTTTTATATATATCTAATTTCTCAATCATCTACACCATCATACACACAACTGTATATCTTTTCACTACATAGTTCAACTTTATCAGTTCACTATGCTATATACCTAGTTCACCATACATTATTTATGGTACGATATAAATACATGATTTTCTATATAGACTAACTTATACACAAATCACTATAATTATATAGTTTACATTCATGGATAATATGACATGTAGATTACTATATTTGCATAGTCATTTTATTTTCATAACAATAAACATTAAACACTTAATTCATCCATGCAATTTTTATGTAGAAATTTTATATAGTGTTTATAAATTTATAACCTAAACACAATTCATTGTTCATGCTATATATAGATTCTTTATATAGTTCACTATGTATACAATAATTTTACTCAGATCATTATTTATGGATGTTTGTATATATATCACTGTATATATAAATCATTATTTGAATATTAAACACATAGTCCACTCTTATTTATTCTTAAAATTTATATAATAAATCTATTTATCATCTATACATATATGGTCTCATGATTTGGGAAATACTATATACTCATCCATTATTACTATGAATATATTCAAAATTCAATTATACCACCTACCTGTTAATAGTGTCCAAGATGAAATAGCATGATTCATAAATCCTTTGATCATTTTGATCTCTCTCCTCATCAACAAAATATTACTCCCTTATTCCCTTTGTTCTCCTCTTATACTTCTCTTATTCTACTATTCCATGCCTCTTCCATTTTCTCTTTTGCATGAATATTGCATTTTATGGCTTGCCCTTAGAAACTTGCCATTCTTTTCCTTTTTTTGTTTTTTTTCACTTTTCCCATTACTCTCTCTCTCTCTCTCTCTCTCTCTCTCTCTCTCTCTCTCTCTCTCTCTCTCTCTCTCTCTCTCTCTCTCTCTCTCTCTCTCTCTCTCTCTCTCTCTCTCTCTCTCTCTCTCTCTCTCTCTCTCTCTCTCTCTCTCTCTCTCTCTCACACACACACACACACACACACACACACACACACACACACACACACACACACACACACACACACACACACACACACACACACACACACACAATATAATTGCTTAATTTTTTTTAACTCTAGGTTTATGATGCTTTTTCTATTTATATATTTTTCTAATGAATTATTATTCTCTCTCTCTCTCACACACACACAATACAATTTCTTAATTTTTTTAACTCCAGGTGTATGATGCTTTTTCTATTTATATATTTTTCTAATGAATTATTATTAATATGAATTAATAATAAATAATCACTTAATATAAATAGATAATCATAATGACTTACTCGCAATATGACTAATATAAATTCATTTACATTCTATTATCAAAAATGGTAAATTAACAAATATTATATCAAAACATGATGGTTATTATAATAATGAAATTATTATGTTATTACTACCTTATATCAATTATTGAATGTATTTTTTTATCTATATATATTTTAAGGTGTTTAATCCATATAATGTTATTCCTGAATATCATACAAATAACTAGCCAATGTTCTAAAACATTTCAAAGTCATGAGGGTTAGTCTACATATGTTAGTACCAAATATTTATTCATGCAAATGTTACATTCTCAAAAAAATATTAATGATCATGAATACAATAGCATGATATGAACACATTACCACAATGAAATCACATGGGATTAATTCCATATAAGCATTAAACTAAGCTAACACACAACTAGCATGAATAAATAATTATCTAAATACAAATAACATCAAAAATGTATTAATGTTAATAATTCAAACTATGCATAAAATGAGTGCTGTATAATGTGGTGTGTACATGGTTTTTATCTGGTTCCTCTATCATCCCCCAACACCTCCATCTACACCACCCTCTTTGATTATGCTCTTGCTTCACAATGTTTTGAGGGATGAATCTCTCCTACATCAAAATCACAATAAGAATGTAGTCCATAACATCATGACATATATCATAAAATAATATAATAATAATAAATCAACATGATCATAATGTAAAGAATATATAATACACCTAACTCATAGTAATGCAATCATTAAATCAAAGCAGCATACATCTATCCCATAACAACATGTGACTTACGACTTAGTTAAATAGTAATAAAATCAAATTTCCAACCATAAAAATCTATGGATATCAAGTAAATTTTCTTAGTGAGAAATATTTATGTAACACACATCATATGTCAATTTTAACATCCTTAAAATATAAAATATCAACCTATTTACCTATCTCAAACTACATCGGCCAGCCTAATGAAATTCATTCTAACATTTTCAATTCTCCTCACTTCTCATCACATGTTGGGGCATCTTCAATTCCCATCCATACATAAAATTACCATTTGGGGAATTCTAAAATGCTTGATATTATTTTATATTGCATAATAACAAACAAATTCAACTTCAAGAAACCTTCTGTGACACAAAGATTGTATTTCATATGCTCATCTTTGATATAGATGTTACCATAGGTTTTTCTCATTATTTTTATCTCATGTTTATTTATTTTTGTGTGTTTTATTTTATTTTACTTATACCATTATTTCTTTTAGGTTATTTAGTTTTATTTAACTTTACTTACACCATTGTTCCTTTTTGGTCTTTGGTTTTATATCACATCATAGTTAGCATTTATTTCCCTTGTGGTTCCTAGGTAGTGCCTTTGGGTTTTTCATTGATTTTAATTTTATCACATTTATGTTATGTTCTTTCCCTTAGTCTCTTTATGATTCTTATTTTTTCCCCTATTTTGGGATAACTAATACTTTAATTAGTGCTTGTGATATATCCCTTGTAGGTTAGTATGACTTACCTAGTGACATGACTATCATAACATAGCCCCATCCCTTTTAGAGTGTTTTTTTCTTTCCTTGTGATCAACTATGAACATATTCATCATTGTATCAATTACTACATGGATGGATATCTCATAATCCACATATTTCCTTTATTTATTTTCATTTGAGGCACACATAGGTCAGTTTGATATTTCACACTAACTTGTGGATAAGTCTAGGAATATTTAGACACCATAGTCTCTAGGTCATTTTATCTAGTGACAAAGTATATGCTCTCTTGTTTTCATCACCTATTTCACTCATGATTAGTTCTCTGAATCATTTTGGAGGAGAAATAGAAAAATATAAAATCATTAAAATCCAAATCATAAAATAAACAAAAGGAAATGATCAAAAGGCAATTATAAATTCAAAATCTAAAATCACACCAAAATATAAGATTCATTTTTGGTACATATCCTATTTTATTCAAAGCTCAAACTTTATAATTAGCCTCATGATAGAGCCAATGTCCATTGGGGTGTGGTAGACTAGTACATTGGGCTAGGAGGTCTCATTATATCATATACTTATAGTCCTATCTACTTTTTCACAAAAGTACCCAATATTCATAGTAGATCGACAACTCTATAAGGGGTCCTGAGGAACAAGAAACAAATTGTGGGAATGTAGGATCATTTTAATTTCATCCATATAACATTCATGTGATGATATATGTACTTCACTTATTATCCCAAGATTTGAATTTATTAGGTGGAGTTTCTCATGTCCTTTATTTTGATAGTTTCTATCCTTAGTCACTTGCCTATTATGTCTCATTCTTACTACGGATGTTCACATCACCCATGTGTTTCCTCACAGTCCTTTCCTTATCTACTTCACATTGTTCCCACTATCCCCTTGTTGGATATTACTTTCAATTAATCACATCCTTGATCACATTTTCCTTCTTATGCCTCATGGATTCTAGTTTGTGAGTTGCATTTTAATACCTCAAATAAGACAAGGTTTTTCTCACCACGTTATCTCATTATCATAATAGTCATGTCATTAGGTGGTTGAATTTTATTAAATCACATTTTATATCAAGAAATAAGTTTAAGTTGTAATTATTTATATATTTTGATTCATTTATCCATCATGTTCTTGTTTGATTTTTATGGACTTCACTTATATTACATAAGATATTTGACAGGCTTACATATTTTTATTTATGTTTAACTTGACATGATTGTCTTAAATTTTGATTTACATTCTCAATTTTTATCATTTATGTTTTCTTTGTGTTTGATTTAACATGATTATTTTACATGAGGTTAAATTTAATTTCCTTATATATCTTTGTTTTATTTTTACTTACATTGATATTTCATTCACTTGCAATGTTTTACATGTTTTTTCACTAATTTATTATGTTCTACTTGCATTTTTTTCATTACATGTTTGGTATTTTAGTTCTAAATTATCCTTTTCAATCATGTCTTTGCCAAATTTATAAGTAGTTTAATCATTTTTTTGAGTTATTTATTTCTACTTTGACCATCCTATGTATGCACACATTTATTTTATATCCCTAGGATTATCAAATGTATGTATTATGCCCTTCAGGATCGAAACTATGATATTTTCATGCATTCATTCAATGTAAAGGTAAGTCAAAGTTTACATATGATAATTTAATTTAATTCAAACATTTATTTCCATAATTCATTTGAGTTAGCTCAGTTGTTGTGTTGTTGTATTCTTTACCAAAGTACCATTTCATGTTACCGTATTATGACATGTAATGAGATCCAAGTGGGGCATATGTACACACAATATTTTTAAAATTTATTATTTAATAACACTTTATCTCTTATAGGAACATGTTGAGCTTCAATCTCTCTGAGTGCATGCCTTAAAGGGTGCATCGAGAAAGGGGTGGATAGACCATTAGAGCTTCATAAGATTGTTAGTTAATTATATCATACCAAAACCCACTACAAATCTTAACTATCCAACTCCATAGGAAATTATCTTATAAATAGACCTAACTAAGCAAAAACCCATTTTTACTACTAGGTTATTCATGGTTAACCTAATTAAAAATTTATAGTACACATTATGTAACTAGTTCAGTCATGGTCAATCTAGTTCGAGGCCAAAAAATAAATTTTTAAAATTAGGTCATGGTAGGACAACCTTGTTAGCTAGAAATATGAAATGGTTAGGACCTATCCATTTCTATAAATACAACATTCACTTCAATATAATATATAATAACATTCATTTTCACATTATTACAACTCTCAATTTTGCTACATCTAATTTAAAGGAGCAACTGCTTAGGGTTTGTCTTGGAGGAAAGATAACTTATGTTGTGGGAAGGCTTAGATTCAAGTAAGAATATTTTATCCTAGAGATGATTTAAAATAGTGTGATCTTTACAAAGACATAATAATCTCTTGTAAAACACCATTGGCTAAGGGGGAGTTTGAGATTTGATAGGTTTTCTCAAAGGTAAGTATCTCTAACTTTTATTATTTCATTTGATAGATAGATGTTTAACAAAGTAATATATTTTAATGTATAACTCCTTGCTTAAATCACCTCTATATTTAAAATTAGTGTAGCTTTAGAGTTTTCTTAGCTTTCTATATTCCACCTTAGGTGATCTAGGCTCCCATTTTCCTACCATGATCCATTGTTTATTTTAACCATCTCCCTTTGTGTTATAAGCTTTGATAACACTAAATTAAATTAACTTTTATGCATTAAAAGACCTATCTATGGTTATTACATTATATTATTTTCCTAGAAGCTTTGAAAACATCTCCTTTAGTTAGGTTTAGCGGATCCAATTTGGTCATATTCCTGATATACAAAGTATCACAATAGATGTTAGTTGATTACCTTCTCTGATCTTGGATTTAATAAGTAAGATAATAAGACATATATCTTAATTTGTTTCATATAATACTAACCAATTAAACCTACCCCACATATATGCAATCTAAATAAAATCTAAATTCCTACCCTAAACTTACACTAGGAAATTTTGAACTTCATAATTGATTTTAATTCTACTTCTAAAATAAATAATTGTCAAACCTAATGATTTAGTTTGGTTTTAATAAAATATTCACCCCCTTGGGTCACAATTCAGAGGATATATTACTTATTGAATAAACTAATTAAAATGTTAAAATATACACTAAATATTTTATGTCGACCATTCTAATAATTAAATTTTGTCCTAGGGGTGGGGGGAAAAATATGGAACATGCATTACTTTATACTTGTAGATTTTGTTTTTGAGAATTTGACATGCAAAATAGACTTTGGCAGGTTTCAATATGTAATAATTATTTTATCTGAAATGGGATTATACATAAATACCCTATAGAAATAAAAATTTTGAATGCATCAATATAATACTAAGATATAGGCAATAAAATAGAATATTTATAATTAATTTATTTAAGGATGTGTAATATAGAAATAATTTTACAAATATGAGTTTAAGAGTAAGGAAAAAATATATCTTATTTGTTGATCTATTCTATATTGTCATTATTGATAGGGTTCATTGTAGCCTTACTACCTAATTTCGTGTTCTATTTGTTTAAGGTTTTGCTACTTTTTATATCTTGGTGTCTAAATATCAATGCTTCTATCTAGATCCAAATATGCACTATAAATGATTGTGTGTTTTCTTGAAATTGCACCTATTTTTGTATCCTTGTTCCACCTTCAAATATTGATTAGACTGTGTGTGAAACACTGTTAATATCCAAAACCCTAGATCCTTCCATTTTGACCATATTTGACTCAATAAAAGGGGGTAACACGTGAGTTGAGATAACTCTATTAAGTATTGCTTACATAACCATATACTCCAAAGAGGGCCTCAAATTCACAAGTAATTATCTCTCCCAGTTGTGTGTATAATAATGATTTACAATTATGTGCTCTTTCTCATATTTCAACTCTTTGTACAAGTATTGTAAGTATAAATTCAAATTTGTCATACTTTAGACTTCAACTCTAGAAATTTAGTAATGTAATGTAATTTAATAGATTTTAAATAAAATAATGTGTAATGTGTATGTTAATTGAGAGGCTTGCTTTATATATATATATATATATATATATATATATATATATATATATATATATATATATATATATATATATATATATATATATATATATATATATATATACATATATATATATATAGATCCTTTTAAATTTGAATTAAAACCTAGTGATGCACAAAAAATTAATAATTGAATAAGCATGCAAGCCATTTATAATGGTCACAAAGTGAAAAGAATGAAAGTAGAGAAGAAGAAAATACTAGATAATAGTGTCATCTCTCAAACACTATCATCGATGATAATGCCCTACAGTGAATGCTATTGTCCAATAAATTAGAATACGTGACATATAATAAAAACTCAGGGATCCCTACCACAAGGTGGCTAAAGTGCAGCAGAGTGAACAAAAAGTAGCAAAAGACTAGACATTATAATAAAAATCCATGGATTCCAAAGTACCCATGCAAGACCACACCACTAATACTCAATCTTTTATCAAAATGTCTATACATCCAAAACTTGTAACATCCCCACATGGATTTACTAGAATAATGCAGTAATTTTTTTTTTATATATTTACACAACACTTATTATTTTAGTAGATTATACCATGAGAATCTAATTAGTGACCTTAACATACTAAATAAGTATATTAAACATAAGTAAACATGTAACAATAATAATTATTGATCACTAGCATCTTATGTAACATAACATAACATCATAAGAAAAGTAATTATATTAAAATCTAACCATGATTGGTACAATAATATAGCCACTAATATCAATGTAAAATAATAAATTAATTAAATTTACAATAGTAATTATGCCTTAACATAAATACAATAATATATATGATGATCCATAGATCTTGAGTCACTCTAACTCCTCTATTGCTGATAATATCAAGTATATTTTCTAAGTACTGTAGTGGGGAGAGAGCGCATCATTTGAAAAAATTTATACACCAACCATTGACCATCCAAATAGGGAATGACACTTCCTTCATGGATGGGTAGATAGTGATAGTGCAATAATTTAGAGAGACATAATAGTAATTATGTGTTGTAAGATTTATACTACATGATGTGTACCATAAAGAAATATATTATAACATGATATTGCATAAGCATGTAAATCATACATATTAAATGACAATATTTATCTAAAAATTACTTTGGAAAAAGTTTTCAAATAGCTATTGATCTCTAAGATCAGTAAAATTCATACACACCACTTGATCGAATTACCTTCATCTAGAATTAGTGGTGCTAAATAAGCTAGTGAAGTTCATCACACTGCTTAATTAGTACCAACAATGTGAGATTTGGTTAACATTATTAGAACTAATAGGTTCATGTAATTATTTATACTAGAAAGTATAAACACATGTTAATTATTGAAATAATTACTATACAAACATAGTATGTCAAACACATGAATGAACCTCATTCTTATTATTCATCACATAAATAATAATCATGATAAACAAGTTTATTTACCAAATGAGTAGAATACAACTTATTTAAAAGAATCTACTTTTTGTAAGTAAATGTAATTTAATAAAATCAACATCTCAACACATATGGTACATACTAATTTATTATATCAATAGCAATAAGAAATTTACTTATAAGTCCAAAGTATAATCTTTCTATTAATTATGTCTATTGAGAGGTTTTATCACATAAAAATTAAGCACCCTAACCTTTATGTTTTCAACTTCACTATTTAATCCATACTATAACAATAAGTATTAATTCAATATATTCATACCTACTATATATGTATGTTAACCCATGTTCACATATAAATATATAGCATATATATTTATACACTATTCATAACATATATCATTTTTCCTTACTATGGCATTTCCATTTATCTCAAGTTTATTTTATTCAATAAACTTTTTACAAAAAATTATATAAATTTAAAAAGAGTATCCTTAATTTATTTAGCCCCTAACTAAATTTGTAATTAACTCTAAATTAGATGTGGTATGTTTTTGAACCCAAAATTATTCCACATCTTTTACTCTATTTTAACTGAATACCAAAACCATACATCTTTGATTCATACTCTCAGGTATACAATTTTCACACAGTCCTTTAAGTATACACTCACAATGTTTTCAGTCCTATAACTAAGGAAAAAAACTCACAAAACTCTATAAATTCTTGATTTTTTTATAAACCAATTGCATATATATTTAAATCAATCTTGTTTAAGTAAAAATATATAGTCAATGGTTTAGATGTAAACACCATATTCAAACGTCATCTTAGTCTTTAACTTGTTTACAGTTAAAAACATAGTCTTGTGTATTTAAATATCCACACAGTCTTCATATCATATAATGTTTTCAAAGAAAAGATGCATATATATATATATATATATATATATGGTTCATTGTTAAAAAAACCCATACATAGTCGATAAATATATATAATGTGTATATGTCTTTGCTATTTATTATCAACCTAAAATTTAAATCAACATAAGTATATCTATGTGTTCATTTTATCACATATACACAATTCGATTGTATGTCTACTTTCAATGTTAAAATAAACTTACAACTTTTTGGCTTTGACATAACTATACATGTTCCATGTTTCAAACCATATATATATATATATATGACCTATTTTCACAAGTAATATATGAATATATATGTACCCTGCATCCATATTCTAAATACCCAAACCTTGTGTATGCAAAAATAACACAGTCATAATTTGTCTATCAAATTTACACAGTCCAAAATCAAATTGATAATCCACATAATAACTTAATTATGTATTTATAAAACTGAAATGAACATAAATATTTTTCAATATAAACCATTTTAAAAACCTTTTAATTTAGACCTAGTTAGTATATATTCATCTAGATTTGTATATATTACTATATACAAATATATACCCATATATATGTCTATAGGTAACATACCCTTCTAGTATTTTCTCTATTTTAAATTCATACTATATATATATATATATATATAGAAAGATATAAACTTAGTTATGTGTATATATACTATAATTTCATTTTCTCAGGGTTTTGATTTCAACTAGGGCATTGTATTTCTATGAATTTAAATTCATTATGCCCTAACAACTCAATACCCAAAACTAGCCAGTTT
Organism: Torreya grandis; assembly: GCA_037957365.1. NCBI lineage: Eukaryota > Viridiplantae > Streptophyta > Pinopsida > Cupressales > Taxaceae > Torreya > Torreya grandis. The sequence goes on from JARHVA010000815.1 coordinate 4,076,817, forward strand.
GAAATATTAGGGTTTAGGAAGGTAATTTGGGCTTAGTTATTATGGATGGATAAGCCATCCATAAGGCTAAGCCTATGATATATTTCTAATTTGCACTCATTTCTAAACCCTACTAATTCAAAACATATAAAGTAATTATGTAAGCAATTGAAAGTAATTACTTGACCAACCCGGTAAGTAACTTCCAAAACTGAGATAAGATGAACTTGAATCCTTTTTCCTCCTTACTCTATATTTATCTTATCTTCCTAATTGTACCTCCTCCTCTTATCTCAAATTCATTCTAATCTACTTCTCCCATCGAGCTTTGCATGAAAATTTCCAAACTCATAGTTACCATGTAATATTCATGCTTTTCAAGTTTAACAGTAACTATTCACCAATTAACTACAATTAACATTACTTATGCATGCCCTAATTTGAAATTGTCTTAATTATTTATTTGTTAAAATATTTATTTTAAAATTTTACATGTCAAACTATGTCTCATGACCTATTATACCACTCCAAAGTCTATTTTTTTAATCATTTTCAAAATGATAACTATACTTTCAAATTTTAATGTAGTCCATGCAAGACAACAAAATTAGGCTTAGTTCTTAGGTTAGTATTTTAGGATAATTCAACCTCCTTAATATCAAATAAAGTTAATTATCTCCTTTTATAACCTAATTTATCTTTTATATATAAAAATGATAAGCCAATCAATTATTGATTCCAATTATAACACGATAATTATTTTAGTTAATTACTAGTGTATATAGGCTATATATCTCTTTCTTTATTTTAATATCTTGATGTATATTGATATTCTCGAATATCAATAATAGTAATATTAACATTATAAAAAATTTTAAAGAAATTTTACTAGTCTATATATAATAGTTATTAGATTCCTCTATTTGATTTACATTTTGCAATCATAGACAAACACAAGTAAAGTAAACTTATATAATCCTACTGCAACATTAAGCATTGAGTCTATGTATAATATAAAAAATGCAATCACATACAAGATTTATTCCTTATCTATGTGATAACATTTAAAACACACAAACTCTAATGGCTAATTGTTATTAACTTTCAAAATTTACCGACTCTAACCAATCAAACACACAATGCATATAATATATTAAATCTAATGTGATGTGTGCATGGGTTTGAGCAGTTCTTATGTCATCCTTCATCATCTCCATCTATGTCACCCTCTATGATGATTCTCTCCCTTTGTCATGCTCTAAGAGATGAAATCTCATGCATCCAACTCACGACAAGAAGGTAGTTATTCAAATACATCATGATATATATATATATATATATATATATATATATTTCATTATTATGAGATGGATAATTATGAGTTATATACATAATGATTATGTTAAATATATTATTATATCATTATGTGTGTGTGTGTGTGTACACACACACACACACACACACACACACACACACACACACACACACATAATGCTATAACAATAGATTTAACATAATCATTATGTATATAATTCATAATTATCCATCTCATAATAATGAAATCATGAAATATAAGTAACATACAAATGTACCATAACAAAATATGACTTAAAATTTAGTTTAAAAGTAACAAATCAATTTAACAACCATAATAATCCATAGATAATTAGGTAAATTAGCTTAGTAAGAGAATCGAGATGTAACAAAACTAAACAAAAAGACATCATACAAGTAGTCATCTACTAAATATGGGTATCTATATAACAAAACCTAATTTGCATGGTTATTAAAGCAACAAACTTTATGTTTGCAACAATTCAAACCTAATTTGATGAAAGGTATTCTAATTTCCAGCTTGTCTAATCAAGCTATATTAATTTTATTTTATCCATTTTAAATTCCTCATAAAAAAATTTACTCAATAGAAATCATTCAAAGAAACTAAAATAATATAATAGTAGTACCTATATTTGGAAAAACATACTAATTTAAATTAGAGTAGACCACACTCTATATTTACATCTTTTATTTTTGATAATTTGACATCAAAATGGACTTTAGCAAACCTCAATATGTAATAACCAAGCCTAGTTTTCATCATTATTAAAGTAATGGTTTTTATGTTTTCAACAGTTCAAACCTAGTTTGATGAAAGGTATTCTAACTTCCAACTTCTTCAATCAAGCTATATTGATTTTTATTTATCCATTTAAAATTCCTCAAAAAACTTTTCACTCAAATAGAAAGCAATCAATGAAACTAAAATGGTATAATATTATCTCTTATATTTGGTAAAAAATACTAAGTTCAATTGGTTGAACCATTAACACTACCTAATAAAAGGGCATGCCATTTAGCTCTAAGGTTAAATCCAAAAAAAATTATGGGAGTTATTTTATATGCATGGGGGATTTGATACCTAGAACTCCTCTAGTTATCATAGTTGCCTTCCCTTAAACTTTTTCATAATTAGGTGTATTTAGACCACAAATTCTTGGTTTTTTCACTCAATCCTAAATGCCATGCACAAACAAAAAAAAATCTAATACAAATTGGAGGAATAGTCTAATGCAAAGGGTGAATGAAGAAAACCAATAAAAAAGTATAGTTTATACAATCTCACTACTAATACAAAGAATAACTCCATGTCATAAAAATATGGCATTATTTTCAAAATGGCATAAAAAACTTATTCACATATATGTTTATGATTTTCTAGTATTAATAAACTAAATATTTAAAAAATGTGCACTTACTAGCTAAACATCACTGGCTCTTTTCTTTTCTATGTGTAAGAATTCAATTACTAAATTTGTAGAACATATAAATTAATTTTACCCTAGTTTATAAATTTCTTGCCTTATATTTCCCACTCAAAATGTGTAATTAAACAATATTAGTGTAATCATCTAAAAGTGGTAATTGGATGTTAAGAGTGTTTCTTGAGTTGCCCTATTTCTATCTTAGCCCTAAACCTATCCTAGAGCCTTAGAATTAGTTTTCTAGTCATTTAGTAGACCATAGTCACTTGTAATCAATCAAAACATAGTCCCAAAAATGACATCTCAAACCCCAATCCAACTTGCTCAATAGTCTTCCAATAGGATATTAGCACCACATTTGTGACACTAGAGCCACATGGTACTAGTGTCCCCAATTGGGTGGTATTATCCTTAGCCATAGTTATTCCCAAAAAATATTTTTTTAAATGTGTACCCCTCCTAAGGTCAGACTAAGCACATTTTCTTATCCACAAAAGCAACAAAACTCTATAAATACAAGTCTAATTCACCTCTATTGATTAAATGGAAAATATATGCAAAGGTTATTCAAACCAAAGACAAAGTTAAGCAAAATCAAGTTATTTTATCCATATTATACCCTACTTCTACATAATACCATCTATAACATCCCTACACCCATTTAAAAAATAATAATCAAAGCTTAAGTACATTCAAGGCATCCAAGTCCACTCTCATTCTAGCATTCACTTACAGTTACATCAATCACTAGGTGGGACAACTACATTGAGATTGATCCCTCTTCAGAGTAATGTTATGTAAGAAAATATCTTCACAACAAGGTGTTGAGGATGTCCAGTCCATCCTACTAATGAACACATAATTATTTTTCATGCCATATTTGAAAGGAGGAATAGGGATTTTACACTAAATCAGGTTTTTAAGGCACTACTTAGAGATATAGGTTTTGTGTGCATAGGAACAGGACTTAAAATGTAGGCATATGTTCTCCAAAAAAATAAGAACAATCTCACCAAGGGGACACTACCACCACTTGAAGGACACTACAAAAACATGTCACTATTTTCCAAACTGGCCACTATTATCCAATGAGTAGACAAACACCAAAATCCTATTGACAACACTAAGAACTACCCAAATCTCAACTTTTATAACCTAGATCAGTCATGATAGTTAGTTTTTAGATAAGTATTTATTTATGCCTATTTTTTGTTATTTTTATAAATTCAAATGCTATAACAAATCAATACTTAATTATTGCTTATTTATTTGACTAATTTCAACATCTCAACCCTTTAATCTAAACATAAGATTTTTAAAGTAAAACCCTAAAAGGTTAAATCATTTAGTGAACCCAACTTACTTTGAATATTTCTCAAAACCCTAGCTTGCATTAATCAAAAAAAATTGTGCAATAATTTAGTGCTACCTACTTCTGATTTTTCTATCTTTTAAAAAAAACCTAGCTAAATTAAAATCAATTTCACATTAAGGTTTTAATTTATTTTACTTATAATTTAAATTGGTAAAAATAAACTCTAGATTCCAAAACCCTAACCCTAAACAACCCTAGGATTCACATTTTTAGTAGTTATTAGTCTCAATTTATATCTTGCTACCATGATTATCATGACATGATCCATTTTTCACTTCATGTTACAAAGATTGGTACTTTGCTTAGCATGTTTATTACCAACTATTTGTATAAAGGTACACATGTCTATTACTCCTATCATGGATTTGGTTGGAACTAATCTTATTTCATCTATTTGTCCTCCATCATATGATCCCCATTTTTATTTGGATCATTGTTATATTACTCACTTTGAGCTACCTCTAATTATTACTAGACTACAAAGGGCTCAAAGGACTCCTTTTTTCTACCTCAACCTAGACCACTTGATCATCTACACTCCCATACCACCAATACTACTCACCATTGACAAATAGTATATCCCACAATTTGAGTTGTCACTAAGTTGAATAGGGTGCCTCCTTAGCCTATACATGAGCAACATAACCCTACCATCCCTCCTCATCCCAAACACACTACAACATCACCTAGAGATTAGCAAAGAGAATTTAATACTATGGACCGGTTGAGGAATACACCAACTAAAATATATATCTTATAATTACTTCAAAAATAAATAATCTTCAAAGATATTATGTTTCAAACACTTAATCACACATTCATGCCTTGTGATATCGATCCATATTATTTTTCATTTATCATGAATACTATCAAATACGTGGAGGATGTGATACATTTTTATAATGAGGATTTACCTTCACAATCAATCATTAATTAAAACTTACCACTTTTTGTTCAATATTAAATAAATAACATAGCTATTAAATGAGTTCTCATTGATAGTGGTTCAATGCTCAATATATATAACATCACATTTTTTCAAACCATGGGGGTTGATATAGCATCTATTTAGAAAACATAAAATAACATTTGAGGGTTTGGTGACATTCGTAGATATACATTGGGATCAATCACATTGGATGTTACAATGGGACCAAAGACATTATCTACACTCTTTCAGGTGATGTCAAACCATTTACATCATAATTTTCTACTCAAGAGACCCTATATATGTGCTATGGAGGATGTACCTTCCACTCTTCATAGATGTGTCAAATTTTTACATGATGGGTACCTATACACATGTCTAGTAGATAATCAACCATTTAGATATTGTAGGCTCACTGAGACTATTACATCATTTACATCATTATATGGGAAACCTCATGTTCTCATTGAACCTCCACCTCACCAAATTTTAATTTAGTAGATGCATACTTATGATTTGGGGTGATCTAGTAAGATTGTTCATATACCACCTTCAGATCTTCCTATAGCATAGGAACCTTCATCGATGATAGAGGACTAGCCTCTCTAAGCATAGTTACCTTCATTGATGATATAGGACCAACCTCTCCCAAAACCATTACCTTCATTAAGTATAGAGGAATAGCCTCTTATAGTATAGACATCCTCATCTAGGATAGATAATGAGATTATTAGGCCTAGTTACCACTACTTATCAATTCAGAAGAGGCTTACATTCATAATTCTGACATAAACTCACATGCCACTACATAAGATGATCAATCACCTATAAACATCAATGATTATTTATGTGGATTGATATTTACATCAATGGGCCTAGGAGAATATATAGATAATTCAAAGTCATTTGTACCTCATCTTATACCAGTAGCCTCACTTTTTCATTATTTTATAGCTATGAGAACCCATACTCAACCACAATCATCAATAGATCCCTTGATCCATTCATTAAATATGGTCACATCCATGGATACTGATTCAATCATACTAATTTAGGCAAGGATCTCATAAGATAGATCACACCAAATATTATAAATATTACTTGATAGAGGATTGATGTTATTAACCATAGTGTAACACAAATCAATAAACAGATTGTCATCATAGGAAGAGAAACCATTTTTCCACTTCCATAGAATCATAGGACATGATAAAGACACATATACAACACTATAACATAAACTAAATAAATTTAAGGCTAAAGGCACTATCCAGATTATATAGCCTCGACCCTCACAGGGACCACCACCATTAGTGATACAAGCTACTATATAGATATGAGAAATTCAATAGAGTCATCATCAACACAGATATTCATGACATGATCCATTAACTATACAGATATTTTTAGTAGACATATATCTTCTCCATATGGTTATAGATGAGGATTATGATCCAAATACTTATACTTTGGGATTTTTACACCACATTAGTTATCAAGAGAGTGAGATACAACATGATATACACTGCCAGGACTCTATTGGGCATATTACATTACCATTTTTATGTAGCCCCAAGGTTTTCAATACATTATTATTCATTTTGAGTAAATACACCCATATATAGGTTACACTTAGTAGCACATGGTTATAGACAATGGATGCTATAGTTGATCAATCAGAGAGATGCTTGACATTCACTCATGATGGACACATGGTTTGCATTTTACAAGATGGCATTGATGATAAATAGGTTTCACACATCTAATTTTTAGTCTAATGTGGTTTACCCTAGGACCACATGAGAGGCATCTTACATAATTGAGTAGTATGCCATTCAAATGCATAGAATCTAGACTCATGCCAAGGATAAGGCCCCACTGATAATGTTTCATGTAAATTTTTGCTTAAGTTCTGAAGAAAGAGAGAAAATAAACTTAATAAAAGTGTGGTTGAAAATTTGTTTATGCATGCACTGAATTAGAAGATTGTGAAGAGCTCCTCTTTGGCTTGGAAGGAAGACCTAAAAATAAGAAAGCACTAAAGTAAACTTGTTTGTTAGATAGATAGTTGGGTGGATTGCCTAGCAATAGCTAGATCCCAGAAGGGAGAGCTTCTTTAGGGGCTACCAATCCACATATTTAAAATAATCAAGTTGATAAAACTAGAAAGAATATAATTTCATTAATAATCAAAATATATTAAAATGATTACAAGAAAGATTGCTTAGAAAATAGACTATAAATGATCTAATTAGTGATAAATAGATTAGACCAATACTAATGGGTTAGAGTATGCTTCAAAAAATTTGAAAGGGGTCTGTGAATAGTCAAAAACACAAAAAAATAGATTTGGTTAGGGTTAGGTAGGTCAAATTAGCTTGCTAGTTTTTCTACCATAGGTGACCATCAATGGTTGGGGTGATCATCAGTAGTTATGACTGACCATCATGACTGGGGTCTGAGCATTGGTGGTTAACTATGTATTTCTAGGTTTGATCAATAGTTGAATGATAAGATTTCATAGGTGAATTTTGAGAGTTGAGAAAAGGCTAGGCTGATTAATAAATAGAATAAAAGTATGTGAATAGTAACAAACAAGCACTTATCTTACCAAAAGTTGATTGGGTGAGTGGGTGGTGTAGTTAGCTTATTGGTGGAATCTAGCCTGATTCCAGTAGAGTAACAGTATCTAAAATCTCAATTGAGAGGTGATGGTGAGTTGGCTCTCAATAATATGGCTTGATAACACTTGATAACACTAATTGACATATGAAATAAAACTCATGAATACTTGGGCTCTTGATAATTATTTTAGATGATTTGACCTCATAGGCCTCTCTCTCTTATAGGCACAAGTAAGAGGTGGAAGTGAAGGTGTAAATGGGTCATCTAAATATAATGTATGCATGTAAAGGCTCACAACACAAATTAGATAAGGTTATATTTATAAATGGGTAAGTGGATCTTGCATACTCTTAGATAAAAGTTGGATCATGACCATCGATGGTCAGGTGTTCCAAAAGCTAACCATCAATGGTCATCCTGACTGTCGATGGTTAGGGTCCCCAAGAATAGGGTCCTGGAGGTTAGGGTTATTTAGTTAGGTGAAACTGAGTGTATATTAGTAGGTTTAGGCCTGATAGGTATATGTTGGTACCAAGGGGGTCTTAGGATATGTCTAAGGGTATTTTGATATTTAGAAGCATAGGTGTGCATATTTTTGGTGTCTACATTTTTCCCTTTTTTGTTGTCCATCTTTTATGAATGAACTAAAAAATAAAAATGGAGTATGAGTCAAGGATCTGGCTACCGCAAGAGTGGGAATGTTCCCCCTCAAACTGGTATAATAGCCAAGATCATGCAAAGACTAGAATTTCTAAGGTTAGTAAAAAAATAAAGGTTAGTTCTAAGTAGGCAAGTGACAAGTGAACCATGTGAATACCTATAGGTGTAATGGCTAGGAACTCTCATAAATGCAAGTCTCTTGAGTGATTTTCATGTTTTTGATGGGTATCCAAGGAAAGAAGTGCTCCCATGGAAAACACAAATGGGTCATGTGTTATGGGTATCCAAGGTAAGAAGTACTCCTAATGAGACACAAAAGTTAGTATGCATGAAGTGGTGCAAAATGCAAAAGGGGTCAACATGGCAATGTTAGCATTATGGTCAAAGGATCAGGCAATAAGTGTCACAAAATTATATGCTAGATGGGCCAAAAGAGACCAATGATAAGGTGATGAGGTGGTCAAGCTGGTGAAGGAAAGGCATCTCTAAAATTAGGTAAGAGCATAGTATAGTTGTGTTAGAAATTGGTAAGTTGTAGGTAAAAATTAAAATTGGGGGTTTAAAGGGTTTCCTAATCATCGATAGTCAATGTCCCCAGAAGGTGACCATCGATGGTCAGGGGAAACCCTAAAAAATTGGGGGGTATAAGTATAAAACAAAAGTCATTTTGTCATTATTACTATTTTTCTATGTTTGATCAAGCTCTAGTGATTTTGGTGTTTTTAGAGGAAGGTATTTACTAAGGTAGGTGTTGCTTATTAGCCTAAGATGTGTGGGTGATTATGTGGGTCTAGGATGCAAGGAGCATAAGGACATGGCCAGGCACCTGCTCATTGGCTTAGACCATGGAGGAGGTCATAAAATGAGGTAAGGGGTGCATTTGAATTGGTAGTTTAGTTTGATTTTTCTATTTTGAATTTGCTTGGGTTGGGTAGGTGTGAAAATTATTATTTAGACATGTATGCCCTAAGTAGGGCTTTTGGAGGTTTTGGTCAAAATGGTGGGTAGAGTGTCAAATTAACATTTAGTATGTTAGCTAGGTAGGGTGCTTAGGTTAGTGTATTTCAATTTTGTTTAATATTTTGGGACTTAGGGGTTTTGGGCATTCTATCCATGGAATACCTATAGGTGACCATCGATGGCCAGGTTTGACCATCAACGATCGATACCCTAAGAACTAAGGGTCCCTAACCATCGGTAGTCAACATGATTATCGATGGCTAGTTAGGATAGGGTAGGGTTTTTAAAAGTGTTTAGGGCTTAGGTATGGTATTTAAGTTTAAATTTTAATGATTAGGGTTAGGATAAGTGGTTAGGCTTAAAGTTTGGTCAAATAGGTTGGGTGCAAGGGGTAAATGGGTTATAGTTATGGTTAAGTCAAATAGGTTAGAGGTAGGGGTACATTTAAAAGATAAGGTAGATGAGGCTAGTTAGGGTCTAAGCTAGGATTTATAATTTGGTGCAAGATTGGAAGCAAATACAAATGGATTATGATGTGTCATGCATCTTCGCTATGCTTCTCAATGGGATGACTATGGATGATTGGGTGCATATGGAGGAGGTAGGGCTAGGAATGATGAGGCATTATTAACATGTGCCCAGGGATGCATTGATGATAGTAGCACTCATTGAGAGATGAGATCTTACTACTAATACCTTATTGTTATTGACTAGGGAGATGACTATTCTCATAAAATATATATATATAGGATCATTCAACTCCCACTACATGGCAAGGCAATTTATCAGATAGAGCAAGAGGAGTGGGATGAGTATGTGGAGTATCTATATGGGGATGATAGTGACTAGGTCTGGTGATATTCTATATGGTTTAGCTACACAACATTATATGAGAGGGATCCATAAGAGAGTAGACTTATGATGATGCTAATGATCGTGGTTACATGTTTTGGGCTCCCAAATTCTAATAGTAGAAGGTTTCTTTATGTATTGTTGGTTGTTTTGGTTGAGTTGTTGCTTGGGAGGATAATGTTTGGTTGGGTCCTAGTTTTAATTATTCATATTTATAGGTAGATATGGGGTTTAAAACACCATAAGAGATATGGTATGATCATGGACCTAGTTCTTCATTGTTGGGCTTATGAGCACATCTAGGTTTTGAGACTGATGGGATTATCATGGGTAGGGTATACACAACTCGTGTTCCCTATTGGTCTTATGATATGGTGAGATGACTATGATATTAGGGGGGAAGGAGGTGGATCACATGATGTTGATTGGTTTATAGGTGCCTTAGGTGCATTGGTAGCTAGGGATATTACCTAAAGATCATATCTATAGTTTCTCATCTAGCTAGGCTATAGGAGGTAGACCCTTGCCATATAAAGTTATAGGTGGATAGTGGGTCACCAAGAGGGCAAGTTTGATTTGATTTCATTTAACTGAGTGTGGTGCTAGTTTGGTTTACTATAGGGTGTACTAAGTCCATATCCCTAGTATAGAAGGTAGGACTCAAAGGTTAAGTTACTGGTGCCTCAGCCTACCTTGATGGTTCTAAATGGTGGTTTTGAGGAGATTTATGCTAGGGACCCTATAGATGATGTAAGGTACATAGATGGTTATATGGCTTGGTATAATTCAATCTATGTAGTGGCAGATGTGGGTGGAGATGATAAAGGATTAGGGCCGATGGCTGTAGATCTAACTGGCTAGGATGGATAGGCAAGGGTAGTGTTGGTTGTAGCCCAAGCTTAGATATAGGTGTTGTAGGGATATGTGTCCACACTATATATCTAGATCACCATATTATAGGGTTAGCATGACACTATTACAAGTGAAAGAGACTAGGCATAGGCATCCCTAGGTACAATTATGTAGGAGAGGGTCATGTTGAGACAAAGGGTTGGAGTAGGTGCAATACTAGGAGGGTCACTAAGGATAATGCCATGGTCATAGTACCTAGCCATAGTAGAGGAGCCTGGATGCTATGAGGTAGTGGTACTATATTATTTTCCCTAGGCCATGAGATATGTAGATTATATAGCAAGTTTAGTCAGTGGGCCCTTGATATCTATTCCAAGTCAGTGGACTACTACAATGGGTCAGGTAGGGGTCATTGGGGGACCATCACCAAGTATAGATGTAGGCACAAATGGGGATAATGGTAGTGGTGTAGGCCCATGATTATGTTAAGATGTGTTATTGTGATGTATTGTTTTGATACAGGCTGGTGAATTGATGTAGTGAGATGTATATTTTTTGAGAGAGCTGATACATTATTAGATGTATTATTTTTTGATGATTCTATGTCTATGATGTATGGTTTTTGATGTTATATATGATGGATGCTTATGTTTCATGTGTTTTTCATGTTTATGATTATGGTTATGGCTTATGGTTCCTGACTTTTGGTGTATGATGTTAGTGTTCCAGTTAGTAGCTTAGGCATGTGATGCTAGAAAGATATTTATGATGATATGATTCTATTCATGGGTATGGTAGGACATATTATGGATGGATGTATGTAATGTGATAATATGATGGATTTGTTTATGGTTATATGGATGGAATGGTAAATGGTATATGCTATGATGTCTTACTCATTGATTTGGTTTATGCTCATGATGGTGTAATGATATGTTTATAGGCTCATATGATGTAATAATTGTAAGTGGATAGATTGATGTTTGTGGTATGTTGTGATATGCTTACATTGTGATTAGTTCATTTGATAGATATATGTTGCTACTTGTTGACATGGTTCATGGTGTTCATGATTTTAATATGATTTTTTTTGTTCATGCTCATAGAGGTAGAATGTAAATATGGTTAAAGATGAAAATACATGAAGTAAGTAGGTCACAAACTAGATGTGTAAGAAAGCAATAACAATCATGAGAGGTATATCAAAATAAATTGATAAAATATAAAAAAATAACATGATGCCTTTTCATTGGTAATGAGTGACATAAAACCCAAATTTGGATTGGCTTAGTGAAGATAAGCCTTTCGGATGCTTTGTATTAGCATGCTTAAGTTGATAAACAGGTATCTTGATCACATTGTGTCAAGTAATCTCATAATCCCTTACCTATGATACATAAAAGGAAAGTAAAATTGGAACTATTAATGAGACTAGGATGCCTTTTCTATAGGTTTCCAAAGAGGTAGTATGAATAAGTCCATATCCATATATAAAGTGTAGACTGATCAATACAGGAAGTCTATTAAGGAGAGTCGACTATAGATTTTCAAGATTATTGATTTTATGAGAGCCGATTGTGGCTTCTAAAATTATTTTACTTTTGATTTTACTTTTGCTTATGGGTTTTTGCAATTTTTCTTTTGATTTAGGTTCAAGTAAGTTGATCAATGAAAGAATCTCCCAAGAAATTGCTAGATTTTGAGAAATGCTTTACTCAACCATCCTTTAAGGGAGTGGTCTAAGTGTATGTGCTTATTTTAAATTCTTTTGATAGTTTTCCTTAAAGGGAACAATCTACCTTACATTTGGGAATTTTAGGATAAGTTTTCAACATCTATCCTTCAAGGGAGTAGTATATGAATGATAAGGATGACCCATGATTTGTTTTAACTTTTGATATTGCTTTTGATTTTTTTTTCTTGATATAGACTTGCTTATACATGCTCAATGGATTATATTTATTAAGGAAAAACTAATCTAACATGAAGGTTTAGTAGGTGAAAAATAGGTATAGGTGGCAATGACCATAGGAATTGATCTTAAAGAGATGGGAAGTACTATGAGAATAATGCAATGGATAGAGCCATGGTACCCACAATTCAAGATTAGGCTATAATTGTGATGGATAATCACATGATTTAGTTTTAGTCAGTTGCCCCTAAAAAGAGGGAAATGAATGTGGTTTTAAGGGATGAGCTTAAGTTAGACAAATGATAATTGTGATCACTATTTAATAATAAAAGGGACATAGATGCAAATCATTGAGAGGCTCAAGTTCTAGTTTGCCTTTGATGGAATAAAAATGATAAGCTCATGATCCATACTTATGGGTTATGATATAGGATCCAAGCCAATTGAAAGAAAACTTCACCTTTTGTTTTTCTCCATATTAATTACATATTGATTTTCCTTGAGGATAAGTTCTCCAATATTAAATTCTCAAACTTTTAGGTGTTTTTTATAGGCATTTTTTATTCATTCTTGATAGACATGAAGATGGGAAAGGGTGGCCAAATGACACTCATTAAGTAGCTCAAGTTGAGCTAGATGTTCTTGATGATAGTCACCTTTTAAAATGAGTTCATGCAAATATATATGAAGAGAAGGTATTTGGATTTCAAGAGACAATACATCCTTGACTTTAAACATGAGGTAAAAAGGTGTAGCTCCAATATGGGTTTGGATGCTAGTATTATATGCCCATAAGGTGAAAGGGATATGCAAGTAGAAATCCTAACTTGAGGCATTGACCATTTTGGTAAGCATGTTGTTAAGGGTTTTGGTAGAGGCTTCTACTTGTCCATTTGCTTATGGGTGATAAGGTGATGATGAACCAAGTTTAATGTTGAATACATCACAAAGGCCTTGAACTTTTTTTTTTAAGTATTTTCCATTATCGATGATGATCTTATGGGGAACACCAAAATGACAGATGATGTGATGGGTGATAAATTCAACAATGTTTTTAGCTTTTATTGAGACAAGGGGAATAGATTTTACCAATTTGTGAAAATAATCATTTGAAATAATAATAGAATTATGTCATTATGAAGAGGGGGTTGATTTCACCAATAAGGTCGAGACCCCATTGTGAGTAGGGCCAAAAATCTACAAAAACACAAAGGCTATTGCTAGGTGCATGATGTAAATTAGCATGTTGTTGACACTTGATGTACTTTTTCACATAATCATATTAGTCCTGGTTAAGGGTAGGCCAATAATATCCTAGGTGAAGGATACACTTGGACACAATGAGCCCATTGAAGTGGCCCCCATAGATACCCTCATGCATCTCTTTGATAGTATGAGAGGCTTCTAAACCATGAAGGCAACAGAATAGGAGGCCATTAAAACCATGTTTGTAAAGAATTCCCCTCATAATGCTGTAATAGGAGGTGCTCTAAATAAATACCTGATGGGCATTCTTAGAGAGGCAAGAGGGAACTATTCCAAGGTGAAGGTAGTTGAGGGTTTGTTGATATTAAAGGTTAGGCAAAGTCTCTTCCACACTAAATATGGTTGGAGTGTTTAATTTGGTGTAGGAAGGTTTGGTGAGGTGATGGATAATGATTGATAGTTTGGAATTGGAATGTGTTGATGGGATCTAAGAGGCAAGAGAAGCCATGGAATTGGTAAACTTATTGATAGAACATGGGGTGGTTTGAAGATGGTAGTGTTTGAATGATTCTAGGAGTTTTTTAATTAGTTATCTATATATTTACATCATTTCATTCTTACACTGGTAAATATCATTGACTTGGTTGACCATAAGTTAGGAGTCACCAAAGATATTGGTTGTTCTAAATCCTAAGGCTAAGGCAGTTTGGAGACCTATTACTAGGGCTTCATACTCGACCACATTATTGGTGCATTCAAAGTCAAGCTTAAATGAAAAAATAAGTTGTTCACCAATAAGGGGGATAAATATGATACCAGCTCCCCCACCCCACTAACATTTAGAACCATAAAAATACATGGTTATGTGATTGGTAAAATCTACTTGAGATAGACTTGTGATTAACTCATCTAAAAATTCAAGAAGGGGAGGTTAGGTGTCTTTAAGGGGTACATCAGAATATTGGTCAGTAATGACTTGCCCACTTAATTGATTTCTAATAGAGGAACTCAAGGTCAAACTTAGCTAAAATCATGAGCCACTTAGCCATACACTAGTTTTGGTATGTTTTAGAGTGGATGTACTTGAGTGGGTCAATATTAGTTATGATAAAAATTTTGTGGTTAAGAAGGTAGTGGTGAAGTTTGTGGTCAAAAAGACTAAATCCAAGCAAAGTTTCTTGGTATGTGTGTACTAGGTCTCATACTTGACAAATGTGTGGCTAATGTAATAGACAACTTACACTTTCTGGTTTTCATCCTGATGGGCCAACATTGCCCCTAGGGAATGATCAATAACATAGATATAAAGGTAGAAAGGTTGGTCATCCTTAGAAGGTGTGAGGATAGGTGAAGATAGAAGGTAATATTTTAGTGCATCAAATCTCTTTGACAAACAACATTCCACTTAAAAGAGATGTCCTTTTTCAATAGGTGGTGGAAGGGTTGACACTGATTAAAGAGTTGGGAGATAAAATGGTGGATGGATTGGAGCTTCCCCTATAAACTATGGAGTTGTTTACGATTGGTTAGAGGTATCATCTTGAAGATGGATTTGATCTTGGCTAGGTCAACCTTGATTCCTTGAATGGAAACTCTAAAGCCTATAAGTTTACTTAACAAGACCCTAAAAATACATTTCTTGGGATTGAGGCAAACATGGTAATGGATAAGTCACTCAAAGGTAGTTTTGAGAATATTTTAGTGGTCTTTATGAAGTTTGGACTTTCTAAGAAGGTCATCCACATAGTCTTTGATGATTATATGGATACGGTCATGGAAAATATAGGTTATGACACATTGGTAGGTTGCACTAGCATTCTTAAGACTGAAGGGCATGACTATGTAATAGAAAGTCCCCCATGGGGTGATAAAAGGTAGTTTTGTGTTGATCTTCAAGGGAAATTAAAATATGATTATAACCCAAGAATACATCCATGAGTGACAACATCTTGTGGTCTGCTATGAGATCAACAAGTTGGTCAATGCTAGGTAGAGGAAATTCATCCTTTGGGTAGGCAAGGCTGAGGTTACAAAAGTCCACATAGATATGTAGTCTACCTATGGGTTTAGTGATAGGTACAATGTTTAAAACCCACTTAGGATAATCAATGGGTTGAATGAAGTTGACAGAAAGGAGGCATTGGAGCTCTTTGTTGATAAGGAGAGCTATGAAAGGATGTATGCAACAAAAATTTTATTTGATAGGCTTGGAATCATGATTATTCATAATGTTGTGGGTGGAAATGGTGGGATCAATATCAAGCATGTCAACATATGACCTAGAAAATGCAATACTATGATCTTAGAGGAAGGTAGAGAAGTTTTGTAGTTCCTTAGGGGTGAGAATTTGGCCTAGTTTGATAACATGAGGGTTTTTTAGAGTGCCTATGTCAATATCTATGGTGGGTTCATTTAACATGGTTGAGGTCTCTAGAGGTAAGGCTTTATGGATGGAGGAATCAGGTATACCAAGGTAGGTGAGAATGGAATCATCATCCTAATATTGGATAATGTGAATGGCAGGAGAGTCTTCTCCTACTAGTTTAGGATGGACTAAAGGGATAGAAATGGGGGGATATTTCTTTTGATAATTCAAGGGGCTGAGGGTAATCATGTTGATCAAAAAAAGTTAGGTGGGATGATGTCCTCATCCTCATGCTCAGGTGTAGGGGGTATTAGTGAGGAAGGGGTATCTTATTCAATAATGGTAGTGGTAGGTTGCATGGCTTTATTCTTATTGGGTAAAATGAATCCAATGCCATTTTTCTCATGAAGCTTGTGGGTATCAATCAAGGTCAACATGTGTGGTCCATGCTCATATCATCCTAAACCAAATCCCTTCTAGGCACACTTGTGATGGTATAGTTTGGTGAAGTTAGGGTTGTCCAAGTAAGAGAAGTTAGAGGTGAATGGTTGAGGTGAAGGGTGTGTGGTGGCAATGTTAAGTGTTTTTTAATTCCCCCATAGATAAAGTGGGTTTGACATTTGGGAGGTCCTAAAGTGATAATAGATACAATGTTAGGATTGTAACCTAGTTGATGGTTAAGATTTATATATTCTTGAGAAGTTTAGAAAGCATCAAGGGTAAAGAGATGGTATTCTCCAAGAGTAAGGCATTATAAGGTAGTTTCTAAGGGATCAATGATGGGTATCTAGTCTATGAGGATAGATGCACTAATAGAAGCCTCATTGGAAGGGGAAGCAATGGTTTTAGCTTTCATTTATGAGGGTTTGGTGGTGTTTGTTTGTAGTGCTTTGGATGGAGGTAGGATAATTTCATTAGGTCAGTAGGTCATATTTAATGCTTTAAAAGGGCTAGGGTCAGCTTATATGGTAACAACTTTACCTTTGTGTTCAAACTTGACATAATGATGGATGGTGGAAGGTGTGTAACCCATGGCTTAGATCTAAGGTCTCCCTAGTGAAACATTGTATTAGAATTCACCTTTGACCATATATAAGAGTTTAGGGAGCATGCAAGGTCCTAGCCAAATTTGAATGATGATAGTTCCCAAGGTAGTGGTCATAGTGTCATTAAAGGATCTAAGGATGGTTGAATTTTTAGACATGACATTGTCTGGTAGCTTGAGTTTCTCATAGGCATAGGAAGAGATGATGTTGATACTAGATCCCCCATTGATCGTAACTTATTTCATGTGGGTTTGTGAAAGATCCCTGATGGATCCCTTATGTAGATCTGCTGTAATTTTGTATTCTAAAATTGTGATTTCCTATTTCTGAATGTTTTCTTTCTGTAGTAGACAGAAATTTGCAGAAGGGTTTGTTTGTTTTTATTTTGTTTTTGTGTTTTGATGAATTTTGCAACAAGTAAATAATTGAAATTCAATAACATGAATAACTTATGAAATTAAAACCCAAGTACAGCCAAATCAAATTACGTATGGGTAGAATTCTAGATATTGAATCAAATAAGGAACCAATTATAGATTCTCAATAATTCAGGTAGATTACAATGACAAACAACCCAACCTAAAATGCTGAAGGTAAGCTAAACCACAAGAAGAGTGGTGGCCAGCTGAAGGAATCCCTTGTTGATGCGTTGTTGTGATAAGAAGTGGCTATCAAGTATAGTCGTACGGTTACAAAGGCTGCTAGGTACAGATGTATAAATAGAAACCCTCACAATCTGAAATCACCCTTTTATGTCTACTGAGTTCTGTCAAAATTTATAGTGCCTACCAAAGCAACACAAAAAAAATCTCCCAATGAATCTGAATAAACAACAATCCACTATATGGGGGCTACGTCCCAAACAGGCCAGCAATTGGGGTTTGGCGTCCCAATGCTAAAACTCCTCTAGAGTCCAAAGCGCACTTCACAAAAATATGATATGTCAATAATAATCATTATAATCTTCTTTTTGCCTCTTATAACCTCTTCTCATTAAGTCAAACCCTAAAAGTGATCCATGGAGTGCTTAAGTCATAATTTGTTATAATTCCCTTTTAAGAGGCCAAGTGCATAGAAATTGATCCTTTTTCCACATTAAGAGAGATCCATCCACCGAAAGGTTCTAAATCAAGAATGAAATATTTAGGAAAGTATAAGACCTTTCCAATGAGCTATTACACCCTAGTGCATGCATCTAGATGAGGCCAAAAACCCCTTATTACACCAAAAATGGCTATAAACTTAGCCTTATTTAATAAAAAGATGAAAACTTAGGAAATATTAAAAATATAACCCAAGTAGCCACAAAATGTCCAATTGACATCATGAACCAACAAATCAGCTTATCACCTGTCTGTGACTAAAGTCAGAAATCAAGGATCCACTAGTAGTCTCATCCCTAAAATCTAGGGATGCACCTAAAATATAGGAAACAAGCCCTATCCCTCTGAAACTAAACCCAAAGAGTAATCTCATGGAGTCCTAACCCTGGGCATGATCATACCTCCTAAAAAGTAGGAATAGCCCCCATAAATGTAAGAACTACCTCCTAAAAACAAGGAATGTCTCCCAACTAATCAATAACTGCTAGAACACCAAGTCCCCAACACTGAATAACCAAACTGGGTCTCTATCCAACCCTGTCAACCTACAAGACCCCATAATAAGCTGACTCACATGTCTCTGCTAGACTGAGCTAGAGTGGGGACATGACAGTTTGGTTAATGTGGGATATAATAAAAAGAGGGGATTTAGGTCTTCAAGATGGATAGAGGGTATCTCTGAGTCCTTGTAGGTAATAAGGGTGGAGAGTTGGAGAGTGCCTACAAAGGCCTCTATAGGTTGGGAGTCTCCTAGTCTAACCTCAATAGCTTGCATGGCCTCTATCATGGCCTGATGATGGTGGGGTGAGGTGGAAATGAGCTCATAGAGGATCATCTTAGCTAGGGTCTAGTGAATTGTTTTAATAATGACCCTCCTAATGGATTCAAAGGGGTTAGCCTCTGAGGTGCTGAAGATGGTAACTTTGGGCTTAGCTATAGACATGGAAGTTTGGATCTGGTTTGGTTTAGGGTGAGCTAGTGGGTATGTCCATATAATGGACATTTTATCTTTCCATTCATCCTTTTTTTGTTATCATGTGACCACATTAATGGTATTGATAAAGGGGTAAGGTTTTATGGTGGGTTGGGTAGATTCTCTGTCACTTTAAGGTGAGAGTGGGGGATTAGGAATGTGTTAGTGACTGGCTATTGGGTGTATTGGTGGAAGAATGGATGGAATGTAATCTACTAAAAGATCATCCTCATTAAAAAGTTGGTGGATAATGTCCTAGAGAGATTTTTAACTTTTTGTGTCATGCCCAAGTGTCATATGATAGGATCAAATTTGATAGTCATTGTATCAAGTCAGCTTTAGACCAAGAGGATCAAAAGGTCTAATAAGAGGTAATGTGAGGTAGGAGCTCTACAATAATCTTTGAATAATGATCATATAATATTCTTCTAGAGGTAATAAAGGTTTAGGGATCATAGTTTGGGTTGGTAAGATGGGTGTGTTGGTGACAATAGGTTTTGTGGGAGATGGTTTTGGTAAGGTGTTGTTTTTAGTTGATGGTTTTAGTCTACACATGTTGGTAATTGGGGTGGCTAAGTTTGATGGTTTGAATATTGGTAATCTGGGAAAGACTAGCACATCAGATAATAAGTGGGTTGATATAATCAACATTAGTGGGAAACATATGTTAAAAGGGGGTTTGTTTTTAATCAAACTAGAAGGGTGAATCCCTAAGATAGAGGGCAAGGTAGAGGGAGGTAGAGTCTTACTCATGCATCCCTTCAATGTTTTCATTCTCTTAGTTGTTATGGGTCAAGACATAGGTATAGGATTGGGTGAGGTTAAGTCTAATTTCAAGGATGAGTGAACTAAACTTTGAGTAGGGAAGCCACCAAGAGTTTTGAAAGGTTTAGTGGTGGTATGGTCATTGGAGAGGTGGTTGTGTTAGTTGACTAAAAAGGTGAGGGGTTGGTAAAAGTTTTGATTAGTTTGAGAGGTGATGGGGAAATGATGGATTGGTTGGTTAGAGGTGTGATAGAAGGTTCAAGTTTGTTGATGTAGTGAATCCCTGACAATTTATAGAAGGTATTTTGATCCATGTTTGGTTTTGTAGCCATACCTAACTTTTGAACAAGTTTTGAAAAAGGTTTATATACTAGTCTGACCTTCTGGGTAGTAAGTATCAAGGAGACACATATGGGTTGAGGATTAGGGTTTATAGACTCATTCATTTCCTCAATCAAGGGAGGTAAGTTTAGTTTGGGTGGCCACTTCATGAGGGGTGTTTGTGAAAAATTTGTTCCCCTAGGCATGATGTCTATAGTTATGTCTTGGTCTATAGTTAGGGTATATGGTGGCCTTAAAATGGTTGTTTGTGAAGGTTGGCTATACAAAAGGGTGCTTGACAATTATAAAGCCTCTATGAGTGAATCTAAGGAAAAAAAACCTCCTTGGTTTGGGCCTTCGAAGGAAGGGAAAGTGACTCCACCACCTTAGTAGACAAAGTGGGGGAAAAGTAGGTAGGTTGGATGATAGGCATATCAAGGACTATATTAATTGTGTGGGCATCATGAGAATACTTAGATTTTTTATCCTCAGCTTTGATAGGGGCATGGTTATGAAAATATTTCCTAAAGATATCAAGAGCTTGATTTTGAAGGGCATTAGGATTATCCAACATGAGTTCCCCTTTTTTAACAAGACTCTGAACAACATTCTTGAAAGTATTACATCAACTAATGTCATGTCCAATTACTCAATGAAAAGCATAGAGGTCATTATCATTGTACCAAATCAGTGCTAGATGAGAAGAATCAAACTACTAAGGAGTTTTGATGGGTAGAAGTTGTATAAGATTAGCTTTTAGTAGCTTCTCCAGAACCTAGGTATAAGATTCTCCAAGTGGAGTGAATTATTTTTGGTTGCTTTCACTTGGGTTCCTTGTATTTTGGTTGGAGGTAATGGGAGAATTTTGTTAATTGACATTGGGTAGAGGGGTGGTTTTAAGGATGATGGAATTCATGGTTCACCTGGTCTTGGTTCTAGTATTGGCTTGGTTGTCTGGTTTAGAGGAAGAGGTTTCATTGGTATTGAAGGTAGAGTTCTTGTTTTGTAACTTAAATTTACCCTCATCTATGGCTTGGTTCTCTAACTTGCATGCCATGGCAAAATATTCATCAAAATTTTTGAATATTTGGATGTGTAGCATAGAAGATATGTATGACATAGGCTAAAAAAAAAAACTCTATAAGTTTGGGTTGAGGAAAGGAGATTGACAATTGATTGATCAAACTTCTCTAATGGGCAAAAAAATCAGCAATGGACTCATCATCAGATTACCTGATAGAATAGAGGTTCATGATAGAGACCTTCTTGGAAATGTTAATGGAAAAGTGATCTAAGAAGACTTGTGTTAGTTGGGTGAAAGAAAATATGGAATGCTTGGTGAGGGTTCTATACTATTCATATGTTCATCTAGATAAAGATATGGGGAAGGTTTAAAGGAGAAGGGCATCATCATAATCAATCATGTAAAATGCATGCTTGAAATCCCTAAGGTGTTGTTGGGGGTCCTCCTTGCTTTAAAATTTGGTAAATTTTGGAAGCTCCCATTGAGGAGGGTAAGGTCTTATGGGGATAGAAGGATGAATAGGTTCATTACAAATCTGATCATAGGATAGGATGTTATGAGCTCTTAAAATAGATGACTCAAGGTTGGTCATCTTATCCATGAGCATTTTCATTAGGTTGGTTTGGGATGGTACACCAAAAGGATTGTAATATGGATGTTATGGTTGAGATTAGGAAACATACTGGTAATTATTTGGTGGTTGAGAGGTTGCCACATATTGGAATGTGGATGCCAAAGGTTGGGTAGGGTAAGTGGATGATGGTAGTTGGGTAGTAGGTACATACTTTTGTGGGTTAGGGATGTATCCTAAATGGGGTGTAGTGGATACCTATTAAGGGGTTCTTATGGATTGGGTGTGGATGATTTTTGGGTTGGTAACAAGAGGGGAGGTAGTGACCTTTTAGTTAGTAGGTGCTGAATTAGAAGGGATAAATATACACCTAATCTTGGTAAAGGGGTGTTGACTGATGGGTTAGGTTTGATAGAGGGGAGGTTAGTAGTGTGGATGGTGGGTAATAAAAAAACAAGTGGATTATTATGGGCTAATGGTTGGGTTTTCCCCAAGGTAGAGGAGTTACTGGTAGGGGTGGAAGGTGTAAGGGTAGTGGTTGGTTGGATAGGTAGGTTTTTCATTGTATCATCAAAAGGGTTAGTAGATGAATATGCCTAGGTAGTCAAAGGTTGGTTGGTGATCATAGAAATAGGGATACCCTTCATAAGGTGGGATGGCATGCCATAAGGAAGATCTTGAGGTGGAGTTGAAACTAGGATATGGTAAGGGGAAGTGTTAAGATAGTGTTGAAGGGAAATTGGATTATTGTCTAAAAAAGTGGTAAAATATATGTCTCCTTGGGGAAATACTTGAGGAAAATTAGGGATTCCTAATGGATGAGGTGAATCTTCTACCTTGGAGATGTACTCCATAGATGAGGAGGTAGAGGAGGTTGATTTAAGTGATTAGTTTTGCTCTTCTAGGTCTCTTCGCTGCTAGCAAGTGAGAACCATACAAGAAAAAGAGGAGAGAAAATAAGAATAAACTCACCATTCAAACAAGAAGACAAGAAAATGATCAAGGAAATCAAGACACACACTATGAAGTACGTTAAGCCTAGAATGTGTGAGAAATTGGTTTGTGGATCATGTACTATATAAGCAATCTATGGTTGGTTTTAGGTTATTCAGGTGCTCAAAATAATTTGTATTGGAATCAATACGTGTCTTGGTATTGGGGCCTACCCCCTCACTTCATAGTCCCATAGTGATAAGGGGGTCAAGTTCCTAGCCAATATTTATTGATATCAAGAGTTTACACTCAACCATAGAGTTGAGTTGGTTCTCCCCTTGGTTATGACCTCCAAGTAGGATTTTTAGGAATGGGTAAGGTGACCGCTAGGTGATGAAATCCTAATCGGGCCTTATCTCAAATTCTTTTGATGTTTGATTGATGAAAGTGGTTTGGCTAGTGTGTACAACAAAATTGATGCTACAATAAATTATCTTGCTAGTTTTTTCTGTAAGTGACCATCGATAGTTGGGGTGACTGTCGGTGGTTATTCCTTACTATCAGTGGTTGGGGTCTAGCCATTGGTGGTTGACTATGTATTTTTGGGTTTGATCAATATATGAATGAGGGTATTCCACAAGTTAATTTTGGGAGTTGCATAAAGGCTAGGCTAATTATGAAATGAAATAAAAGTACATGAATAATAACAAATAAGCACTTATCTTACCAGAAGTTTATTGGGTGAGTGGTTGGCATAGTTAACATATTGGTGGAATTTGGCCTAATTTTAGTAGATTAATGGTACCTAAAGTATTTTTCGAGAGGTGAAAATGAGTTAGATCTCAATAAGATGTATTGATAATGCTTGATAACATTGATTAACCTACAAAAGAAAAATACTAGATATATGGGCTCCTAATAATAATTGCAGATGATTTGACCTCACAAGCCTCTCTCTCTCTTATAACACAAGAAAGAGGTGGAAGTGAAGGTGTAAGTGGGTCATATAAATATAATTTTTTCATGCAAAGGATTGCAACACAAACTAGACAAAGTTATTTTTAGAAATGGGTTAGTGGATCTTTCATTGCCTTAGCTAAAAGGTTGATCCTAACCATCGATGGTCAGGGGTTCCTAAAGCTAATTGTCGATGGTCACCCTAACCATCAATGGTTAGGGTCCACAAGATAGGGTCCTAAAGGTTAGGGTTATTTAGTTAGGTGAAACTGAGTGTAGATTGGTTGGTTTAGGCTTAATAGGTGTAGGTTGGTCCCAAGGGGGTCTTAGGGCAGGTCCAAGGGTGTTTCAACATTTGAAAGTGTAGGTGTGCATATTTATGGTGTCTAAAAATATATATAGATTGGTATGATGATGACCTATTTTATTTTAGACAAGCTCAGTATTTGACACTAGATAATCTTCCACTAGATCCACCATTTGATTATCCACATCCCATAGATGTGTTCTTGGGTGTATAGAGACATTAGACTTTGCTTGTATTTTATTTCATTTACATTTTGATTATTTAATTTGAGTCCCTTTCTCCTTGTATATAGTTTATTTTCATTTGATTATACATATCTTATACTTTGAAAACACAAAAATAATATAACATGTCAAAATAAAAAAGCATTTAAATATTTTGAAAATATAAATTTTATAAATTGAATGCATTGTTATGTTTAAATTTTTACTACTTGATAGATATTGCATATTGATATATATCTTAGTATATTCGGTTTTATCATACACATAAACTTCACTTGTTCTTGTCAAGTGCTTGTAGATTTCAAATAGGACTCTGATCCACTACATTGATCTAAACCAACTATCATCTACCCATTGGGGGCATTTAAATCGATCTAGGTTTATAAATTTCATACATAAGCCCACATGGGGGCATCTCATACATAGTTACTACTACCAAGTTTTATCTTTACATATTATATATTCCAATTTATGCATTTATTTATCTTGATATTGATCATTACTCCTCATTTCTCTATTTTTTTCCTATTATCACTAGTTAGACTCAATATATATGCATCCTAACATCTACATATATTTCTCTTACATAATTATACATTCTTTCATTTATGGTTTTCTTATATTAGACTTGATTGTGTTCCTATGCTTCTTCTATTTTTGAGGGAATTTGAATATTCCATTGTTATTTGACACTATGCCACTTCTCTATTTATATGCCTTGGACATGTAACCATTTCCCTTGTGTGTGATTTTTCCTACTTCTATATGTAGACATTTTAATATGTCCTTTTATGTGGCTCTACACCAAATTGCTTGTTACTTATGTATGTGGACATTTGAACATGTCATTATATGTCTTTATTCTTAGATTTAGTGACATGTTCCCATGTCCCTTATATTGTGGCCCCTTGTCTTATATATTGCATGCCTCACATGATTTTTTGTATGCTTCCTTTTATGCTTATAAACCATGACACTTGTATTTAATTGTTACACACACACACACACACACACACACACACACACACACACACACACACCAATTTTTTATGCCATGATGGATTTCATGCATCTACCCATCCTACTTAGGTGTTGTGATGGACATCATACCCCATCCCCCTAGGTAGTTACTCATATTTTCTTCTATACCATTGATTAAATCTATATTGACACCTTTATGCAATTCTATATTACAGCATACATCTTACATTAAATACTTATGCTCAAATACATTTACATTCTAATTTTATGTTTGTAAATTATATTGGAATATCATGAACATGCTCTAGCTAACACATTTTATAGAGTTACTTATTTAGAGGGTAATTTTTACACATGTTTCCCTACTACCCTCAAAATAGGGGGCATTCATAGTGGTTTGTCATAGATATCAAGCTCTTACATTGTTATTCATAGATACATTTTAGCACACAAGCTCAGTTTTAGACATCAAACTTAGGGTAGATAGAATAGAATAAAGACTTAGAATTTAGTTTAGATCACTCAAAAATTAGACCAAGTAGACATTAGTGCCTAGATTTGGACACTGGTCCATAGGGTGCTACTATCCACTATAGGGCGCTACTATCCAGTAACCCCAAATTTAGGATAGTTTGGATCATTTAGACTAGTACACTAGGTAAAATATAGATTTACATAGATACAGTCATAGGTTTGGTAGTTATGTTTAGATTTTACTCAGATACATTCATTTTAGCTTAGATTCATATCAATTGCTTAGATTTTGGGGCATCGTGCATGGAATCATCACTCCCACATTGAATTTAGTTATAGAGATTGAACTATTATATACTTAATTCAAATTCAATATACTCATATACCAGATTGGGGGAATGTGCACAACACATAGTTTCCATATACTCAGCCTCAAATAGGTTGATCAAATGGAATGGCAAAATCCATGCCATTATCTATGTTGTATACACTTTCTATCACATTTTAGGTTATCAACATATTCATGCCTTACTCTATGTATAGTGGTTGACATTCCCAAGTGGCCTAGATCCTCCTAATATACATGAGTGGTTGCAAAGCTAAATATATAGTTAGATACTTTTAGCACTTTTTATAGTCCAATTATATATGCATCTACTTCAAACAAGTAGGAAATGATGGATTCATGGCCTAATTTATTTCTTAATCCACCTATATGAGATGGTTAGACACACTTATAGTCTTATCCAAGTTATTCACAAATCAGGATCCACTGAGCAGGGGTGGGTAAATATGGAGTCAAAATTGGATTGATTTATTGAGCCACCAATATGAGGATTGATCAAGCCATTAGCTCAACCCAAGTTATTCAATGATATGATCACTATATACACTCACACATAGGTTATCACTAGGTTTATGCATTCATTTGCAAACCTAATGAGGTGTATAGGTTATCACTATATACTCAGTGTCTTTACTTCAACATAGTCTTTTTCTCTTGATCATCTTTTAAGGACTTATTTTTTCATTTTTCATTGCAAGACATTATTTTGGATCATGTTTCACATATGCAAACCCAAATACGCAAACTTAAACTTAGCTACATGGGCTTCACTTCTAAGGTAAGTCCATGTATACTTATTTTTCCTTTATATTATTAATTTCATTTTATTACATTACTATCATTAAGTGGGGGGAAAATATAAACACATAAAAGTGGTAATTAGATGCTAAGAGTATCACTTGAGTTACCTTATTCATAGCTTATCCCTAGACCTATCCTAGAGCCTTAGACTTACTTTTCAGTCTTTCAACACACCATATTTACCTAGAGTCGATCAAAACATAATAATATAACTATCATCTTAGATCCTAATCCAACTTTTTTAGCAGTTTGCCAATAGGACATTAGCATTACATTTGGAAAACTACAATCAAATGGTGCTAGTGTCCCCAAATGGATGCTACTATCCTTAGCCCTAGCTATTCCTAATAGATAATTGTTCAAATATGTGCCCCTTATAAGGTTATCATAATCAAATATTATTACCTTAATAAGCAACATAATTATATAAATCCAAGTCTAATTCATCTCTATTAACTAGATGGAAAATAGATGAAAAATCTATTCAAACCAAAGAAAAAGTTAATCAAAATCAAGGTATTTGATCCCTATTCTACCTTAATTATACATAATACTATCTATAATATCCATAATCTTAGTTTTCAAACATTTCAAATCTCAAGGACATTCAAGGCATCCAATCCCACTCTCATTCTAGCATTCACTTGTACTTGCATCAAGCACTAGGTGACAGAACTACATCAGGCTTGATCCCTCTTCAAAGTCTTAGTATGTAGGCAAATCTCTTCAAAATGAGGTGTCAAGGATGTCTAGTCCATCCTAATAATGAACATATAATTATTACTCATGCCATACTTACAAGGTAGATTAGGGTTTGCACACTAAATTAGGTTTTCTATGCACAACATAGAGGTCTAGGTTTTGTTCATGTAAGAACATGACCTAAAAATATAGGCATAGGTACTCTTAGAAAATAGGAATAATAATACAAAGGGGACACTAAAACCACCTAAAAGGCACTACATAAACATGGTGATACTATCTATATTGGCTACTACTATCCAGTGAGTAAATGAACACCAAAATCCTATTGATGACACTCAAAACTACCTAGATATCAACTTCGAGAACCCAAATCATTTGTGATAGTCATTTTTTAGATAAGTGTTTATTTATGCCTATTTTTTTCTATTTTTAGAAATTCAAAATAAGTCAAATACTATAACAAATTAGTACTTAATTATTACATATTTATTTGACTAATTTAGACATCTCAACCATTTAACTAAACATAGGATTTTCATAATAAAACCCTAAAATGTTAAATCAATTAGAAACTACTATGGATTATATATACAATTTATCTTTGGATATTTATATAAAATTTCTAAGATATTGATATGGTTGTTTGAATAATAACCATAGAAGTGTATCCCATGAAATAGTCCAACGTCTACTTTTCTAATCAAAACCCATGTTGAGAAATACAGTAAGAGTGACATTCAAAATGCTTCCTACAATGTTTTCTCAAATAAATGAGTGATTGAAATCATGTTTAAGTTCATAAGTGATCGAATTAGGCCAATATATTCAAAGACAAAATTTCATCATTAGGAGTAATAGCTCATAGGAGAAACCAATACGAGGGGACAACTCTTAACATATAAAATGTATATAGTATAAAATAATCATATATTATAATGAAAACAAGAATTTTACAAAGAGATAAACAATATTTAAAATATAAGAGAGTTTACAATCTGTCCACTACATTTATGAGCTCATAAAGTGTAATGTTAAGTGCTAATACATTTGAGCTTATCTTAGCTTCAAGAAGTCAAACTTTTCTATTGATGAGGCTAACCATATGAAGGTGTAGGATCATCTGGCTCCAAAATATTTAAATTGATAGTGTTTCAATATATTTGTTTAATTTTATGCAACACTACCATTCAAATTTTATCCCTTTCAAAATAAATATTGATACCCATTGGTGAGGTTGATATGTTATGAGAATAGTTCAGGTTGATATGTTATAGTAACAACCTTTTATACAATTTATTTAAACTAGGTCTTTTGTTATTACGTAATGTAATCATGTTAAAAATTTGGTAATAGATTCCATAATTTGCATTGAATACTCATAGGAAATTATGTGGGGTGAATAGTTGTCATTTTAATTTATAGGTTTTTTTAATACTCATGAGTATTTATACAGTAGTAGTGATTACTCACAAATACTCGATGAATATTTCATAAATACTCACCAAAAACATGTTTAGAAGGTGTTGATGTTTCTAATTACCTCAAATGTGCTCTTAAGACTTGATGAACACTTCTCATTTTAGGATTCAAAGAATCCAAGGAATGAGTTGTAGTTTGTGACAATTCTATGATGTCTATGGTGGAATAAAAGTATAGGAACTATCTACAATATTTATTTAATTTGGTGGTTGGGAGGCACCAAGGTCTGAATCTCTGAGATAATTCAAGCCCACAAGTTAATCTAAATGGATATTAACAATGATCTTTAAACTAGGTGATTTTTAATAAAAAATAGGAAAAGGAAGGGTAAGGTAAAAAAGAGAATGTGATTGTAGATTCCCATCTCAAATATTATGACAAAGTTATAATTAATTTGAGCATACATGAACCAATTTATGGTGTAAAATAGTATAAACTCATATTGCATCACAAACCAGGCAAGCTTCAAAGGAGATATATAAACCACAATTAAGAACCAAGTTTACTTTAAAAGTTTGCTACTATAACCTGAATAACATATGCACATCTAGATGCAGAGAAAATGAAATGAAGTATACCTAAGATATTTTCAGTTAATCTAGCATTAGCACAAATTAACATCCTTATGATAGAAAATGTAGACCAAAATTTAGAGAACCATTCAACTTTAATACAATAATATGCAATTGAGAGACAACATTGGCTTTCAACAAACTATTTAGACAATCTTTTTAAAATTCCTTAGTTGTATTAAATGCTCTTTTGTATACAAATTGCTCGAAGTCTCTCCCTTTAAAAAATGGTAACTTTTTCCTATTTATAGGAAACATAGGTAGTATACCTATTATATTTTCAAAGTATCTATGGTATGATAAGGATAGTTGTCCTTAATACAAAGATTACAATTCAAAAGGCTTTATACGCCAACTTTGGTAAAAGGACTAATATATGCTAATAGACTAGCATGTATATTATAAAAGAATATCCTTTTATGTTACATTAGTGGGTCCCCTGGGTTATTGATTGAGGATGATCTTCACCTTAGTATATTATTCTCTGATTATCTTAAAATCTACTATAGGCTTCATTAAATAATCCTCTTCTTAACCTGCCAATGTGTTAAATTCTTTGTCACTTTTGGCTTTAAGTTCCTAAATGCATTGGGCCTCTACAATCTACTTCCCTGATGTAATGATGGTATCAAGGACCTTCTTATTGTCCTTAATAGGATAGATTTGGTTGTCCTTGATGTTTTAGATGAAGGTATGATCCCTTGCTTGAAATCTTCATCATCCATCAGGCCTATGGCATTAGTCTTTGATGGGTTTACCAATAGTGCCTTTAAGATCTTCTCCATCCTAGTTATCAAGCCTTTGTCCTCCTCTATGAAGATATTGAAACTATCACACTAGTTTCTTAGGCCCAATATGTTATCTTTAATTACTCCTAAGAGGGAATGCAAATTCTTCAACTCAATGTTCTTGATGCCTTGGACCTACCTCGTGTGATGGACATTAATCAATTCAATTGCTTGATCTCTAGAGTTCTACCACTGAGTGATTGATGCATGTGCTTTCTCAATTTTATGGGTTAAGGTATTTGATCTAAGATTTAGGGCCTTCAACCCTTTAAATATGTCCAAAGACTTATCTAGTAGTTTCATTATATCCTTAGGGATTGAAAAAGTAACCTATGCTTCCAAGTCTTTCTTCTCCTTTTCTAGATTGGTGATCCTCTATTATATCCCCTAGATTCTAGCCAAGGTCATTGATAATTGGGCCACTACTAAATTTACCACATCCTCTTGATGTATGGGATGCTCCCCTATTGTCTGCCCTTTTATAAGAATTAGGCCTAAAATGGTTCCACCTTTTGAAAGGTGAACTCCCTGATGTCAATGGTAGTTTTCTTGGTTGTCACCCTTTCAAACCCTATTGTATCTAGGTTATACATGATAGTGGTCACTGGTATAGAGGGTTTGGGTATCTCTAGAGTTTTAATCCTAGTTCCACTTGATATTCCTAGATCTTCTATTTTTTTTCCACTCTCTTTAACTACTTTAAAAATTCTTCTTTCCTCTTGTCCCTTCATGAGCTCTTTGATCTAAGGTTTGACATTGTCAAGGGGATCTTCACCTATAGAGTTGGTAATCACC
Source organism: Torreya grandis (assembly GCA_037957365.1). NCBI lineage: Eukaryota > Viridiplantae > Streptophyta > Pinopsida > Cupressales > Taxaceae > Torreya > Torreya grandis. The sequence continues at coordinate 4,108,458 of JARHVA010000815.1, forward strand.
AATGAGTGTGATTGGGAAAGAACCTTTTGAGTTTCCCAAATATGAACCAATGAAAAATGATAGGTCCATGTATGTGGAACTCATCACTAAACAAATTTAATTCACTGGTGGGATGGGTCCATGTCACCTTTGGTATTTTAGAGGACCTAGGGACCAGGGCCAACTCAGCTTCCCTCTTCTTTTGTGTGATAGGGATCAATTCCAATGCCACTTATTTTCCCTTTTCTTCCTCACCTATTTGAGGTTCTTTAATTTGTGCCACCTTAATTGTATTACCCTCATCTTCTTGATCAAACCCATAGGTCTTTGAAAATTCCTTGAAGAATTCATCCACCATCTCATATAGTTCTAGGGCAACCATATCAAAGTGCTCCACTAGAGAAGATGGTTTTGGAGGCTAGGTTGATGATGAAGGGCCTTATCCTATCCTTTATTCTAATTTCTTTTCACCAGGTCCTTAAATTTAGAGTGCTTATTATTGTGACTGACTTAGAGGTGCATTAGAAGTGGAAGACAGTAGATGGTACTACAATGGGTTTATTTTCCATCTCTCCCTAGCTAGTTTCTCCTCTCTTTATAGTCTATATTCAAGCTTGAAACCATGTTATCTGTACCTAGAAAAGACTTCCTCAAAGTCTATATCTTTGGTGTAAAAATGGTCATATTGACCAATCTTATGCTCATAGTCCACTTTGGTTAGTTGATTTTAATGCAAATGAGGGACAACCTTGTTATTAGGGTCCCATTCCTTTAGGTCATACTTATAAAAGTATAAGGCATCTCTATATTTGGACATGATGTCTAATCATTTCTAGTCCTAAATCAAATTTATCCCAATCAAGAATGGGAAAGGATGCAAAATTCCCTTCCTCTTCTCCTTGCAAACATTATCAATTTTTTATAAGATTTGGTGAGCAGTTTCTTCCTCAACCAACTTTAAGGGACCATAGATAGGTAACCTAAATGGTTGGGTCATGATCCCTTCTATTCTAATAATAGTGAAATCTAGATAGTACCAAATATCTCCCATAAGTTCAACATACTTTTTGACAAGAGGGTGCATCTTGGGCATGGGTTTCCCTATGATATTCTTGACCAAAGTAGGTTATATACAATCATAAATGAACTACATATGAACTCTGTACTTGAAGATGTGTAACTTTTCATAGTGATGATAAATGGTAATTTTGTTATGGGAGGACCAATTCTTGATACAAAGAATATAAGTGGATGCCATTAATAAGTCCAATAGATAGGACATCATGGTGAATTATTAGATTGTCCTTTTCTTAATGCCATATAATTGTCTCCCTAATTGGATGCTAATCAGATCTTTAATAGGTGGAGTTAGCTTCTCTTCCACCATGAAATATATGTAAGAAACCCATCTGGGGTTGACATAATTTATGGTGGCTACCCCTAAAGCTCTAAAAAATAGGGTCATAATGATCCTAATTCCTTCTCTAAATTTAATGATAGATATTTTACCATTATGGTTCTTTGCTACATGAGTTCCTTGGATTAACCATGGTCTAAAGATAACATCTAGATTATGTTGGGTAGTCAATTCTTTGATGGAGGGGAGGTCTAGGTGAGCTTTAGGGAGCTTGTATTAGCCTTCAAAAGCAATTGGGGTAATATATAAAATTCTATTTGACCCTCCTTCTTTGATGATCTAGTCATTATCTATTCTATAATCAACAAATAGGGGTGCAAGGATGTTAATGCAATGTAATACCTCAAGTTTAGTAGCATCTTGATGAATACCTATCATTTATATTGCAACTAGGTCCTTAAAATTTCTCTTAGTGATTTCCACCCTTTGCTCAGTGGATGATAGTGGTTGCAACTCCTCAATTGTGAAGAAAATCTCAGACCAATTCTTCATGCCATTGGCCAGTGCTCCTCTATCTAATTTAGTATCTCCAAAGCATCTCCCTTCATGGTCCTTAGATAGATACATATTTGTATCTTCTTTCATTTGTTGCCTTGATGCTATCATGATCTCAATTGCCTAGGAATAAGATCGGTCTTGATGCTCAGGATGACACTTTGAGCTTGATTAAAGCAATTATATCTTTAATAGACAATTTTTGAAGCTTTAAGCTAGTTTGGTAGGGTTTGTGAGGCTTTAATAGTGAAGGTGATGTATTTCATTAATGTATTTGTGTCTCATATCTTATGGATGGCACCACTTATGCAAATCCTATCTTTTTGGGTATGCCAAATCTTAGGATTGTCCTTTAGTGCTTACATGGCATTTACGTGGACCCCCTTAAGTTTGTTCCTATGGCACTCCCATGGGAATCCCTTTGAAAATTAGCCATTAGATTTTAAATAAATCCTTTTCTGTCATTCCATTGGATTAAGATTCCAAAATGAATGTGATCCTTTGATTAAGATCCTAGAGGTCCTTTCTAATTAGTCACTCAGATATTGGATGCCCTGATTAAGCTAAGTGGCACATTATGGATTACTTGGGAAATGATTAGATATGTTTCATCCACATGTTGAGATATCAGGCTCTAGGGTCCTTGGTTAAAAATTAAATCTTCATCACTTCATGCCATTGGATCAAGCTCAATGATGGAGTGAAAACTAATGATCATGATCCATGATGTTGAAGTTGATTGGTTAGGAGGTCAACTATGGTTTGATCTTGCTAATGTCAAAGATGTCCTCATGAACATCAAATGATGGGAGTGTGACTATCAAATTTAAGCTTGCAAGGTTCTTTTATCCAAATGATAGCATGCCTGCATCATGTTCTTGGTATTCTCAGGACATCAAGGTTAATGTAGTCTATTAGATAAAGCTAGGTGATGAACATGAAACATTGATCATGATCTAAGAGGTTTTCTCTGATTGGCTCAGCTTCAGGGGGCTCTTTGATCTTGCATCGTTAGATCAAGGTCACTGAGTGAAAATGGATAGTTAGATCCTAGAAGATGCATGAACATTAAGTTAATTCATGATGCCCATATGCTTAAGCCAAGGGGTTAACCATAGATTAATAGTATTAAAATACACTATGATCTAAGTTTTAATGTGATAAGCTTAAGGTTTAAACATTTATAAGGTCCCCTTTTGGTTAAGGATAAAAGTTTGGATGGGGTCTATTTTGAAGGCCTTGTTAACATTAAAGATGTCCTCACAAACATCAAATAATGGGATTGAGGTCATCAAAATAAATTCCATAGAAAATTTTATAGTGAGTGGGGTTTAGTGTATAGTTTAGCTTAAGATGATCTCACACCATTGAATAGAGCCTTTATGGAAGTGAGGACTGTTACATTTGCATCTAATTCAAAACATCAAATTAGAGGACATTACATGTAGTGATTCAGACTAAAGTTTAGTATCCTTGAGGCATCGTCTATGTTGAACAAACACCAAGACATTTCAAGATTAAAACTTAGGCTAAACATTGATAAGGTCTAAGTCTAGGATGAAAAGGGGCTTGAGAACATAACATTTAGCAAGGTTAGGAGGGCTTTAAAATGGGAAGGAACATAAAATGGGATTTAAGTATAAATTTATGTTAAGGTTTGGGCATGTTTAAAAACATAACCGAGACTTAATGTAAAATTAAACTTAAGGTCTTTTAAAAGGACCAATTCCCACTAAATTTTATCCATACAAATTTTGAATTTGAACCCTTAGGGTTTTTACTCAAAAACCCTACCTTCCTCCATTAAACTTACACTTAACCATCCAAGGGTAATCATTAGTAGGGTTAGCTTATAAATCATAATTAAACATGTAAGGACCTATCTCTTTTTAGGTGGATGATTTTCAAATTCTAAAAAAAATAACCTCATGAAATCTAGACCAGGATACAGATGTTTTGAAACATTTATAAGGGTCCCTATTTTACAAAGAAAAAAAATGGGGTATGTTGGTCCCAACAACAATGACGACTCATAAGGGAAAAATAGAAATATCTTAGAACCTAGAAACTCTGGTTTAAACCAACACATAAGTCCTTTATCTCCTTTGATCCACATATCATTACTTAGGTCAATTCAATATTAAAACAAGCTTCAAATGTGTAAAATTCAAATCTTTATGTCAAAGCCTAAACATGTTGTGTGTGTGATTTGATTCCACTTACTATTTGTCATGAGACTTTAGGGAATAACATCAAGGTTGATATCCTTATGACCATTGCATCTAACTTTGAGTATATTTAGATATTCTTTTAGGAATAATTGATCTTAGTTTAGTGGAGGCTTGGGCATTGCTCTACTACTAGCTAGGTATCCATAGCCTAGATAGAGATACATTTGGCTTCACTCATGGCCTTGCTCCATTGCCAACTAGGTGTTTATAGCCTCAGTGGAGGTTGCCTGAATCACCTTTTGACTTTGCATCTTTTGATTTAGCATTAAGTCCCTTTTATGTCTTTTTGATTTTTAAAAAAGGTTGGGAGCTAGCATAGCTAGGTTTAAGGATTTGGTCAAATGTTTTGGCCTTAAGATAATCATCTTTAGTTAAAACCTTGATCTCAAACAAGGATGTGTTTTAAGTGCAAGCATGCATGTACCTTAACTTTTGAACTCTCCTTCCACATACATGATTCTTCTTACAACAAAACTTTGGTCTTCTATAACATCTTGGATTATGGGCGGCGGGGGGGGTGGGGCATAACTAACTTCTATGTGAGTTTTTTGAAAGTCTTTATATTATAACATAATTCTATATTACAGCCTTAGGTCCTCTTATGCAAGATTCATGCCCTCACTTGAAATACTTGAATCTAGAGAAATTATGAGTAAGGATAGTCTATGAGACTTTATTAAAACAAAGGAGCACAACCAAATAGAATGGATAAAATGCAAAAAAAATTTACAGCAAGAAATAAACCAACATAACCAAATAAATATATACAAGCCAAGTAGGAAAATAAAGCAAGAAATGAAACTAACTAGCCTACCTACCCTAACTCTAAGTAGTCTTATAGATGTTATTATATGAAGACCCCTAGTAGAGCATCAACAGAGTAATACTTGAGGTATTTCCCACTGGTGGGTAATGCAAATTCTGCTCCTTGAAGTTTTTTCATCTTAAAAGTGTTATTTCCCAAGGTCTCTACAATTTGGTATGGTCTAATCTATAATGGTGCAAACTTACCATGCTTTCCCTTAGGTTCTAATGCCTTGTCCCAAATGAGGACTAGGTCTCCTTGTCTAAATACCTTCACCTTGGACCTTTTATCAAACCATATTTACATATTTACTTGGTGTCCACTAAAGTTTACAAATGCCTTCTATGGCATCTTCCATCTAAATGATGTTCAATAGCCTAGAATTAACAAGCTCTTGGATTCCCTCCATGTACTCTTGCATGAATGTGAATGTACACAATTTGATGGTGATGGGGAACATAGGTTCCTAACCATACAGCAACACAAATGATGAATCCTTGAGTGCCTACTTGATCCTTATTCTATTTTCCCATAATGCATACTTAAGGAGCTTATTCCATGTTTTAGGCTTGTCTGTAGTAGACTTTTTTATGGTCTTCATAAGATTCTTGTTGGTAGATTTAGAAATTCCATTTCCTTGAGGATAATGGTTAGAGGAAAACTTCAAAGAGATGCCATTATCATAATCTCATTTAGTCATTTCAATGGATATGAATGTAGATCCATTATCACAAACTAAGGAAATTGGGGTTCCAAATCTGGTGCAAATATTTTCTTCTAAGAAGTTGATCACTTCCTCTATCCTACATTTTTTGGTGGCTATAGATTTAGTCTACCTTGTGCAATAATATGTAGTAGTTAGGGCATACTTATGGCCTTCAGAGGAATTAGGATTAATAACTCCTACAAATTCTAATCCCCACTATGCAAAAGGTTTATATACCATCATATTTTATAAAGGCATGGCTATCTTTGGCTCTTTTATGATAAAAATCTAGCATAAATGACACACTCTCACATGTTTGTGAGCATTATTAAAAATGGTGGGCTAATAGTACCCAACCCTAAGAATCTTGCGGGCTATGGTTTTCCCTGAAGGATGTCCACTGCCTAACTTTTCATGACAAGTAGACATGATTTGAGAAGCCTCTTCTTTGGACACACACCTTAAGTAGATCCCTTAAAATTTCTTCCTATAAAGGAATCTATCTTTGATGAGATAATAAGGTACTTTGAGCCTTAAGTCTCTCCTTTGTTCTCTGGTGAGTCCTAGGGGAAAACTACCTTTGATCAGAATATGTATTAAATAGTCATACCATTCATTGGGATAGAAGTTTTGTTGATTCAATTTCATGACATGAAGCTTGGGATTAGCATTGGAAATCATCTAGACTAGGCCCTAACATTTCACCAATTTGGAAATCTTCATCTCTATATCATACTCTTGTAGGATTTCAATCCACTTACCTCTTCTTTCCCCAAGCTCATTCTAACTTAACATAAGCTTTATGGTTGGGTCTAGTAAGATGGCATGTACCTTATTTTTAAGGATGTAATGCTTGAATTTTTTCACTACCTTCACTAGTGCATAGGCCTGCTTATCAATCAAGGAATAGTTTACCTTTGCATTTTTGAAATTGGTGATCATGAAGGCTATAAGGTGGTCATTTCCATCCACCTTTTGAGTCAGGACTACAGCCATGGTATGGTTAGAAGTAAATAAATACAAGTAAAATTCCTTTGAGAAGTTAGGAATTATCAAGGTTGGGGCTTGACCAATTGCCTTTTTGATGTTAGCAAAAGCTTTCTTGGATTCTTCATCCTAAGAAATTTTATCATCTTTCTTAAGCATATCATTTAGAAGTTTGATAATCTTAGTAAATCCTGAGATGAACTTCCTCACAAAGTTAACTTTACCAAAGAATGACTCATTTCCTTCCAACTATTGGGTATCTCAATTTTGGAAATGGCTTCCGATCTCTCAGGATCTATGGAAATCCCTTCTTTGGTGATGACATGCTCCAATAATTTTCCTTCAGTGACATAGAAGATACTTTTATTAGAATTGAGAGATATACCATACTTCTTGCACCTTTCAAACACTTTCTTTAAGTGCATGAAATGGTCTTCTCTATTATTGGAGAACATTGTAAGATCATCCATATATATGATGATGCATTTTCTAGTTAGACCTTGGAAAGTATGGTCCATGGCCATCTGAAAGGTGTCTCTTACATTAATCAATCCAAATGGAATTATTTTGTAAGCATATGTTTGCCACTTGGTAGTGAAAGTTGTCTTCATCCTATCTTCTTGAGAAATAAGCACTTGGTTGTATCTAGAAAATCCATCCAAAAAGGACATCATGGCTAATCTTGAAACAACCTAGATGACTTGGTTAAGAGAAGGTAGGGGGTAATTGTCCTTTTCATATGCTTTATTCATATTTCTAAAGTTTATACACAATCCCATTTCCCCATTCTTCTTTTTGATTGGGACTAGATTGGTAATCCAAGTGGAGTGCCTAATAGGAAACACAATTTTTGCATCTAGCAGCTTCTTGACCTCTTTAAAGATCATGGGTTTTAAGATAGGGTTGACTGGCCTTTGTTTTTGTTGAAAGGGTTTTCAACTCTCCTTGAGAGGTATAATATGAGTAGTAGCCCTTGGATCAAATATTTTTAGATCTTCATAGGACCAAACAATTACATCTTTATAATTTTTAAGTATCTCCCTAGCCTTTCTATTTTCCATTTCAATTTAAGCCTTTCCTATGTTTACTTGATGGGGTTGACCATGTGAGTTGAGATATATTACCTAATAGTCCTTACCATTTACCTTGGTCACCTTAGGTTTCAGGAATCCTATCATGATCAAACATCCTTTCCAATGAAATCATCCCTTTAGGTATCTTATTATCATTTAGTTAGATGATTTTACCATTAAACTCCTCTGCAGAAGGACTTTCATTAGCTTCATCAATGATGTGAGCTTTAAAGGACTTAAAATTGGTCAAGAAATCTAAATTTTTTTGATCATCATTGAATACTTGAAAATGATTCATATTATCTAGGACTGAGGGGCATGTCACTAGCTCAATACTAAGGTTAGGGGAATCATGATTGGGCATAAGGTTAGTTGTAGTAGTGGCCATCTCATCAACAACTTTGTTTTCTTCCCTGGGGATAGATATGATGTTGAAATAATCAAAAGATTCCATTAAGTCCCACACTATAAACTTGTACCTTTTAAGGTAAGATAGCTTGCATTGGTATTTGCTCCTTGATTGACCACCAATTTATAATCCCCATAAATAAGGAGTTCCCTAACTTTATTCTTAATAGTAAGCTGTAATCCTAGAATGAGAGATTCAACTTAGCCAAATTATTAGTGCATGGGAATTATAACCTATAGGATGCATGATATTGCTTTTTTTCAAGGTTTATCAATACAATACCAGCCCTTGATCCTAATTTGCACCTAGCACCATCAACATACAAATTATATAGGCCAAGTATAGGAGGAGGGTCTTTGGAACTCAACTCTTTTGTAGTCTCTAAAGTGAAAACTCCTAGATCAGAGTCAATAAAGTTTACCTTTTCATTGACAACATTATATTTTGTTATCATGTACCTCATCCTCAGTTCTCTTTCTATGCTTATTTGATTCGGCACAATTTTCCAAGGTAACCATAAGTGGGAACAGTTAGTAGACATGTATCCATTCAAGGCCTTAGCCCATTCTCTATTTAAAATAAATCTATAAGCACTGGGAATATCCACCACTTGTATGTCAATGATTTTTTGAACACTTGGTTCATTATCCAACTACATATGTACATGCAACAACTCCCCAATGACTTTCAATCTTGACTTGTCTAATTATGTGACCACCATATCAAATTTGATTGGGGTTAACCTAAGTTTTTCACATATCCTAGTAGGTATGATGTTCGTTGAGGCTCCAAAATCTAAAAGGCAATTATGGACATTATTCCCAAATATCCTAATTGTAAGCAAGAAGGGTGGGGACTCTACTTTGGTTACTTGCATAATCACATTTACACTATCACTCTTAAGAGGCTTCCCAAGTTTCTTTGATAAGGATTCCAAGAGTAAATCTCTTTGTTCTATAATCTGAGTTAGCTCATGTGGAGTAATATTGGCTTTGATCTTTTTCATATCTTCCACAATATTGTCACTAGTTTTACATGAAGGTTCAACAGTAGATTTGGAAGAACTGCACTTAAGTGGTTCAGGATCATTCCTTGATGTAGTGTCTAAAGGAGTCCTATAATTATTAGGTGGAGTGGAAGTAGTTAATGGATACTTTTTTTCTCTATTTCTCAGAGGGTATGTCTTCAATAATTATTTAAATGCTTTAATCTCTTCAAGGATATTCTTTGGCTCATTATCCTCTTGGAAAGGGAATTGAAATGTCTCTACCATGTGCACTTGGTTAGATGGCTGGGATCTAGAAGGACTTCCAATAGTATCTTTGTTTGGGACTACCTTAAATGTGTCAAGCTCTACTTGGAAAGCTTTAAAGGATTTTTAGAACTCAATGCAATCAATCTCACTATGTTTAAAGGGAGCATGCACCCTATAATAGTCTAGAAAGGTAATATCAGTGAGATTAATATCCATAGTATTCTTGCTAGAGGAAGGCTCATTTGCTTTATTATTATAGAAACTATCATTTTGAAATCTATTTCTAGGTCTGTTGAACTTTTAGAAAGAGAAGTTCCTTCCAAAGTTGTCATTAGCATTGTCAACTTGATTTTGTAATTACAAGCAATTTTTGCTAAGCTTCTGGACCATCTTTAGTATATATTCATTCTCATTCTTTGGGGTCTCATAATTTTGGAATTGGTTTTTTTTAGTGACATTGACTGGTACTAAAGCCTTTTGGTCATAGGTGTGAAATCTATTAGTAACTTGATGACTCAAGAAACATGGATTCTAATTAGGAGTAACATGGCTAGTAGGTAATATATTCATAGTAGGGAGATATTTTAATGTTGGATCATTTTGGTTATTATTTATGAAAAGGTTTAATGCAAGAATTTGATCATTAACATTTGGGACACAATAATCCATCTATCATTGAGGTTGCATTTGGTCACTAATAACCACTACTTTAGAATAAGCTTGGGCCAATGTGGTGATAGTTGGGAAAGATCCTTTGAGAAACACAAAAGTCATGGGTTCTTTTGCATGTTTGTAAACTTCCAAATCTAAAGCTTCATTAGGTTTGTATATATCCATGGTCTGACTAAACATCTTTTGTAACCTAGCATTGAAGGATATAATGGGATCATTTGCATCTCTCTTAATAGTTGTAAATTGGTGATAAATGACACAAGGGCTTATGATCTTCCCAAATTGATCAGTAAAGATAGTGTCAAAATTATTCCATGAGGTAATACAATTAATAATCTACAAGCTACATCTTTGAATGTAAAAGGAAATGATCTACAAGTTACATCTTCATGGATGACATTTAATAAGTTTAAGGCAACCTTGAAAGACTTAACATGTTCTTTTGTAGTTACAACATCAATTGGACTAAATAATGGCAAGTATTTTTTAGGATTACGAGTCAAGTCATGAACTACACCTGGTACATTGATGGGGGAACTTCCAATCCATGACATATCTAGATGAAAATTGAATGAAGGAACCCCTTGTAAGGGTGAAGATGGTAGAGACTTATAATGCCTACATATTCATCTATCTTTCTTGGTTCTTTTATGTGTTTCTAGCTTGACCAAGGGCTCTCTTATCTCTAAATGTGATCTAGTCTTGGTCCTTGACAATTCTAGCTTAAAGATTAAGGATCCTATTTAAAATATGGTGTAACAAGATAGAATTCATAAATAATTACAATCAACCTACATACTAAGCTTATTTTGTTGAATATTTACTCATAAAGGGATAAAAGACACTGATATTTGACTAATTAAGCTCAAATATGTGCTAAATTATGCAAATATGGCCATTCTTTGCAACCTGTGACTCAAATAAACTCAAGCTTCACCAAGAATTATCAATCTTCATCCAAAATAAACTGTTCCAATTTCAAATACTATGAATTCTTAAATTCTAAAGCTATCTTTACCAGAATTTAACAATTTCCTTGTAGAGGACTAAGATATTTTTCTAACAAATCACAAAGATAGGTGAGAAGCCACCTAGATCAAGGATCTTTACACTTAGAGTGAAGAATCACTCATAAGGTTCAAGAATCCTTTAAATTTTAATATAGGAATTGTTTCAATTGATCAAGCATAGCCCTCCTTCTAATGAAAGTGGGGGTATCCATGTTGATGTTTCTAATTACCTCACAAGTGCTCTTCAGTGTTGATGAACACTTATCATTTTAGGATTCAAAGAATCTAAGGCATGAGTTATAGTTTGTGATAATTCTATGAAGTCTGTGGTGGAATAGAAGTAGAGTATGGGAATTTTTCACAATATTTCTTTAATTTGGTGGTTGGGAACCACCAAGGTCTAGATCTTTAAGATAATTTAAGCACACAAGTTAATCTAAATGGATATTAACAATGATCTTTAAACTAGGTGAGTTTTTATTTTAAAAAATAGAAAAAGGAAGGGTGAGGCAAAAAAGAGAACATGATTGCAAATTTTCATCTCAAATATTATGACAAAGTTCTAATTACTTTGAGCATACATGAACCAATTTTATGGTGTAAAATAGTATAAATTCAGATTACATGATAAACTAGGCAAGCTTCAAAGGATATATATAAACCATGAGTAAGAATGAAGTTTACTTTAAAAGTTTGCTACTATAACCTAAATAGCATATGCACATCCAAATGTAGAGAAAATAAAATGAAGTATACCGAAGATCTTTTTAGTTAATCTAGAATTAACACAAATTAATATCCCTATGATAGAAAATGTAGCTCAAAATGTAGATAACCATTCAAATTTAAGATAATAATATGCAATTGAGAGATAGCATTGGCTTTCAACAAACTATTCAGATAATCTTTTCAAAATTCCATAGTTTTATTAAATGCTCTTTTGTATACAAATTGCTCAAATTCTTTCCCTTTACAAAATGGTAACTTTTGCCTATTTATAGGAAACATAGGTGGTATACCATTTATCTTTTCAAAGTATCTATAGTATGATAAGGATGTTATCCTTAATACAAATATTACAATGCAAAAGTCTCTATACACCAACTTTGATAAAAGGACTAATATATGCTAACAGACTAGCATACATATTACAAAAGAATATCATTTTATGTTACATTAGTGGGTACCTTAGGTTACTACTTGAGGATGTTCTTCACCTTAGTATATTATTCTTTGATTGGCAAAAAATATACTACAAGCTTCATTAAACAATCCTCTTCTTGACATACCAATGTGTTAAATTCTTTGTCACTTTTGGCTTTAAGTTCTTAAATGCATTAGGCCTTTATAATCTTCTTCCCTAATATAATGATGGTATCAAGGACCTTTTGATTGTCCTTGATAGGATAGTTTTGGTTGTCCTTGATGTTGTGGATGAAGGTACTAACCCTTTTATTGAACTCTTCATCATCCATTAGGCCTGTGGCATTGGTCTTAGAAGGGTTTACCAATAGTTCCTTTAAAAAATTCTCCATCCTAGCTATCAAGCCTTTGTCCTCCTCTATGAATTTATTGACACTATCACACTAGTTTTTTAGGTCCATTATGATATCTTCAATGACTCTTAGGAGGCCATACAAATGCTTCAACTTAATTATCTTGACACCTTGGACCTACTTGGTGTGATAGACATTAATCAATTTAGTTGCCTAATCTCTAGAGTTCTACCACTAAGTCATTAATGCCTATGCTTTCTTAATTTTATGGGTCAAGGTATTTTATCTAAGCGTTAGGGCCTTCAACCCTTCAAATGTGTCAAATAAGGATTTATCTAGTAGTTGCATTATATCTTTAGGGACTAAAAATGTAACTTGTGCTTCTAAGTCTTTCTTCTCCTTTTCTAGATTGGTGATCCTCTGTTACATCCCCTAGATTCCAACCAAGGTCATTATTGAATGGGCCACTACCAAACTTTCCACATCCTCTTGATGGATGGGATGCTCTCTTACTACCTTCACTTGTATAGGAGTTAGGCCTACAAATGGTTTCACCTTATGAAAGTTGAACTCCTTGATGCCAATGGTAGTTTTCTTGGTTGTCACCCTTTTAGACCCTACTATATCTAGATTAGATATGACAGTGGTCACTGGTTTAGAGGGTTTGGGTGTCTTTGGGGTTTCAATCTTAGTTAGACTCGATACTCCTAAATATTCTATTTTATTACCACTTTCTCTACCTACTTGAACAATTATTCTTTCTTCTTGCTCCTTCATGAGCTCCTTGATCTAAGGTTTGACATTGTTAAGGGGATCTTCACCTGTAGAGATGGTAATCACCAGTGAGTGTGATTGGGAAGGAACCTTTTAGAGTTTCCCATATATTAACTAGTTAGTAATGATAGGTCCATGTATGGGGAACTCATCACTCAATAAATTTACTTCACTGATGGGATGGGTCCATGTCACCTTTGGTCTTTTGAAGGACCTAGGGAAAAGTACCAACTCATCTTCCCTCTTCTTTTGTGTGATAGGGACCAATTATAATGCTACTTATTTTTCTTCTTCTTCATCAACTATTTGAGGTCCTTCAATTTGTGCCACCTCAGCTATGGCTCCCTCATCTTCTTGATCAGACCCATAGGTCTCTACAAGTTCCTCAAAGAATTCATCTACCATCTCATATGGTTTTAGGGAAACAATATCAAAGTGCTCCATTGGAGAAGATGGTTTTGGAGGCTAGGCTAATGATGAAGGGCCTTCTCCTAGCCTTTCTTCAAAAAATTTCTCACTGCGTCCTTGAATTCGGAGTGTTTATTATTGTGGCTGATTTGGAGGTGAATTAGAATTGGAAAATAGTAAATGATACTACAATGGGTTCATTTTCTATCTCTCCATAGCTAGTTTCTCCTCTCTTTGCAGTCTATGTTCAATATTGAAACCATGTTGTCTGCACCTAACAATGACTTCCTCAAAGTCTATAACTTTGGTGTAAAAATGGTCATATGGACCAACCCTATGCTCATAGGCCACTTTGGTTAGTTAATTTGACTACAAATGAGGGAAAACCTTGTTATTGGGGTCCCATTCCTTTAGGTCATCTTTCTAAAAGCATAAGGCATCTTTATGTATGGACATGATATCCAATTATTTCCAGTGCTAGATCAAAGTTCTCCCAATAAGAATGGGAAAGGATGAAAAATTCTCTTCCTCTTCTCCCTGCAAACATTATCAATTTTTTGGAAGATTTGGTGAGTAATTTCTTAATTATCCAAGTTGATGGGAACATAGACAGGCAACCTAATTGGTTGGGTCATGATCCATTCTATTTTGATAACGATGCAATTTGGATAGTACCAAATATCTCCCATGAGTTCAACATACTTCCTAACAAGATGGTACATCTTAGGCATGGGGTTCCCTATGATATTCTTGACCAAATTAGGGTATATTTAATCACAAATAAACTACATATGACTTTGTACTTGAAGATGTGCAACTTCACATAGTGATAAGAAATGGTAATTTTGTTTTGGGAGGAAAAATTCTTGATGCCAAGAATATGAGTGTATGCCATTAATGATTCCAATAGATAGGACATCATGGTGAATTGTTAGATTGTCATTATCTTAATGCCATTGAATTGGTTCCCCAGTTGGATGCTAATCAATTCTCCAATAGGTGGAGTTAGCTTCTCTTCTACCATGAAATATATGTAAGAAACCCATCTAGGGTCGATATAGGTTATGGTGACTACCCATGAAGCTTTGCATAATAGGGTCATAATGATCCTAATTCATTCTCTAAATTGAATTATAGGGATTTTACCATCATGGCTCCTAGCTATATGAGTTCCCTGAATTAACCATAGTCTTAGGATAGCATCTATATTATGCTAGGTAGTCCATTATTTGATGTAGGGGAGGTCTATATGAGATCTAGGGAGCTTGTGGTAGCCTTCAAAAGCTACTGGGTTAATATAAGTTATTCTATTTGAACTTTTTTCTTTGATTATCTAGTCATTATCCATTTTAAAATCAATAAATAGGGGTGCAAGGATGTCAATGCAATGTAATACCTCAAGTTTAGTAATAGCTTGATGAAGACCTATCATTTGGATTACAACCAGGTCCTCAAAATTTCTCTTAGTGACTATCACCCTTTGCTCACTGGATGATATAGGTTGCAACTCCTCAATTATGAAGAAAATCTTGGACCAATTCTTCATGCCATTGGCCAATGCTCCTATATCTAATTTAGTATCTCCAAAGCTTTCCCCTTCATGGTCTGGAGATAGATACATGTCTATCTCTTCTTTCATTTGTTGCCTTGCCACTTCCATGATCTCAATTCCCTTGGAATATGATTGGTCTTGATGCTTAAGATGACACTTTGATCTTGCTTAATGAAGTTTTATCCTTAACAGTCAAGTTTTGAGGCTTTAAGCTAGTTTTGTAAGGTTTCTAAGAATTTAATGGCAAAGGTGATAGATTTCATAAATGTATTCATGTCTTATATCTTATGGATAACACCACTTATGCAAATCCTATCTTTTTGGGTGTGTCAAATCTTAGGATTTTCCTTTAGTTCTTACATGACATTTACCTGGACCTCTTTAAGCTTGTTTTTATTACACTCTCATGGGAATCCCTTTGAAAATTAGCCATTGGCTTTTAAATAAAGCCTTTTATGTCATTCCATTGGTTTAGGATTCCAAAAATTAATGTGAGCCTTTTATTAAGACCCTGGAGGTCCTTTTTGAATGGTCATTCAGATCTTGGATGACCCAATTTAGCTAAGTGGCATATTCTAGCTTCTTTGGGAAATGACTAGATGTAGTTCATCCATGTGTCAAGCTATTGGGATCTAGGGTCCTTGGTTGAAAATTCCACCTTCACTTCATTCTATTAGATCAAGCTCAGTGATTGAGAGAGAACCATCGATCATGATCTGTGAGGTCAAAGTTAATTAGTTGGGAGGTTGGTTGTGGTTAAATTTGATGGTCTCACTAATGTCAAAGACATCCTCATCAACATCAAATGATAGGACCATGACTATCAAATTTAATCTTGTGAGGTTCTTTTAGTTTAATGATAGTGTGGCACATGTCATGTTCTTGGTACTCTTAAGAGTTCAGGGTCGATATGGTTTATTAGATCAAGCTAGGTGATGAACATGAACCGTTGATAATGATCTCAGAGGTCTTCTCCAATTGGCTCAGCTTTGGGGGGATTTTTGATCTCATGCCATTAGATCAAGGTTGTTGAGTGAATGTGGATATTCAAATCCTAGAAGATGCATGAATATTAAGTTAGTATGTGATGCCCATAGGCTTAAGTCGAGGGGTTAAACATAGATTAATAGTATTAAAAAACATAATGATCTAAGTTTTAATGTGATAAGCCTAAGGTTTAAAATTTTATAAGGTCCCCTTTTGGACTAAGGATAAAAGTTTGGATGGGGATTATTTTGAAGGCCTTGCTAATGTCAAAGATGTCCTCACAAATGTTAAATGATGGGAGTGAGGTCATCAAAATAAATGTCATAGAAATTGTTATATTGAGTGGGGTTTAGTGTATAGTTTAGCTTAGGATGATCTCATAGCATTGGATCGATCCTTAGGGGAAGCAAGGATTGTTAGATCTGCATGTAAGTCAAAACATCAAATTAGATCATGATACATGTAGTGATTCAAATAAAAGTTTAGGATCCTCAAGGCATCTTCTATGATGAACAAACACCAAGACATTTTAGGATTAAAACTTAGGCTAAATATTGATAAGGTCTAAGTGTAGGATGAAAAGAGGCTTGTAGACATAACATTTAGCAAGGTTAGGAGGGTTTTAAAAGGGGAAGGAACATAAAAGGGGATTTAAGTATAATTTTATGTCAAGGTTTAGGCATGTTTAAAAAATACCTGAGCCTTAATGTAAAATTAAACTTGAGGTCTTTTAAAAGGACCAATTCCCACTATTTTCTCCCATAAAAATTTGAATTTGAACCCTTAGGGTTTTTTCTCAGAAAACCCTACCTTCCTCCATGAAACCTAAACTTAGCCATCCAAGGGTAATCATTAGTAGGGTTAGCTCATAAATCATAATTAAACACATAATGACCTATCCCTTTTTAGGTGGATGATCTTCAAATTTTAAAAATAATAACCTCATGAAATCTAGAGCAAGATACAGATGTTTTCAAACATTTACAAGGGTCCTTATTTTGTGAAGAAAAAATTGGGGTATGTTGGTCCCAATAATAGAAGGTCATAAGCACATCCAAAACACTCCAAAAATGTAGAAAAATACATAAAATTATCCTTTTTAAGTTTTTAAGTATTGATCAACATTTTTTGAACATTTGTTGAATATTCACTAAGTAATTTTTTGGGGGACGGGCGAGTACTCACCATGTATAGGTATATGAACTATTATAGATTTTATATATATATATATATATATATATATATATATATATATAACCTTGATATAAGAGGATATAGATAGGTTGGGGTTACCTAAATCCTTATTAAATGGGTATATAGAAATGAATAAGCACAAGGGTGATAAGTAAATCTACAATAGGCCAACTGGGTACTAAACTCAAATATAAACATATACTATATTTCTTAAGAATATGCTAAATATAGAAATTAAAATTGAACTATGTATGTCAATGACAAAGAAGTAATATACATAGCTAGTTTTGATGCTAAAATAGTGCTAGATCTAGAACATGTAGGAAATAGACTAGAAGATAGTTTTAGAAAAATCATCAGATTCTA
The DNA here is from genome assembly GCA_037957365.1 of Torreya grandis. NCBI lineage: Eukaryota > Viridiplantae > Streptophyta > Pinopsida > Cupressales > Taxaceae > Torreya > Torreya grandis. The sequence goes on from JARHVA010000815.1 coordinate 4,126,274, forward strand.
GATTTGACACTTATGGAGTTATGGACAATGATGTTAGCTTGGGATGGTTATGTCAACACTATTATATAGGTTTAATATAAGTGTCTTATATGGAATACCTATTGGAAAGGATGCAACCACCTGGATGTTTATGGGTTTGCATTCACCTTCAGTATGGTACATTTAGATTTAGGCCATGGACTCTCACTCCTCATGAATTTATAAAACCCTAGTTATTCATCTTCATAAAAACCTTGGGGAAAAATGGGTTAGTGGGAACATGGTGTCAAACTAACCCTAAAAACCCCTCTATCAGTGAGCATTACCTATATATCTAATAATTTGAATAGGGCCTCAAACTAATGTAGTTCTCCATTACATGTTGTCTTATGTATGAATCATAAAATATGTGCAAAGTAATTACAATAGTGACCTAGCTTGTAACCTAAAAAATTGAACTATTAGGATGATCCTTCAATACTTTAGACATATAGATGTGTTATCCCTATGATTGGTATGGAAATAGGGAATATTTTCTTAATTGAATGCTCTTTGGTATGAATACTTGGTAGTTTTTCCATGTATGCTAAGTGAGGAATGAATAAGGGTTAATCTTGTATTTATATCAATCCTTTTGGATAAGTAAATTATATTAAATCACTTAAGTCAACCATTAAGATACATTTCATTTGAAAAATAGATTACTTTAGGGCATTGGACACTTGCATCAAGTCGAAACACTAGCATCAACGCTAGTGTCTATCTAAAATGTTAGTGTCTAGGGAGAAAAAAAGTAGGTACAAGTTGAGAACTTGTAAAGATTGAAAATAAATAAATTTTAAGCATTCTAAGCAAGATAAAAGGCTTGGGTCATCAACATAAGACTAGTTAGACTAAGAAATAGTCCAAGGGTCATAAAATAGAATAGATGTGGGACTTGTGGAAATGGGAAAGGTCCAAAACTAAGAGGAACAACCAAGGTTTAAGTTTTTCAAGTGTACAAGATTGAGGTACTATATAATCCATAAATATCATCTACATTTCCCCCCCTTTAATCTAGCAATGAAATTGCTAGTTTAAATGAAAAGAATGTAAACCTAAGTGTGTATAACATAACTTGTTTTTACGTGTGCCCAACTTAAGTGATTTGATGGTGACTGACCTAAAACCAAGAGTATGTTACAATATATAATTAGTGCACATAATCTAGAATTTGAAAGTACTTGAAATAGATTGAAATTGAAAGACTAAAGTTTAGTACACTTATGTGTCGATGTAACTACCTTGCCTATTGGAAAGTTGATTTGAAAAATATGTATCATTATAAGGCTCTAAAACTAAGATTATGAAAAATATAGATAAATATTGAAAGTGCATATATCTAAAGAGAGATCGGGGGGGGGAGAGAGAGAGAGAGAGAGAGAGAGAGAGAGAGGAGAGAGAGAGAGAGAGAGAGAGAGAGAGAGAGAGAGAGAGAGAGAGAGAGAGAGAGAGAGAGAGAGAGAGAACATGGGGCACATGCCCCCAACCTTGGAGAAAAGATGAGTTTCCACCTAATAGTTGAGATTAAATCAACCATATAAAACCTATCATGCTTATAACTTGGTGAGGCTATATGATACAATCAAGTCCAACCTAAAAAACTTTTAAAGATTGAGTTATTTAATCACCTGAACCATACCAAAAAATGAACCAAATGATGTAGTATATTAGCTCAGTAAATTTCATAAAATTCTAACCCAAGTTTTTGTACATAAAAGTTTATGATGTGGTGATAATCCATAAAAGAGTTTTAGAATCTGAAATTGATTTGGACTTTGTATCATTAAGCATAAATTTCATATCATATGCACCTTAGATATGTCTCATGCTAAAATTGTGTATAACAATGGTTCCAATGTATATAATTCTACCACAAGTGTGACTTTAAATCATATAACTATGTGCTTTAGACAAATAAAAAACTATGTAAGTGTGGAGAGCATTCTTCCTAAGCATGCCCCCTGATTTAACTCTTTTAGGAATATTAGTGTCTTATTCCTATTTTAGTTAAAGGTCTGGGTTGACTAAATCATTAAATAATATTGTAATAATTTAACCACTGATTTATATAATTTATATATATATATATAACCTTTCTATAAATAGAAATAAATATGGAGAAAATAAGACTTATCTTAAAATGAATTGAAATGAATTTTATAGGGTCTGGTATTAGTTGTGCAGGATTGGGACAGTGTCATAAATCAGGATATAGCTTTCATTTTGTGAAAGGATAGGACCATCAAAATAGGACACCTTAAATTTTGGCACTATTGTCCTCTTATACCATTGTCTAAAATACTCATAGAGACCTAAGTTTTCTAGGTTTTGTTTCTTGTCCCTCTATGAGCCTACCTAAAAAATATTGACTACTAAATGTCTAAAAAACTCCTTATATATCTGATTTAATATTCAAACCCTAGACTTCATTATGCTTTGATAAAAATTGAGAAATAAGTGGGGGGTTAGTGTGTGTAAGATGCACTGAATGTGTATCCACACCCCTTGTGTGGGCATGCTACCTACATACCTATACTCTGAAGAGGGATCAAGCCATTTTTAGTTATCCCATTTAATGTGTTTTGTGTAATAGTATAAATGCAGATGCAAAAATTCTAAATTAGGTGTGCTTGAGGTGGTTAGGGACTAGTGTGAGGATTTGGACATGCTTTTAGTTGTATTGGATGGTTAGATGTAGATAATAGGTAAATTTAACTTAGTGACTTTGTTTGTATTCTTACTTGCTTTGTAATATTTGACAACCTCCTTCTAAATGAACTTTTAATGGGATTTTATAGAGATCTATTGGTCATGGGTTGAATGTATTCATACTAGGATGACAAGATGAAGAATAAGAACTAAAAATAAATAACCATTAGAGCTCAAAATGTAATTAGACAAGATCATCAAAATAAGACACCCTAGAGTTCGACACTATAGTTCAAGTTGGGCACTCCTATCCTATAGGTGCAAGACTTGGGGGGATAGGATTGACCTAAGAAATGTTTCCTAGTTGAGGTGGAATGATTGTTTGAAAATCTCAAGATGACTGGGAATAAGCAAAAAGGTGTTTAGAAGGGCCATGAGAGCATGAAATAAATACCTATGGGTTGGGTGTCACAAGCTATACTCAAGATACCAATTTTGACATTTTATATGACTACATTTGCCCCCCTTTATTCTAGTGATGCAACAAAGTGAAATACTAGGATAAAGGAAAAGTAAAAAGTGTACCTAAACTTACCTATAAGGATGAAGCTCATGAATTTGTGTGATATTGGGTATGCAGAGAGAACACATCATGAAGTGTAAATCTAAAAAAGAAAATTAGGAATAGATCAAATCTTACTAGACATGTTATGTCTAAAGTAAAAATATTCAAAAATTTGGGTAAAAGAGAGATGAAGATAAAGGAATGAATACACCTCCTTGGGTACACAAACCAATACAAAACCTATTGTGATTATGAGTGATGTTGTGTATGTGTTTAATGATGTTGTACCAAAAGTAATATCACAAATAGATCTAAGTGCTCAATTCCCTAAGAGTGACTCAAGAATGCAAAGGCTATCCCTTTGTATCCATTATTTCCCACTGAGTGAAATTATGTGATCATGTATGTGTTAATCAATGTTTAGATTATGTGTCCAATCCCTATAATTAGGTGGCTCAAGAGTACAAAGGATAGTTAGTCCTTTAACTCCATCATTTCCCCATGAAGATAAAATATGAAATAATACTGATATGAATGTGTGTCATATGATATAGCTCCTAAATCCCCTAAATATTCTATAATCTGACAATGTGACATGGGTAGTCGAATGCATGTTGGATACTAGGCCACTCTTGGCCACTCAAAAAGGTGGAGATTAGGCTTGTATGAAAGCCACTCTAAAAATGGGTAATAGGATTATGTGTAAGCCATTTGGGAATGATGCCAACCACCTAAAGATAGAATAAGGCATGTAACTACTGAGAATGCTTGGGTAATGTCATAAACTATAAATAAGAGAAAGCAAATGTGTCATGCACTTTGCCCCCAATCACTAGTGTTTGTAACATAGATTCTGATTTGGAAGTTATACCAACTATTGTATCTCAAATTGGAAGTGAGTGAATGATGGCTCCTATATCTATATTCTTTGAGAAAAACTATACTAAAATTGTTGATTTTAAACTAAACTGTTGCTGATAAAACTATAACTAGTATTACCTTTCTATCTATTTTTGAAAAATATAGTTTTTTTGTTATTTGGATAGGAGCACCGAAATAGGATAGTTTGTTTTGAATATTGTTAGATCAATAGGGGTATGCCTAAAAATATGTAAAAATATAATAACATGTGAAATATAGTAAACTAGAACTGGAAGTTTGGTTAGATGTTAGTTGTTAGTTTTTAATTGTCAAGGAGAGATAGAACATGATGTCCATCATGGCATCCAAGAAATAAAAATAATGCATGATGTAGATCATGGCATTGCAAATAATTGAGAATCAAACAAGAATAAACATGCAAGGTAAGAATCAAGAAGCATACAAGAGTGCCTAAGGGGCCAAACAAACAAGGGACATGAGCACATGTCATTCAAACTAGAAATCAAGCATACAAGGCATATTCAAATGCCACAGACATATATAATTGAAACAAGTAAGGTTGGGATGAGGGCCATAGGCACATATAAGAGTACAAGTAAAGGACATTGGAAAATGTCCTAAGGTGCACATAAGAGTAGAAGCAAAGGAAATTGGCAAATGTCCTAAGGCACACACAATACATAGAATAAGAACTAAGAAATGTAATCACATCTAGTTATGTAAAGAAATAAAGGAAGGCATGTAGATGCTAGAAATACAATCGTATCTAGCTAATCAAATCAAGAAGTGAAAGTATGTAAGATATGTATTACAAGACTAGGTATATGCTAAGAAATACACAAGTGATATATACTAGTGAGTATCAATAGAATAATCTATGTAAGATAGTAAGTAATGTACATCATCATGATAAATAGAGTGTGTGGTGTAGGAATGACATAACTTGGATGGTGTAGTCATGTAGAAGATGCCCCCAGTGGGTATATATATCAATATGTGTCTTGAATTATGAAGTAAGATGCCCCTGTAATGGTTAAAGTGAAACAATCAAGGATATGGAATTTACTACACACACTCAAATAAGATCAAGTGAAGAATGGTAATATAGATATATTGACAAACAATAGCATAGAACAGCAAAAAATGTAAGTCTAGCATGGTAGTAGAAATGTAAAGATGGATGATGCATGCAATTGAAAGGTTTTTGAATTTTTTAATATTTGAATGTTTTTGTATTTTTGGAATAAGCTATGTACAAGAAATACTGAGAAGAAATGATACTAACTAATGATTTTCATGGGAGAATCCCTATCATGGTGTCTTTTATCTAGGAGAGGGATCATGCACGATCATGAAGCACAATGGAGAGGCTGAGACTATAACTCTAAAAGCTATGTATGTTATAAATGCTCTAAAATATCTAAAGTAGAAACCAAATTTGGATTCCCCCTATAACTCTGAGAAGTAGATGCAACTATTGGGTTCTTAGGGACCCATTTGGTGGTAAGAAAAGTTCTCTAAACATGTGATCTATGTGTAGAGGTATGAGACCTCAACAATCCTACCCTAGGTGTGAACACTATAGCTATAAACTATCTAGAGTCCTAAAACTATTGTTGATGTAGTGGTTTCTCTAAGATAGGCCTCCATGTAAGTGTATGAACTCTTTGTGTTGGTGATGAGGGCATTAACTATATCTGAATCAAATATAGAGAAATAACTATAACAGGTGGAGAAAATGAAACTAGTGACTACAAAGTAGTAGATGGCTATGAAGTGGGGAGTGGTATATCATTTGAAACTCTACCAATTATAACAACCTAATTAGCATGAATGAATTTCATGCATCTATGAAATATATAAGGTATTTCTTTGAGTTTTTGAATCCATGGTCAGCTAAGAAACATATCAAAGGCTCCTGCACTAGGAGCTCTAGTAAATTATGTGGCCACGTGTGTTGGATCAACCTATAGAGGAATTAAAATCTCACCCAATGAACTTTATATGAGCCCACTAGATCCACTAATAACTATGTCTATCAGGGTAATATCTTGCTCTAAATATCCCAAATACTATAATAATGTCAGAGTGAACATGTTCACACTACATCCATTGTCTATGAGAACACTATGAATGAGATGATTATAAATATAAGATCTAGTAAAGAGTGCATGATAATCTGAATCATCCTTAACTACCTCCTGCTCTGAGAAGGAAATTGAAAGTCTAGCTAGAACTCTAGAATTGTACACACTAGTCATGTTACTCAAAGGATGTGATTCAACTAAAGGTGCCCTATATGTAGCTTGTGGTGGGTTTTTAAGAAATGCATGGTGAACACATGATGTTTCCCCTATCTCTTATTTACAATGTTGTATAAAAAAGTATAAGAAAAATTTAGAGCCTTGTCTTGTGTTTTCTTTGCCTATAGAGGCTAAACTAAAGTGCCAAGATCAATAAGATTAACATCTATTAAGTCATGTATCTTGTGTTTCAAACTAATGCATCTATTTTTGTGTGGCTTAGTGCCCTGTGAAAGTTAAAAAATGCATTCTGATCATATCCCCATGGAAGAGGCTTTATTAGATCAACTTCCCAAATAAGAGGGAGAGATATGATATTACATTCCAAAAGCTATTGTAAAACTTTGGCTAGACAAACTGGTGGATTGGTAAAGGTTTAATGAGGAGGTGATGATAAAACCACTCACTGAGGGGGATCTAAATCTGCATTGATTATAAGTTGATTCTAAATTTTGTTATCATTGATCTTGATTTGGTATGGGACTTTGTTGTTACTCTTGTTTGGTGTTTTTGATTACTTGTGTACTTGAGTTTTCCCATTAAAATTAATTTGACTTTCCTTTTATTTAGTGTATGACATAACAAAGTGAAGGAAGATAACCTTTTGAACATTATTGATTCATGAAAAGATGGTAGAAGACTCAGTTTAAAGAGATCTTGTAACTCTTGATTGGCCATGGGGCTAGTCATCTTAGCCAAGATAGTCTTATATCGAAGAACATAATCTATGAGATGCTAATTTGACCCTTATTTCTATTATACAACTTTGGCATAGGAAAACGTATCACCAATGTTAATGTTAAAATGATCTAGGAACATGTTGGCTAAAGGATTGAATGCATTGACTGACTTATTCGATAGACTATAGAACCATTATAAAACATAATATTTTATACTTTATGGAAATAAATTGGTTAATATCCAGTCATTTGGCACATATTCTAAGCATGATGTATGAAAATATCACAAGTGTGTCTCTAGATCTCCCTTGCCATCATATAGAGTGAGCTTGGGTTAAACAAAACCTTATGGCAAGGGTGTTGAATAAATATGATGTGACAATGGTTTATGTAGTAGAGCAAAAGAATCCAAAGCCTATGTTTGTCTAGAAGCAGCTTGCTCAAGATGTAGCACCTTGGATTGAAGGGATTTTATCTCTTGCACAAGGGTAGACACATTAGGAGACAAAGATGTACTAGCTGTAATTGGTGGTGGCATAGAGGAAGGTTGGGCTGCTATAGGGGGTTGTTGAGACATAGTTTCACATGTAGTGTCATTTGCAACTGGTTGCTCTATGATTTGAGAGGATTAACCATTGTTTTCTTTTTATTACTCTTATTGTAGTACTTTAAGCATACCATCTTGCATGTTAGGGTGTTTAGTTGAGATTTTTTGAAGTTCTCTTTTATCAATTTCATTAAAACTGGTGTATTGGACCATTGTTAAAGTAGAAAAACAAATTGAAACTGATTGATTATTTTGTAATAATTTCTAATAAGAAAATTGCTATGGAAGGAAAGTAATGAATATAGGAAATCTAAAGTCCTCAAAATAGCAAACTAGAAAATGCATTAAAAAGATGTGAAGCTCACAAACATGTAAGGTGATACCTCAAAAGAAATGGGACCTAGTATATGCAACTAGGGATTTAAAAAATCATATATATATATATATTTTAATTACAAAGGAATTTTATAATAAAATATGAATTTTTAATTTAAATATGCAGGTAAAAAATTAGAAAAACATTGAAAATACTCTTGATTTAAAGGGGCCTAGTATATGAAACTAGGGTTTTTTTAAATTACTATGAAATTTTAAAAATTAATATGAAATTTTAAAAATTAATATGAATTTTTTATTTAAATATGCCGGTAAAAAATTATAAAAAATATTGGAAAAATTTTGATTTAAAGGGACCTAGTATATGTAACTAGGGTTTGGAAGAAAATGATTTTTTAAAAATTACTATGGAGTTTTAAAAATTAATGTGAATTTTTTATTTAAATATATAGGTAAAAAATAAAAAAATTATTAAAAAAACTCTTGATTTAAAGGGACTTAGTATATGCAACTAGGGTTTGGAAGAAAATGATTTTTTTAAAATTACATTAGGTTCACCAAATGATTTAAATTTTTTTGGGAATATTGGTGTCTTATTCCTATTTTAGTTAAAGGTCTGGGTTGACTAAATTAATAAATAATATTGCAATAATTTAACCACTAATTTTTATAATTTATCTATATTTTTAGCCTTTTTATAAATAGCAATAAATATGGAGAAAATAAAACTTAGCTTAAAATGAATTGAAATAGTTATTACAGGGTCTAATGTTGGCTATGCAAGATTAGGATAGTGTCACAAATCAGTATCTAGATTTCATTTTGTGAAAAGATAGGACCACTAAAATAAGACACCTTGGAGTTTGATGATGTTGTCCTCTTTTGTTGCTATTGTTCAAATTGGTCATAAGGACCTAAGTTTTTTGGGTTTTGTTCAATGTCCCTGTGTGAGCTTTCCTATGAAATCTTGACTACTAAAAGTATATGAAACTCCTTGTAGAGATGATTTAATATTCAAAATCGAGACTTCATTATGATTTGATAAAAATTGAGAAAGAAGAGGGTAGTGTGTGTAATTGCAATGAACATATATTCACACCCCTTGTATGGGCATGTTGCCTACATACCAATACTCTGAAGAGGGATAAAGCCATATGTAGTTATCCCATTTAATATGCTTTGTGCATTAGTGTAAATACAAATGTAAAAATGATAAATTGGGTGTGCTTGAGGTGGCTAGGGACTAGTGTGAGGATTTGGATATGCTTATAGCTATATTAAATGGTTGTATGCAAATAATAGGGAAATTTTCCTTAGTGTTTTTGCTTGTATTCTTACTTGCTTTGAAAAATTTGTCAACCTCCTTCTAAATGAACTTTGAATGGGATTTTATAGAGATCAATTGGTCATGGGTCAAATGTATTCATGCTAAGTTGACAAGAGAAGGATAAGAACTGGAAGGAAATAAATGTTGGAGCTCAAAATGCAATTAGATAAGAGCACCAAAACAGACACCCTAGGGTTCAGTGTTATAGTCTAAGTTGGGCACACATGTCTTACATGTGTGGGACCTAGGGGGATAGGATTGGCCTAAGAAAATCTACATGGCTGAGGTCGAATGACCATTTGAAAAGCTCAGGATGATTGGGAATAAGCAAAAAAGTGTCTAGAAGAGTCATGAGAGCATGCAAGAAAGACCTATGGGTTGGGTGTCACAAGCTACAATTAAGCTACCACTTTTGACATATTATATTACTACACCCACACTATATATGGAGAAACATAAAAACTAATACAAGTACAAATGTGGATAACATGTTTTAAAAACATACCCCCAATGTAATATGGAGATGATAAATATTGAATAAGTGTAGAGAACTTGCTTCCAAAGCATGCCCCCACTGAATCTAAAAGTTGTGCTTAGTGTGTAGAACATGCCTATATGGCATGCCCCCACTAATATTGCCCATTTTGAGGCAAGGGAAATATATGAACTGGTAGTTACCTCACCTAAAAAGGATAAGACAACTATATAATCTATGAATGGAACCTTGTAGTATATAGAAGAAACATGTTTAGGTAGATATAGCATTGAAGCGCATAGAACCAATGTGATCATATGAAGGCCTAAAATGCATTATAAAGATCATATAAATGTCTAGGTACTAATATTAAAATATCAAAAAAAAAAACAAGCACACACGTAAGAGCACTCAAAATCAATTTTAAAGGAAATAGTCTAAGGAGATTGCAAATAAGGGGCATGTTCAAATACTACATAATCTAAGGGACATGACCAGTCAAATGTCTATAAAATCAATAATGACATATTAAAATGTCCATAAAAGAAATGATGACATGAAAATGTCAAAGAGAACATACATAGGCATAGGGGTTACTAGCAAAGGAGCATATTCAAATGCTTGAATAAGGAATATAATAGCAAGGTAAGACACTCAAGGAAGTGCATAAAGTAAAGCATAAGCAACCATCATAAATATGTCATGGTATCCTGTGAATTGAATGTGTCAAGAAAAAAATTCAAGTGTATAACATATCAAGTACCCTACATAAGATTTAATCATGGATAAAGTCATGTGTAAGTACATATGTTAGCTGAAACATCATAATGTAGAGTGACCATATAATTATATAACTTATAAGTATCATGATCGAATAAAATGGATGCCCCCAATGTCTACATGACATGAGTAGAGGGGAGGACCATCATCCAAAAATAGGAATAGATAATGTATTTGTGTATGCATGTATCACACTCAAATAGAAGTATAACACACATATGTATATGTATGAGTAATTGAATATGTCATCTTTCAACATGGAACTAACACATAGATGCCAAGGAGCCAATAAAACATGTAGTTGCCAAAAATATTTTTAGGTTTTGTAAGTTTTTTTATTTTTTTGGTATTTTTTAATGTTTGAAGAGACTAATATATGATCTAATCCAATGGATGGTCATGGGTATCTCCCCCACTTAGTGCCTGACAACCTTAAGTTGGATCTTTTACATTATTTTCATCATGATTAGATAGGTTGAAAAGGTACATGGTATGTTCCTCCTCATGTTTTGCATGTGTATCAAAATAAGTAATGCTATCATTTAGAATATGTACTAATCTTCATTCATGAGAAAAAGAAATAACTTGTTGATTTTGGTCAATTTTTACTTCCATTTGGTATAACCAAAGAGTTCCTAGTGTAAATGCATAGGGAGATATGGTAGGCATAACCCAACCCCATGTTTGAATTACTTTAGGACCACATGTAATTGGTAGAATAATGTTGTTAATGAGTATTTCCAACCTCCTTTGTTTTGTAAGTTTTTTAGATCAAATCCAATTTATTGTAAGCATCTTACATCACAAGTAGTTTTTTATTGTGTAATATCAATATGGTTATGCAAAAAATAATCACCACCCATGTATACGGTAATTGTTAAATTTTTTTGGCATGGATATTTTTTTTGTTGTTCATTTAGAGATTCTTGAATAAGACATGGACCTTGGATTAGCCCCATGTTAAGTAATATTTTCAAACTGGTCATATAAGTATTAGGAATACCACAATTTTTTTCATAATGCTCCTTAGAGGATTTATCTCATTCCTTTATGTGAGGGATAAAACTTTTGTATTTGGAGGGAGATATGTTAAGTTCCTTTAATTGAGTAATTATTAAGGAAGCATATATATGCACATCATTATATAAATGGGTAAATGGGTCATATTTTTTATGTAATTCTCTTTCCTTTAATGTGAAAATAAGGCCTCTATGAAATATAAATTACAATTCCAAATCCGAAGGTCTAAATACTAGCTCATATTATGTACTTTTGAATCGAATAGTATAATCTTGAACGGATTCATCATCATGTTATTTGAAATTGTGTAAATTTTATAATGTAAGTTTTGGAACCTTGTCAATATTGAAATATATGAATAATTCATCTTCTAATTTTAAAAAAGTGGTTAAGGAACCCTTTGGTAAACTATAGAACCAATTATGAGCCTCATCCAAAACGCTCATATAGAAAACCTTTAATAAAAGTTTGTCATCTTTTGCCCATTGACCAAAAGAATGAACATAACATATCATGTGCTCAAATGGATATTCATGTGTTTCAAAGAGAGGTAAATATGTTAGCTCAAAATCTTTTAGAGAAGGATATTCAAACATACATTTCACAAGAGGTTGATTATTGAATGAGGTTGCATGTGCATTATTATTATGGAAATCCATTTGTATTTTAAGTATAGAAACCTATTTTTGAATATTCCCATTATTGGTCATCATATACATAATATATTCCATGGGAATAGTGGTGTTTATCATAGGTGTTATCATTGGTTCCAACCCACTACTTTTTTGAATCTAAGCATATGAGTAGCATCATCCTCATGTATAACAAGTTCAAGTTCATGATCACTAAATAGAGGGTAATTCCATAGTGGTATGGTATCTTTGAAATTTTGTAATTTTGGTATATCATTTGAATATCTTGGACCATTAAAATAATTTGTTTCATTTACTTTTTGTATAACAATTTGAGCCTGAAAAATGTTTGGTAAAGGTCCCTTTTGTGGAATAGAATTTGTTTCTAATGAAGGTATGAGAGAACCCCCACCTTTGCTAAGGGGGATATTCTTTGGGAATGTAAGAACTATGGGGGTGTGAATTAATTTTCTTGAAGACATGTCTCCCTTATAAGTTATTTGTAAATCATTCATAATTTCTTTATGTATTTATTTGAATTTTTTATGATCAAATTAAGGAGCATGTTGGTCATATGTACCCACTTGTGTGGTGAAATGTGAATGAAGGGCATACTTATATGACTTTCCTTGTTGGTGCCTCATGTAATTTTTTTTAAAATCCTAAACCTTTCTGAGATGTATTATTTTTAGGATTAATAGGTTGAGTTATACCTTACTCATGTTTGCCTAATCCTTGGCCTTTATATCCATATTTTTACAAATATCAAAAACCAAAATTTCATGATGTTAATGTAGGAAGTATTGGTAAAGGCTCATTATCTTCCTTAATTTTTTTCAAATCATCTATTGAAATGGTGGGAGCATGGACCTAATTAAAGGGATAACAACTACCACCACTCAAGGCTTTGAGATTAGATGTTTTAGCAATTGGAAAGATATAAGAGTAATGAATTTTAACCCTTATTTGATATAAATTTGGAGAGTTTTATAATAATATTCATCAAATAAATCAATATAATCCATGATAAGAGATATAAAGTACATAAATATTAGGACAAATTAGGTAATAAGCATCCTATAGGGTATGCTTAGGCAAAAATGATGTTCAAATATCAGGTTCACCAAATATTTAACCCTAAAATGAGAGGGTCTAGATAGGTTGGGGATACATATATACTTAATAAAGTCATATATATAAATTAATAAGCACAAGGGTGACAATTAGATCTACAATAGGCTAATTGCATGTTGAACTCAGATATAAACATATATTGATTTTTTATGCTAAAAATACGCTAAATATAGAATGTACAACTAAGCTATATATGTAAATGAAAAATGAGTAATATACTTGGTTAGTTGTGATTCTAACATAGTGATGGATCTATAACATGTAGGAAATAGTCTAAAAATAGTTCTAGAACAATCTCTAGATTTTTTATTTGACACTTCTAGAGTCATAGACACTAACATTAGCATGGGATGACTGTGTCGATGCTACAATATGGGTTCGATGCAAGTGTCCTATATAAAATACCTATTAAAAAAGTATGTGACCACATATATGCTTTTGGGTTTGTTTTTGCCTTTAGTTTTATGTATTTCAATCTAGATCATGGATTGTCACTCCTTATGAATTTGAAAAACCCTAGTTCTTCATATTTATAATGAACTTGGGGGAAAATGGGTTAGTATCACATGGTGTTAATCTAACCCCAAATAACCCTCTATCAGTGAGTGCTGACTATATATCTAATAATCTGAAGAGGGCCTCAGACTGATGTAGTACTCCCTTATGTGTTGGCTTGTGTGTGAATCATGCAATGTGTAAAGAAAGTACAATAGTGACCTAGCTTGTAACTTGGAAAATCAAGCTCTTAGGATACTAATTTAGTACTTTATACCTATATATGTGTGTTCCCTATGATTGGTATGAAAATAATAAAAAATAGGTAATCTTTTCTCAATTTAATGCTCTTTGGTATGAATACTAGGTATTTTTCCCATGTATGCTAGGTGTATAATGAATGAGGTTTGATATTGTATTTATATCAATCCCTTTAAATAAGTAACTTGCATTAAAAAACTTAGGTTGACCATTAGGATACATTTCATTTAAAAAATAGATGACTTTAGGGCACTAGGTACTTACGTCGAGTCAGGACACTAGCATCAATACTAGTATCTATCTCAGACATTAGTGTCTAGGGAGAAAAAAAGTAGGTACACATTTAAAACTTGCAAAGATGGAATATAAGTACATTTTAATCTTTCTAATAAATATATAAATCCAAGGTCATCAATATAAGACTAGTCAAACTAAGAGATAGGCCAAAGGGCATAAGATAGAGTAGATCTAAGATTTGTGGAAGAGGGAAAGGTTCAAAACTAAGAGGAACAACCAAGGTATGAGTTTTCCAAGTGTACAAGACTAAGGTGCTATATAATCCATAAATATCATCTATAATATCCAATGAAAGGCTCAACACTATAAATTCCTATCAATCAAAATTATATTAGTAATCATCCACTTGTAAAGTTAGATATTTAAAATAATATTTAAAACACTACAAATTATGTCATATGATAAAAAACCATATGAATAATTCTTCCATGCAAAGTGTTTCATATGCACATGTGATCTTCTCTTATTTTCAAGAAGGCAACCTCAACTAATAAAAAATCTAACCACATGAAGGGGAAACTCATATAGCCCCCTAAACTTTGAGTTGGTATTGTTTAAGTAATATCCATTGAATTTTATGCAACCCTATCATCCATCTTTAGAAGGATTCTATGCTAAGCTTTCTTACATAAATTTGAGATTCTCTTAGTTCAATAAATCATCAAACTTCATGACTGACACAACCACCCACATGAAAGTGGAATCTCATCTAGCTTCACATATTTTCTACCAACAACAAATTATGATTTCCATCATCAGTTTAATCTTTTGGTCACTGTTCATCACCCTACCAGAGCCGAAAATGTAAAACTACAATTATTTTAGATGATGTGCATCTCATGCCATAAAATAAAATAAATGAGATGATATGTTTTAGTATATTAGTTTAACTCTATAATTATTTCATCCAACTTTAGAAAGCTTTAATTTTATATTACTTATGCATATATAAGTGCTTCTCTTTCCTTCAATAGTCAAACCTTCTCTCTATTGATGAGGTCACCCATGTGATGTTGGAAGCTCATATAATCCCAAATCATTTGAGGCTTTCATTAGAAATACTAAAATTAGATAGCTTGGCATAGCATCAAAATATTAAAGTGTAGTAAGAACCCCCATTTCACATAAGTAAGTGAACTTTGATTTCTCCACATTAGTTCCTTCATAGATACATCAAGCCTAATCTTCATTAGCTCCTATGTTTAAGAATTTTCTAATTCCATGTAAAATGTTATTTATTATACAAATTTGAGGTTCTCTTGGCTTCAATAAAGTAACCTTATTTGCTTATGGGGTCAACCATGTGAATTAGGCCCACTTACTTACATGAAACAACACTAGTGGTATAGTTTTTGAGCTAGTTATCTCACTTGAACAAATAAAAACCAAGAATTCTTTATCCAACAACATTATCATAAAATTGGATTATGATTCACTCCCTACATTTAAAATTAACATGGGAATGCTTCTGCTACCACTTTTGGTATACTACATACCATAAGTTTAGCCTACATGAAGTACATACCACAATTTTAGCCTGCATGAAGACCTGCTTCATTACAATTCTATAATTTGGAAGGATCACATGTATTAGACTCATAGGACCTTTTCAATGTGCTTTTAGTACCAATACCATCTACTACCCTCAACTTTAATTCAAGATATATAATTTTTTATCCCTATGTACCATGATTTACCCATAAGGACATCCCTAAATGGACCTATAATTATTTGGCATAAATGTGTAACACATGCCTTAAGTTGGATTATTTAGAGTCCATATACAAGTTGTATAATTTCACCACTAAATTATCTCCTCTACATCTTTAGGCACAACCATTCAACTATATCCTACCCTTCATCATCATGTAAAATTAATCTCTTAGTGGTAATCAATTGGTTTAGAAAATAAGTAAATATGCTTATTAGCTTAAGGTTCAAACCTAAGTAATAAAAGGTTTTAGGGAGCAATATTATTAGATTATTATTTTTGATAGGATTTTACTCATGTATAAATTATCTCAATGAAACCTTAAACATTAGTAATTATTATAATGATATTTATCTACATGTATTTTTGGTAATAATCATAAGGCAAAGGGAATAATACAAAGGAAAAATATCATTAAGGAAATGATTACTTAGGGATGTCATCTTGAGATGACTCACACATGAATAAAATCCCCCCACAAAAAAAATCCAACTCTTTATTGAATTTATAAAAGGCATATTCCAAAATTTACTCATTTTTTGAACCTACAAATGATGAGTTCCTTTGTGATGTAAGATGTCACCTTGGAATCCAATAAATGGTTAAAAAACATTTAATAATACCATGCTTGGTCCAACTTCTATTTCAAGTATTAGACCCAACACAACTATTGGCCTCTCCCATAAATGCGTTAAAATAGTATATCCCTACCTTATTTCACCTACCTTGTTCAACTTCAGAGTTATTGAACAATAGTTAAAAAAATTAATTTTCTTGGAGCTATTTGTGTTGGGTAGGAGACCTAGTGGTAGGTGGATAATTTTTTCATCATATAGATAAAAGAGAAGGAGACAAAGAATAGTGAGTAAGAGGTATAAAAATGCATAGAGAAAACATGCAGAAAATAATGAGTAGAAATAATTTGAAAAAATAGAGAGAATAAACACAATAGAGTAGAGGAATTTATGAGACAATAGTGACCAAAATAAGTGAAAATCAAAATTAGAAGGTAAAAAATACTAGGAGGAAGTGTATGGCATTGGACTGAGCAAAAAGAGTGAGCAAAATAGAATAAAAGGAGAAGATTAATGGTAATAAGAGGTAGAGAATAGAAAATTTTTAAGGTCATTAGTAACAAGTTATTGTAACAACTAAAGATATAATCAATTAATAGTTTATAATTAGTTCATGTAATAACTATTTTAAATCAAAATATAAGCATATATTTCTACATTTTTATATATGTTTGCATCCTCTATTTTAGTAAGTTTCTTTTGAGCTTATCATTATGTTTATTTGTTGTCTATCTGGGCCTATATTTTTTCTAACAACTGGTAACATCTCCCTTAGGTTCCTTATGTCTATTAAAACATGGAAACAAGTAGTAGTTCTTAGCATAAAATTGCAATCTTTGAAATAAATAACTATGACATATGGTGTATCAAGATGAAGACTATATTTTTCTCACAAGAGCTATGTGAGCTTGTAGGCAATTATATAAAGGTTGGAGACCAAACAACCTTCAATGCACTGTCCCAATCTCAAAATAATGCATTTAAAGAGAATATAAATAAATATGCTAAGTCACTCAACTATATCCAAAGGGAATTATCTGATTTAGTTTTTACAAGGATAGAAATAGTTATCCATTTTAAGAAAGCTTTAGATATTTTTAAAAATGCCTATCAAGGTAGTGACAAGGTGAAACTTGTTAATTTGCAATTTTTGAGAAGGGAATTTGAGACTTTGATTATGGAATAAAATGAATTTATCAATGACTTATTCATAATGACAATGAACATTTCAATCGAATTAAGATAAATGGAGACACTTTTAAACATGATAACATTACAGAGATGGTATTGATGAGCCTTCAAATCATATTTGACCCTATAGTGATTATAATTGAGAAGTCTAGAGACTTGAGATAAATGTAGTTTGATGAACTAACAGGAACCTTAAAACCCCATAAATAAAGGTTGAATATGTCATCCATCTCCTCCAATGAACAATCCTTCAAGACAAACATGAATGTGAGAGGCCGGGGGAAAGGAGAAAACAACAAAGGTAGAGGAAGAACTTTTAGTAGTTAAGAAGGTGGAATACATAACCATAAAAAATCACATGGAAGAGGAAGAAAAAGGAGAAACATCACTTATATAAGTGGTTATACACAAAGGTATGATGAATCAAATGTATAATGCTATTATTTCAAGAAATATAGGCATTATACTAGTGAGTGTAGAAATAAAGAGTATGATTTGAATAGGTGAAACTCAAAATTTTCCAAGACATAAGAGGCTAATCCTAATAGGAATGAGAAAGGTGGAAACTTGTTCATAACATGGAATAGAGTTGATCAAAGTGTTTCATGTAAATTTTCACTTAAGTTCTAAATAAAGAGAGAAAAGAAACTCAATATGGGTATGGTTGAAAAACTTATTTGTTTGTGTGTGTGCTGAATCAAAAGATTGTAAAGAGATCTTATTTGGCTTGGGAGAAGACCTGTAGATAAGAAAGCACTAAAGTAAACTCATTTGTTAGATAGATATTTGGGTAGATTTCCTAGTAATAGATAGATCCTAGAAGTGAGAGCTTCCTTAAGGGTTATCAATCCACACATTTTAAACAATCAAGTTGATAAAACTAGAAAGAAGATACTTGCATCAATAATCAAAAGGTACTGAAATGAATACAAGAAAGCTTACTTAAAAAATAGACTATAAATGATCTAATTAGTGATAAAATAATAGTACTAGTGCTAATGGGTCAAGGTATGCTTTAGAAAATTTGAAAGGGGTTTGTGGATAGTCAAAAGCATAGAAAACTAGATTTGGTTGGGGTTAGGTAGGTCAAATTAGCTTGCTAGTTTTTTTGCCACAGGTGACCATCGATGGTTGGGGTGACCATTGGTGGTTATGAATAACCATAAATGATTGAGGTCTAATCAACAATATTTGATTGTGTATTTCTAGGTTTGATCAGTAGCTAAATGATGGGATTCCATAGGTGAATTCTAGGAGTCAAGAAAAGGCTAGATTGATTGTAAAATAGAATAAAAGTATGTGAATAGTAATAAATAAGCACTTGTCTTAACAAAAGTTGATTGGGTGAGTGTTTGGAATAGTTATCCTATTGGTATAATCTAGCTTGATTCCAATAGAGTAATGGTACCTAAAATCTTGGTTGAGAGGTGATAGTGATTTGGATCTCAATAAGATGGTTTGATAACACTTGATAATTTTGATTGACCTGAAAAACAAAGATATTGAATGCTTGAGCTCTTGATAATTATTATAGATGATTTGACTTCCCAAGCCTCTCTCTCTTATATGCTCGAGCAAGAGGTAGAATTGAAGGTATAAGTGGGTCATCTAAATATAATTTGTGCATGTAAAGGCTTGCAACACAAATTAGACAAGGTTATATTTAGAAATGGGTTAGTGGAACTTGCATGCTCTCAACTAAAATGTGGATCTTGATTATTGATGGTTAGGGGTTCCCAATGCTGACCATCAAAGGTCACAGTAATTTTTGATGGTCAAGGTCCAAAGGAATAGGGTCTTGAAGGTTAGGGTCCAAAGGAATAGGGTCCTACAGGTCAAGGTTATTCAGTTAGGTGAAACTGAGTGTAGATTGGTTGGTTTAGGATCGATAGGTATAGGTTGGTCCCAAGGGGGTCCTAGGGTACGTCTAAGGGTATTTTGACATTTAGAGATGTAGGTGTGCAGATTTCCAATGTCTATATTTTCCCCCTTTTTATTGTGTGGCTTGTGTGAACAAGTTGAAAAACAAAAATGGAGTATAGGTCAAGGGTCTGGCTACCCCAAGAGTGGAATGAGGTGTTCCCCCTCAAACTAAGAGTCAATGAGGTGAAACTAAAATGATTATAGGTTTGATAAGTGGTAGATGGTGATTGATAAGGTGGTGACATGAAGTTGGGAATTTGAGATGCAAATTTATGCATAAAATGTGACAAAAGGTTGTGATAGCCAAGATCACACAAAGACAAGAATTTCCAAGGTTGGTAAAAAAATAAGGGTTGGTGCTAAGTAGGTAAGTGGAAAGTGAACCATGTGACCACCTATAGGTATGGTGGCTAGTAACACTCATAAATGCAAGTCTCCTGAGTGATTTTCATGTTTTTGGTGGGTATCCAAGGTAGGAAGCATTGCCATGGAAAACATGAATGGGTCATGTGTCATGGGCATCTGAGGTAGGAAGTGCTCCCAGTGAGACATAAATGAGTTGGTATGTGTGAGGATGCATAAAAGACAAAAGGGTTCAACATGGAAATGTTGTTTCCATAGTCAAAGGACCAAGTAATAAGGTCACAAAAATACATGCCAAATGGGACAAAAGAGACCAATGATGAGGTGATGAGGTGGTTAGGTTGGTGAGAGAAAGACATCTCCAAAAGTAGGTAAGATCCTAGTGTAGTTGTGTTATAAATTGGTAGGTTGTAAGTAAGAAGTGGAATTGAGGGTTTAAAGAGTTTCTTGATCATTGATGGTCAGGGTCCCCAGAAGGTGACCTTCAATGGTCACCTTGACCATTGATGATTAGAGGAAACCTTAAAAATTTGGAGGGTAAAAGTAAAAAATAAAAGTCATTTTGTCATTATTACTATTTCACTATGTTTGACCAAGCTCTGGTGATTTTAGTGATTTACAAGGAAGGTGTTTGTTGAGGTGGGTATTACTCATTAGCTAGAGGCATGTAGGTGACTGCATGGGTCCAAGATGTAGGGAGCACAAATAATGTGGCCAAACACCTACTCAAAGGCTCATACCATGGAGAAGGTTATAGAATGAGGTAGGGGGTGTATTTAAATTAGTAGTGTAGTTTGATTTTATTGTTTTGAATTTTATTGTGTTGGGTAGGTGTGAAAATTATTGTTTTTTCATGTATGCCCTAGGTAGGATTTTTAGAGGTTTTGGTAAAAATGGTGGGTAGAGTGTTAAATTGACATTTGACATGTTATATGGGTAAGGTACTTAGGTTACTGTATTTCAATTTTGTTTACTATTTTGGGACTTGGGGGTTTTATGCATTCTATCTATGGAACACCCATAGGTGACCATCAATAATTAGGTCTAACCATCAACACCTTAAGAAATAGGGGTCCCCAACCATCGATGGTTAGCTAGGATTGGGTACGGTTTTTTCAAGTATTTAGGACTTAGGTATGGTATTCAAGTTTAAATTCTAATGGTTAGGGTTAAGATAAGTGGTTAGGATTAAACTTTGGTCAAAAAGGTTGGGTGCAAGGGGTAAATGGGTTGTGGTTATGGTTAGGTCAAATAGGTTAGGGTTAGAGGCACATTTAAAAGATAGGGTAGATGAGACCAATTAAGGTCTAAGCCAAGCTTTATGATTTGGTTTAGGCTTAAGAGTAAATCCATATATGTGACCATGTGTCATGCATCTACCCTATACTTTTAAAAGGGATGACAGTGGATGATTGGGTGTATATGGAAGAGGTAGGGATAGGAATGATGAGGCACTACCAGCATGTGCTTAGGGACACATTGATGATAGTAGCACTCATCAAGAGATGGGATCCTGCTACTAATACCTTCTTGTTTTTGACTAGGTAAATGACTATTCTCCTAAAGGATGTACATAGGATCACTCAACTTCCATTACATGGTGAGGTGATTTACCAAATAGAGTAGGAGGAGCAAGATGAGTATGTGGAGTATTTATATGGGGATGATAGTGACCAGGTCTAGTGGCATTCTGGAGGTTTTAGTTGCATAATGTTATATGAGAGGGCTCTAAAGGAGAGGAGACTTATGATGATGTTGATGATCATGGTTACATGCTTCAAGCTCTTATATTCTAGTAGTAGGAGGTTTCTTTATGTATTATTGGCTATTTTGGTTGAGTTGTTACTAGGGAAGATAATGTTTGGTTAGGTCCCAATTTTATTGGTTCATATTTATAGGGAGTTGTGGGGTTTCAGATGCCATAAGAGATATGGTATCAGTGTGGGCTTGGTTCTTCATTATTGGGCTTATGAGCACATCTAGGTTTTGAGACCAATGGGATTGTCATAGGTAGGGTACACATAGCTCAAGTTCCCTATCAATTTAATGAGATGACAAGATGACTATGTTACATCATGGGTAGGAGGTGGAGTACATGATGTTGATTGGTTCAGAGGTACCCTAGGTACATTGGTAGCTGGGGATATCACTTAGAGACCATATCTATAGTTTCACATCTAGCTAGGGTACAAGAGGTAGACCCTTATCATGAAAATTTATAGGTGGATAGTGGGCCACCAAGAGGGTGATGTTGAGTTGATTCTATTAAACTAAGTGGAGCACCAGTTTGGCTTGTTAGATGGTGTATTGGGTCCACATCCCTAGTATACAATGTAAGACTCAAAGGTTAGTTATCAATGCCTCAACCTACCCTAATAGTTATGGATGGTGGTTTTGAGGAGCTTCTTACTAGGGACCCTGTAGATGATGCAACATACAAAATGGTTATATGGCTTGATACCAACTGATCTATATAGCAAAAGATGTGGGTGGAGATGATGGAGGGGTAGGGTTGATGGTTGGATATCCATTCAACCAAGATGGATAGGTAGGGGTGGTATTGGCCATGGCCCAAGCTTAGATATAGGTATTGTAGGGATAGTTGGTTGCATTATAGGGCTAGATCACCAGATTGTAGGGTCAATGTGCCACCATTATTGATGAGAGAGGCTAGGCACAGGCATCCTTAGGTATAGTTATGTAGGAGAGGGACCTACTGAGATAGAGGGTTAGAGTAGTTGTAGCAGTAGGAGGGCCACCAAGGATAGTGCCATGGTCATGGTACTTAGCCATCATACAAGATCTCAGATATTATGAGGTGATGGTGGTAGACCAATTTCCCTAGGCCATGAGATATGTGGAGTATAGAGATAGTTTGGCTAATGGGCCCTCGATAGCTACTCTAGGTCAATGGGTTGCTATAGTAGGTCAAACAAGGGTCCTAAGGGGACCATCACTAAGTATAGGTGTAGGCATAGATGGGGTCAGTGGTAGTGGTGCAAGCCCATGATTATTTTTAGATGTGTTATTATGATGTACTATTTTGATATCAACCTATGTGTTGATGTAGTGAGATGTATTTTTTTTAGAGAGTTGATACATTATTACATGTATTATTTTTTGATGATTTGATCTATATGATATATGGTTTTCAATGTTATATATGATGGATGCTTATAGTTCATGTTGTATTCATGTTTATGATTATGGTTATGGCTTATGGTTCCTGACTTGTGGTGTATGATGTTAATGTTTTAGTTAGTAGCTTAGGCATGTGATGCTATAAAGATAGTTATGATGATCTGATTCTATTCATGGGTATGGTAGGATATATTATGGATGGATGTATGTATGTAATGTGCTGATGTGATGGCTTTGTTTATGTTTATATGGATGGAATGGTAAATGGTATATGATATGATGTCTGGCTCATTGATTTGGTTTATTATCATAATGGTGTAATGATATGTTTATAGGCTTGTATGATGTGATAATTGTAAGTGGATAGATTGATGTTTATGGTTTGTTGTGATATGCTTACATTGTGCTTGGCTCATTTGATAGATAGATATTGTTGCTTGTTAACATGGTTCATGGTGTTTATGATTTTAATATGATGTTTGTTGTTCATGCTCATAGAGGTAAAATGTAAATATGGTTAAAGATGAAAATACATGAAGTAAGTAGGCAACAAACCAAATGTGTAGGAAAGCAATAAGAATCATGAGAGTTATATCCACATGAACTGATAAAATAAAAAAAGGAACATGATGCCTTTTTATTGGTAAGTATTGACACAAAACCCAAAGTTGGAATGGATTAAGTAAGACAAGCCTTTTTGATGCTTCATATTAGCATGCTTAGGTTGATAAACATGTATCTTGATCACATTATGTCAAGTAAGCTCATCGTCTCATGCATATGATACATAAAGGAAAAATGGGTGAAACTAGAACCACTAGTGAGACTAAGATGCCTTTTATATAGGTTTCCAAAGAGGTAGTATAAACAAGTCCATGTCTATATATAAATTATAGACTGATCGATATGGGAATTATACTAAGGAGAGATGATTATGGCTTTCCAAGATTATTGATTTTATGAGAGTTAATTGTGGCTTCCAAAATTCTTTTGATTTTGATTTTGCCTATGGGATTTTGCTATTTTTATTTTGCTTTAGGGTTGGGGAAGCTGATCGATGTGAGAAGCTTCCAAAAAAATTCTATATTTTGATAAATGCTTTACTCAGCCATCCTTCAAGGGAGTGGCTTGAGTTTATGTTCTTAGTTCAAATGCTTTTGATAGTTATCCTTCAAGGGAGCAATCCACCTTATGTTTGGCAATTTCAAGATAAGTTTTCAATAGTTTTCCTTCAAGGGAGAGATTTATGCATGCTAGGAATGACCCATGATTTGATTTTGAATTTTGATATTGCTTTTACTTTTGTTTGATTTTTCTTGACATAGACTTACTTATGCATGCTCAATGGATTACCTTTATGAAGGCAAAACTAAGCTGACATGAAGGTTTAGTAGGTGAAAAAGAGGTATAGGTGATAATGATCATAGGAAGTGATCTCAAAGGGATGGGAAGTACTATGAGAATCATGCCATGGATAGAGCTATGGTACCCACAATTCAAGATTAGGCTATAATTGTGATGGATAATCACATGATTCAGTTTCACTCAATTGTCCCTAAAATAAGGGAAATGAATATGGTTGCAAGGGCCAAGCTTA
The DNA here is from genome assembly GCA_037957365.1 of Torreya grandis. Classification (NCBI taxonomy): domain Eukaryota; kingdom Viridiplantae; phylum Streptophyta; class Pinopsida; order Cupressales; family Taxaceae; genus Torreya; species Torreya grandis. The sequence continues at coordinate 4,151,179 of JARHVA010000815.1, forward strand.
AGTTAGACAAATTATAATTATGATCCCTATTTAATAATAGAAGGGATGTAGATGTGAATCATTGAGATGCTCAATTTTTGGTTTGCCTTCAAGGGAGGACAAATGATAAGCTCCTAATCCATACTTATGGGTTATGATATAGGGTCCAAGCCAATTGAAAGTAAATTTTCCCCTTTTCTTTTTCTCCATATTAGTTACATGTTTATTTTCTTTGAAGACAATATCTCCAATGTTGAATTCTCAAAATTTTAGGTGTTTGTTATAGGCATGTTTTATTCATTTTTGATAGACACAAAGATGGGAAAGGGTGGCCAAATGATTCTCATCAAGTAGCTCAAGTTGAGATAGATGTTCTTGATGATAGTCACCTTCCAAAATGAGGTCATGCAAAGATATGAAAAGAGAAGGTATTTTTATTTCAAGAGGAAATACAGCCCTAGCTCCAAACACAAGAGAAAAATGTGTAGCACTAGTAGGGGTTTGGATGCTAGTATGATATCCCATAAGGTGAAATGGGTGTGCAAGTGTCAATCCTAACCTAAGACATTGACCATTTTGGTAAGAATGTTGTTAAGGGTTTTGTTAGAGGCTTTTGTTTGTCCATTTTCTTATGGGAAATAAGGTGATGAAAAAATAATTTTAATGTTGAATACATAACAAAGGCCTTGAGCTTATTTTTTTTGAAGGATTTGCCACTATCAGTGATGATCTTATGGGGAACACCGAAATGGCAGATGATGTGATGGGTGATAAATTCAACAATCTTTTCAGCTTTTTTCAAGACAAGAGGAATAGCTTATACCCATTTGGTTAAATATTTAGTTGTGGTAATCATAAAATGATGTCATTATGAAGAGTGGGGATTGATTTCACCAATAAGGTCGAGACCCCATTATGATAAGGGCCAAAAATCTACATAAATATGAAGGTTATTACTAGGTGCATGATGTAAATTAGTGTGTTATTTACATTTGACACAATTTTTCACATAATCATAGTAGTCTTGGTTAAGGTTAGGCTAGTACTAACCCAAGTGGAAGATACAGTTGGCCACAATGAGCCTTCTAAATTGGCCCCCATAGATACCCTCATGTGTCTCTTTGATAGCATGAGAGGCTTCTAGAACATGAAGGAAATATAATAAAAGGCCATCAAAACCATGTTTATAAATAATTCCTCCATAATGGTGTAATGGAAGGTGATCTGAATAAACACCCGATGGGCTTTCCTAGAGAGGCCAGAGGGAACTATGCCAAGGTGAAGGTAGTCAAAGGTTTACTGATACCAAAGGTTAGGCAAAATATCTTCCACACTAAAAATGGTTGGAGTGTTTGATTTGGTATAGGAAGGTTTAGTGAGGTGATGGATAATGACTAATAGTTTGGAGTCTAAGGGTATTGACAAGATTTGAGAGACAATAGAAGCCATGGTATCGACAAACATGTTGGTAGATCATGGGGTGGTTTGAATATGGTAGTGTTTGAATGATGCTAGGATTTTTGTAACTAGATATCTATACAGTTGCATCATTTCATTCTTACATTGGTAAATTCCATTGATTTTGTTGACCATAAGTTGGGAGTCACCAAAGATATTTATTGTTCTAACTCCTAAGGCTAAAGTAGTTTAGAGACCTATTATGAGGGCTTCATACTTGGACACATTATTGGTGTATTATAAGTTGAGTTTAAATGACAAAGGAAGTAGTTCAACAATAAGGGGGTATAAGTATGATACTATCTCCCCCACCCCACTGACATTTGGAACCATCAAAAAATATGGTTACGTGATTGGTAAAATCTACCTGAAATAGACTTACAATTGACTCATCTAGAAATTCAAGAGGGGGAGGTTGGGTGTCTATTAGGGGTACATCATCCAAATAGTTTTCAATGACTTACCCCTTGATTGATTTCAATTGGAGGAACTCAAGCTCAAACTTAGATAAAAGCATGAGCCACCACTTATCCATATGTTGGTTTTGGTATGGTTTGGAGTGTATGTACTTAACTGGGTCAGTATTAGTCATGACAAAAATTTTGTGGTTAAGAAGGTAGTGGAAAATTTTGGTATCCATGAAGACTAGAGCCAAGAAAAGTTTATTAGTATGTGTATATCAAGTCTCATAATCGACAAGTGTATGGCTAATGTAATAGACAGATAGCTCTTTGTGGTGTTTGTCTTGATGGGCAAGCATTGCCCCTAGGGAATGGTCAGTGGAAAATATCTAAAGGTAGAAAGGTTGGTCATCCTTAGAAGGTGTGAGGATAGGTATAAATATAAGGTACTCTTTGAGTGCATCGAAGGCCTTTTGAACATCAACATTCCACTTAAAAAATATGTCCTTTTTCAAGAGGTGGTGGAAGGGTTGACACCGATCAGAGAGTTGGGAGATAAAATGGTGGATGGATTAGAGCTTCCCCTACAAACTAAAGAGTTGATTAAGATTGGTTGGAGGTAGCATCTTGAGCATGGCTTTCATCTTGGTGAGTTTAACCCCAATTCCTCTAAGGGAAATGACAAAGCCTAGAAGTTTTCCTAACAAGACCCCAAAAACACATTTCTTAGGATTGATGTAGACATCATAATGGATAATTCACTCACATATAGTCTTGAGAATGGTTAAGTGGTCTTTACAAAGTTTAGAATTTTTGAAAAGGTCATCCACATAGTCTTTAATGATCATATGGATAAGTTCATGGAAAATATAATTCATGGCATGTTGGTACATTACACCAGCATTCTTAAGACCGAAGGGCATGACTCTATAAAAAAAAGTCCCCCATGGGGTGATAAAGGTAGTTTTGTGTTGAGCTTCAGGGGAAATCCAAATCATATTATAACCCAAGAATCCATCCATGAGTGACAACATCTCATGGCCTGCAATGAGATCAATAAGTTGGTCGATGATAGGTAGAGGAAAGTCATCCTTTGGGTAGGTGAGGTTGAGGTCACAAAAGTCCACATAGATGCGTAGTCCCTTTATGGATTTAGTGATAGGCATGATGTTCAAAACCCACTGAGGATAATTAATGGGTTGAATAAAGTTGACAAAAAGGAGGAATTAGAGCTCTTCTTTGATAAGGAGAGATATGTGAGGATGCATGCAATGAGGTTTATGTCTAACAGGCTTGGAATCATGATTAGTCACAATGTTGTGGGTGGTAATGATAGGGTCAATACTAGGCATGTCAGCATATGATGAGGCAAATGCAATACTATGATTTTAGAGGAAGGTAGAGAAGTCTTATAGTTCCTCAAGGGTGAGTGTTTGGCCTAATTTGATAACATGGGGGTTATTCAAAGTGCCTATGTCAATATATATGGTGGTTTCATTCAACATGGTTGAGGTCTCTAGAGGTAACTATTTATGGATGGAGGAATTAGGTGCACTAAGGTAGGTGAGAATGGAATCATCATGATAGCTCTAAATAGTGTGAATGGTAGGAGAGTCTTCTCCTATCAATTTAGGATGGAATAAATGGATATAAATGTGTGCCCCTTCCTTTTGATAATTTAGGGGGTGAGGGTAATCATTTTGATAAAAAAAAGGTTAGGTGGGATGATGTCCTCATCCTCACACTCAAGTTGAGGGGGTATTAGTGAGGAAGGGGTCTCTTTCTCAATAATGGTAGTGGTAGGTTTCATGGCTTTCAACTTATTAGGTATAATGAATCCAAGTTCATGTTTCTCATGAGGCTTTTGGGTCTTAAACAAGGTCAAAATGTGTGGGCCATACTTATATCATCATAAACCAAATCCCTTCCAGGCACACCTATGAAGGTATAGTTTGGCAAAGTCAATGTTGTCCAAGTAAGAGAAGTTAGAGGTGAATGGTTAAGGTGGAGGGTGGGAGGTGGTTGTGTTAATTGGTTTGTCAATTCCCTCATAGATAAAGTGGGTTTGATAGCTGGGAAGTCCTAAAGGAATAATGGCTCTAATGATAATATCGTAACCTGGTTGATGGTTGAGTTTTCTATATTCTTGAGGAGTTTGAAAGGCATCAAGGGTAAAGAGATGGTATTTTTCAAGGGTAAGGCATTAGAATTTATGCTCCAAGGGATCAGTGAGGGTTATTTTTTCTATGTAAATAGATGCACTGGTAGATGCCTCAATGGAAGGGGAATCAATGGTTTCAACTTTCATGGGCGAGGGCTTGGTGGTGTTTATTTGTAGTGCTTTGAGTAAAGGTATGAGAACATCATTGGGTTGGTAGGTCATATTGCATGCTACAAAAGGGCTAGGGTTAGATTTTATGGTAATAACTTGACCTTCATGTTCAAACTTAACACAATGATGGAGGGTGGAAAGTACAAAACCCATGGCCTAGATCCAAGGTCTCCCTAGTAAAACATTATACTAGAATTCAGCTTCGACCACATAAAAGAGTTTAGGGAGAATGTGAGGTCCTAGCCAAATATGAAGGATAATGGTTTTCAAGTTAGTGGTCATAGTGTCGTTAAAGTATATAAGGATGGTTGAAGTTTTGGATATGACATTGTTTAGTAGCTTGAGTTTCTCATAGGCATGGGAAGAGATGATGTTGATATTAGCTCCCCCATCAATCATAACCCATTTGATTTAGGTTTGGTTGATGTGGGATATAATAAAAAGAGGGGGATCCAGGTCCTTAGGATGGATAGAAGGTATTCTGAGTCCTTGAAGATAACAAAGGTGAAGAGTTGAAGAGCACCTAAAAAGGCCTTTATAGGTTGGGAGTCTCTTGGTCTAACCTTAATAGCTTGCATGGACTCTATCATGGCCTGATGGTAGTGGGGTGAGGTGGAAATGAGCTCTTAAAGGCTCATCTTAGCTGGGGTCTAGTGAAGTTATTTAAGAATGACCCTCCTAATGGATTTAAAGGGGTTAGCCTCTAAGGTACCTAAGATGGTAACTTTAGGCTTAGCTACAGATGTGAAGGTTTGGATCTAGTTTGGTTTAGGGTGAGCTAATGGGTATTTCCATGGAATTGACACTTTGGTCTTCCCTTTATTTTTTTTTATGATCATGTGACCACATTAATGGTATGGATAGAGGGGCAAGGTGTGATGGGGGTTGGGTAGATTCTCTATCACTCTGAGGTGAGAATAGGGGATTAGGAATATGTTGGTGACTAGATGTTGTGTGTATCAGTGAAGGAATAGATGAAAGGTCATCTACTAAAAGATCATCCTCATCATATAGTCAGTGGATAATGGCCTAGAAAGCTTTGAAACTTTTTATGTCATGCCTAGGTGTCTTATGATAGGCACAAATTTGACAGTCATCATACCAAGTTGGCTTCACACCAAGAGGATTGAAAGGTCTAATAGGAGGTAATGTGAGGTAGGAGGTCTACAATAACCTTTGAAGAATGGTCATATAATATTTTTATAGACTTAAGAAAGGTTTATGGATTGTGACTTGGGTTGGTAAGATGGGTGTGTTGATGGAAATAGGTTTGGTGAGAGATAGTTTGAGTAAGGTGGTGTTCCTAGTTGATAGTTTTGGTCTGGGTATGTTGGTAGTTGGGATGGCTGAGTTTAATGGTCTGACTATTGGTAATATGGGAAGGACCAGTGCATCAAATAATAAGTGGGATGGTGTAATCAATAATAGTGAGTGACATATGTTAAAAGGGGGTTTCTTTTTAAGCAAAGTGGAAGGGTGAGGCCCTAATATAGAGGACAAAGTAGATGTAGGTATAGTCTTAGTCATGCAGCCCTTTAATGTTTTCATTCTCTTGGTTGGTGTGGGTCGAGACCTGAGTATAGGCTAAGGTGAAGTTAAGTCTACTTTAAAGGATGGGTAAACCAAACTTCTAGTAGGGAAGGCACTAAGAGTTTTGAAAGTTTTAGTTGGTGGTATGTTCATTGGAGAAGTAGCTATGTTTGTTAATTGAGAAGGTGAGGGTTGGTAGTAGTTTTGATTGGTTTCAAATATGATGGGTAAATGATGCATTGGTTGGTAAGAGGCATGATATAAGTTTTAGGTTTATTGATGTAGGGAATCTCTAGCTATTTATAGAAGGTGGTTTGATCCATGTCTGGTTTTTTAGTCATACCTAACTTTTGAAAGAGTTTGGAAAAAGGTTTGTATACTAGCCTGGCCTCCTGGGTAGTGGGTGCCAAGGAGACACCTATGGGTTGATGAGGAGGATTGATAGCCTCATTCATTTCTTCAAGTAATGGAGATAAGTTTGGGCTTGATGACCACTCCATGAGGGGTGTTTATAAAAATGTTGCTCCTCTGGGCATGATGTCGATAGTTATGGCTTGGTATGTAGTTAGGGGAGATGGTGGGATATGAAAGGTTATTTATTCAGGTTGGTTATCCAAAGGGGTGCTTGATGATTCCAAAGCCTCTATGAGTGAAGCTAAGGAAAAAGTAACCTCCTTATTTTGGCCCTCTGAAAGAAGGAAAAGTGACTCCACCACCTTGATAGATGACGTGGGGGAAAATCAAGTAGGTTGGATGATAGGCATATCAAGGACCATATTGATCATGTGGGCATCATGAGAATACTCAACTTGTTTGTCCTTGTATTTAACAAGGGCATGGTTGGGAAAAAGTTTCCTAAAGATGTTAAGAGCTTGATTTTAAGGGGAATTAGGATTATCTAACACAAGTTCCCCTCTACATATAAGACTCTGAACAACATTATTGAGAGTATTACATTGACTAGCATCATGTCCAATTACCTAATGAAAATCATAGAGGTCATTCTCATTATACCAAGCAGGTGTTGGATGAGAAGAAACAAACTACTGAGGAGGTTTAATGGGTGGAATTTGTATAAGGTTAGATTTTAGTAGCTTCTCCAGAACTAAGGTATAAGATTCTCTAAGTGGAGTGAATTATTTTTGGTTGCTTCCATTTAGGTTCCTTGTATTTTTGTTGGAGGTAATGGGAGAATTTTGTTAATTGATATTGGGTGGAGGGGTGGTTTTAAGGATGATTGCATTCATGGTTCCCCTGGTCTTGGTTTTGGTATCGGCTTGGTTGCCTCATTTAGAGGAAGAGGTTTCATTGGTCTTGAAAGTAGAGGTTTTGTTGGTCTTATTTCATAACTTCAATTTACCATCATCTATGGCTTAGTTATCTAACTTTTGTGCCATGGTTAAAGCTTCATCAAAAGTTTTGAAGCTTTGGATGTGTATCATAGAATAGATATGTTTGGTAAAGGATTGAGCAAAAATCTCTATAAGTTTGGGTTGAGGCAAGGAGAATGATAGTTAATTGATCAAAATTCTCCAATGGGAAACAAAATCATCAATGGACTCATCATTGAATTGCCTAATATAATAGAGTTTTTTGATAGATACATTCTTATAAATGTTAATGGAAAAGTGATCTAAGAAGACTTGTGCTAGTTGGGTGAAAAAAAACATGGAATGCTTGGTGAGGGCACTACACTAGTCAAGTGTTGGGCCAGATAAAGGCATGGGGAAGGTTTGAAGGAGAAGGGTATCATCATAAGAAATCATGTAACATGCATGCCTAAAATCACTAAGGTGTTGTTGGGGATCCTCCTTGCTTTGAAATTTGGTAAACTTTAGAAGCTCCCATTGAGGACGGTAAGGTTTGATGGGGACAAAAGAATGAATAGGTTCATTACAAATATGACCATAGGATAGGATGTTATGAGATCCTATAATGGATGACTCAAGGTTGGTCATCTTTTCCATGATCATTCTCATTAGGTCAGTATGGGGTTGTGCACCAAAAGGATTGTAAGATGGATATTGTGATTGAGATTGGGCAACATACTAGTAATTATTTGGTGGTTGAGAGGTTGTCACATATTGGAATGCGGATGCTATAGGTTGGGTAGGGTAGGTGGATAATGGTGGTTGGGTAGTGGTTACATACCCTTGTGAGTTAGTGATGTATCCTAAAAGAGGTGCAGTAGATACCTGTTGAGGGGTTTTTATGGATTGGGTGTGGACAATTATTGGGTTGGTAACAAGAGGGGAGGTAGTAACCTTTGTGCTAGTAGGCTATGAATTAGAAGGGATAGATACCCTTAAGCTTGGTAAAAGGGTGTTGATCAATGGGTTAGGTTTGATAGAGGGGAGGTTGGTAGTGTCAATGGTGGGTGATCCAGTAACAAGTGGAGTATGATGGGTTAATGATTGGGTTGTCCCCAAGTTAGAGGAGTCACTAGTAGGGGTGGAAGGTATAAGGGTAGCGGTTGGTTAGATAGGTTGGTTTTTAGTTGTAGCATCAAAGGGGTTAGTAGACAAAGATGCTTGGGTCATTGAAGGTTGGTTGGTGATCATGATAATAGGGATACCCTTCATAAGGTGGGATGGCATGCCATAAAGAGGATCCTGAGATGGAGTTGAAATTGGGTTATGGTGAAGGGAGGTGCTAAGATATTGTTGAAGGGCAACCATATTATTGTCTTAAAAAGTGGTAAAATCCATGTCTCCTTGGGGAAATACTTGAGGAAAATTAGAGCTTCCCAGTGAATGAGGTGAATCTTCTACCTCAGAGATGTACTCCATAGATGAGGAGGTAGAAGAGGTTGATTTAAGTGACAAGTTATGCTCTACTAGGTGTCTTCACTACTGGTGAGTGAGAACCATAGAAGAAAAAGGGGAGAGAAAATAAGAACAAACTCACCACTAAAATAAGAAGACAAGAAAATGATCAAGTTAATCAAGACACATAATATGAAGTACATTAAGCATATAGGTTAGTTTTAATCTTGATTTTAGCTTATGCCTTAGTTTATGAGAATGTGTGATAGAAATTGGTTTATGGATCAAGTACTATAAGAGTGTATGGTTGGTTTCAAGTTATTCAAGTGCTCAAAAGAATCTATATTGGAATATATACATGGCTTAGTATTTGGGCCTACACCCTCACTTCATGATCTTGCATCGATAAGGTGGTCAGGTGCTTAGCCAATATATATTGATATCTAAAGTTTATACTCGACCATAGAGTTGAGTTGGTTCTTCCCTTGGTAATGACCTCTTAGTAGGATTGTTGAGAATAGGTAAGGTGATTGCTAGGTGATGAAGTCCCAATCGGGCCTTATCTAATATACATATACATACATATATATATATATATATATATATATATATATATATATATATATATATATATATATGTTTGATTGATAAAAGTGGTTTGGATAGTGTTCAAAATAAAAGTGATGGTACGATAAGATTATTGTGTTTTAATTAAAAGTGAACTAATGTTAAAAGCAAGAAATGGATGTAATTGATTTTAAGCCCAAAAGAAATTTTAGTTTCAATAAAGTGCACAGATAGAGAGAAGAGCATACAAATGTAAATAAAATATGATTAAAGACTCTAGGTCCCACTAGGCATGCCAAAATATTTCATGTAAATTTTTTCTTAAGTTCTAAAGAAAGAGAAAAGAAACTAAATATGGGTGTGGTTGAAAAACCTATTTGTTTGTGCATGCATTGAATCAGAAGATTGTGAAGATATCCTCTTTGGATTGGGAGGAAGACCTATAGATAAGAAAGAACTAAAAAAAACTTGTTTGTTAGACAAAGAGTTAGGTGGATTGCCTAGCAATAGCTAGATCCCAGATGTGAGATCTTCTTTAGGGGTTGTCAATCCAAACATTTTAAACAATCAAGTTGATAAAACTAGAAATAAGGTACTTGCATCAATAGTCAAAAGGTACTAAAATGAATACAAGAAATCTTGTTTAGAAAATAGACTATAAATGATCTAATTAGTGATAAATTGATTAGTATTAGTGCTAACAGGTCAGGGTATGCTTCAAAAAATCTTAAAGGGGTCTGTGAATAGTCATAAACATAGAAAACTATATTTGGTTGGGGTTAGCTAAGTCAAATTAGCTTGTTGGTTTTTCTACCATAGGTGACTGTTGATGGTTAGGGTGACCATCAGTGGTTATGCCTAATCACCAGTGGTTGGGGTCTGATCATTGGTAGTTGACTATTTATTTATGGGTTTTATCAATAACTTAATGATGAGATTCCATAGGTGAATTTTGGGAGTTGGGTAAAGGCTAGGATGATTTTTGAAATGGAATAAAAGTACATGAATAGTAACAAACAACCACTTAGCTTATCATAAGTTGATTGGATGAGTGGTTGGTATAATTAGCCTATTGGTCGAATCTAGCCTAATTCTACTAGAGTAACAGTACCTAAAAGCTTAGTTGAGAGGTTAAAATGAGTTGGATCTCAACAAGATGGCTTGATAACACTTGATAATGCTTATAATGTTGATTTACCTATAAAATAAAACTCATGGATACCTGGGCTCTTGATAATTATTGTAGATGATTTGACCTCCTAGGCCTCTCTCTTATAGGCACAAGCAAGAGGTGGAAGTGAAGGTGTAAGTGGGTTATCAAAATATAATTTGTGCATGTAAAGTCTCATAACACAAATTAGATAAGGTTATATTTAGAAATGGGATAGTGGATCTTACATGCTCTTGGATAAAAGGTGTATCTTGACCATCGATGGTCAGGGGTTCCCAAAGCTAATTGTCGATGGTCACCCTGACTATCGATGGTTAGGGTCAACAAGAATAGGGTCCTAAAGGTTAGGGTTATATAGTTAGGTGAAACTGAGTGTATATTGGTTGGTTTAGGCCCAATAGGTGTATTTTGGTCCCAAGGGGGTCCTAGGGTAGGTCTAAGGGTATTTTGACATTAGGAAGTGCAAGTGTACATATTTTTGGTGTTTAGACAAATTAATAAAGGCATTTAGTATTTGGATAGTGGTTGTATAAACCACATGAGTGTAAACAAAGACATGTTTGGCCACATTTATGAGTCAATAAAATCATAGGTAAATATGGGAAACAATGAGAAGGTCCTCATCATGGGAAAATGTAACAATTATATTTACACCAAGCAAGGTGATAAAAGACAAATTCAATATGTTTACTATGTGCTCGGGTTGAATCACAACCTAATTAACATTGGAAAACTTGTCCAAAAGGTGTATAGGCTAAGATTTGAAGATGGAGAGTGTATCATATATGATAGGATTGGCTACAGTAGGCATATTGAAATATTCAATAAGATAAACAATAAGATGTTTCCTTTGAATATGCAAAGTGAACTTGGAACAACATTTAATTAAGTGGTCATGGATCAATCTACACTTTATCACCTTATATATGGGAATTTGAGTTTTACAGGGTTGAACCTTCTTCATAATAAGTGGTGAGAGGTATACCCCTCGTAGAACATCAAAAAAAAATTAGGTGAAGGATGCATATTGGGGAAACAACATAGTTGTGCATTTCCTACAGATATGTCATGGAGAGCAATATCTCATTTAGAATTGATCCATTTAGACTTGTGTTGTCCCATGAAGGCTCCCTCTTTATCCAACAATGTTTTTTTCATGGCATTCATATATAACTTCAGCCATAAGACATGGGCATACTTTTTGAATAACAAATTAGAGGCATTTGAAAACTTCAAGTAACTCAAGGCCATGGTTGAGAAGCAAAGTGGCCATTACATAAAGATTTTAAAAACCTACAAAGGGGAAGAATACATATCAAATGAGTTCATGAATTTTTTCAAAGATAATTGGATAAAGAAATAATTTATTGATAGGTATACACCACAACAAAATGGTATGGCTTGTAAGAAGAACCAAACCATCCAAGAGATGGTAAGAAGTATGTTAAACATGAAAGGTTTATTTAATATGTTTTGGGTTGAGGATGTAGTAACATTTGTGAATTTTTTTAAATATTTATCCAACTAATCATTTTAGGGATATGATCCCTCAATAATCATGAAGTAATTGAAAACCAAGTGTTGAACATCTTAGAGTGTTTGCATGTGTGGCATATGAACATGTGCCAAAGCAAAAAAGGACAAAGTGGGATGACAAAAGAGAGAAATGCATATTCATTGGTTATAATCAGAAATTAAAGTCATAATAGTTATACAATACCATCAACAAAGAGATAAAAATTAGTTAGGATGTTTAGTTCATTGAAGATGCATCCTGGTAAGATATACCAAAATAATAAGAAGTACAAACAAGGGCTAGTGGACCCTTTCTAGAAACTAAAAAAATAGGTGGTAAAACCACCCATACCCCAAGTTGGAACCCTATCTCACAAAGGGTTGATTCATTTAGTGGAAACAACCAATAATGAGGTCAAAGATTAATTCACAAGTCAACTTCATCCTCCTCCAACTCAAGTCAATTCTTACCAAGGACAAAAAGATTAAAAGAAGTCTATGAGTAGTCAAGGTATGAATAAAATGAAGATAAAACAATAAATTATGGTATCTTTTTATTAACTAATCTTAACTATTTTAAGGAAGCAATCAAAGACATCAAGTGGTGTGAAACAATGAATGAATAAATACATGCCATTGAGAAAAATTAGATATGAGAATCCACAGACCTTCCAGTAGGAAAATAGGTAATTGGAGTGAAATGGGTTTACAAAACTGAAACCACTCCCGAAGGAAAGGTAAAGAGACATAAATCAAGACTATTTATGAAAGGCCACAAGTAAAATCCTACACATGACTATAATGAGACATTTGCACCTGTATCAAGGCTATAAATGGTGAGAACAATCATTTCAATAGCTGCTCAACACAAATAGAAGGTGCATCAAATGGATGTCAAGTAAAAATTATTGAATGGATTGTTATAAAAAGAGGTTTATATGGGATAACCACTTGGATATGATATTCTTGGTCTTGAGAATAGGGTATATAGGCTAAAAAAGGTATTGTATGGTCTCAAGCAAGCACCAATGTCATGGTACAACTAGATAGGCTCTTATTTGATGACCAATAGCTTTATAAAAAGTGGTAGTGATCCCACACTCTACATCAAGGAAAGAAAATAAATTATTTTGATTTTTTTTGTATGTAGATGATCTAATCTTCACCAAAAATGTAAATCAGTCCATAAAAACATTCATATCAGTCATGAAAAAGGAGTTTGAGATGGTTGATTTAGGATTATTGAAATATTTTCTTGGGATAGAAGTTAAGCAAATGAATGAATTAATATTTATATGCCAATCCAAGTATACAAAGGATATTTTGGAGACGTTTTGGATGATAGATAATAAACTAGCATCAACCCCAACTAAAACCAGCTTGATGTTCCATAAGGAATATTGTAGCAATAATGTAGATCCCACATGGTATACTATTTTAGTGGGAAGTCTTATGTATTTTAGTGAAACTAGACCAAACATTATGTATGCATTCAACCTCATTTATAGATTCATGGAGACACTGAAAGAGTCACATTAACAAATAGGCAAGATGATTTTGAGGTGTGTGAATGAAACAAGAGGATATGGAGTTTTGTGTGTAGTAGTAAATGTGAAATATCCCCTTCAAATAGGGAATATAGAAATACAAAAGCTCTGATACCACTGTAATATCCCCTTTCTAGGGGGACTTTCTGTAGAAACCCTTGTAGAATTAAGCTCTGATACCATTGTAATATCCCCTTCTGATAGGGAATATAAAAAGACAAAAGCTTTGATACCACTGTAATATCCCCTTCAAATAGGGAATATAAAAAGACAAAACTCTGAACAAAGATACGATTTTGTAGAATAAATTCAAATAAACAAATAAACCACAGTAAATCTCTTAACTGCCAAATCACTAATCTTATTATTCGTCCAGATGCTTACAATAGATATCCTCTATCATGCATATAAAAATAATATTCAAATACGGTCTTAAAAACCTGAGTATTCCATAAACTGGGAATAAAACCTGAATCTGGTACGTCTGGGCTTGTGTCAAAAACACAGTCGCCGATGTTGGTTATACTGCCATCATCGATCGACCCCACCTATCGACGTGGGTGATATGTCAGCCAATGTCAGTCACTTTGAATCTCTGCCTGTCGATGTCAGTCTCTGTGCAAATCTATACGGATCTGTACGGACTTTGTACGGCCACCAATAAAGTACACCCTATTTGTTGGACCCTTGATCTCAAGATATATGGCTCTAATACAGAAGATCTCTATCTGTATAATTTATTGAATAAAAACTTATGAAATAAATACATGAATTACTGTGATAACTTCTGTATGAAGCTATCCCTTGAACTTGTAAACCCTGTGATAACTTTTATATGAAGCTATCTCTCAAATTGGCAATAGATCAGCTGATATTTCATAGCCTCTGAATCACACACACTGAAGAGTGGACGTTCTCCAATGTAAATGGAATCCTAGAACCCTTGGCTCAGTCTTCATAGAAGAATTCTTCAATATCAAAATCAATAATCATTCATAATAATCAATTCTCTCCCATGAGAAACCCTTATACCCTCCAAAAAGATATGCTTGCCCTAATTAGGGTTTTCTTAAATTAGAATTAGGGTTTCTAATTAAAATTAGACCAAATAATTAATATTTGATTAAATCAATCAAATATTAATATCTCCCTCAATACATGTCTGATCCTCAAACCAACTGAAGCTGGTGAATCAGGGAGTGATTCTACTCATGACCATACCAAAATAAGGGTGCTCCACTGCATGTCAAAAATCCCTAAATAATAGGAGCTTAGACAAATGTGTTTGAAAGAGCCCGAATGAAAGCCAACTGTAGGAGTTCTACTAATCAAAGCCAAGCCAAGCTCCATCAAGACCCTCTATCCATCCTATCAGCCTACGAAGGTTGTATAATAGGCTAATCATCAACTCTGATGATGTCCACTAAAAAAGGGGACATGACAATCCACCCCTCCTAAAATTGCTTGTCCCCAAGCAATCTTAGAATAGCAAACCAATCAATCCACCTAGATCCCAAATATAGTCATGATCTATACTGATGACAATCAATGCAAGCTCCTGCAATATCCTCTAAAATATAACCAAGAGGAATCCATAATCAAATTGGTGAATGCAACTCAACCAAACTCCAAAATTACAAATACCATGTACACATTCCACCATGCTATGCAGAAGGCACACTCCAACTTTGCAACAACTCCCAAATAGAACTACACCAAGTATGGAGAATCCACACACTGTACCTCTACTATGATCAGCATATCTCATCAACCCCTACTCTGAGTCATGCACTGACAAACTATCAACCTCAGCACCTATCACCATATTAGGCTGACTACCATGCTCGACTGTATCACCCAACTCAACTGAATGTAACTTCAGTAGAAACGAACCAATAATAGCATCGAGGATAGATATATGCTCATCCCCACTATCTCTAACAATCTCAACCATGGGCACCCTCATGTCCCCAAATACCACACCTTGTGACTATACCAACTCTAGTAAGCACTAAAGTCACTCTAACTCCATGGTCACCTCAGCCAAATGAAACTGTGACTCGTCGAAAGCCAACTGTGTACTCTCAAGAATCTCAGAAGTCACCTCAAGCTAATGAGTAAGCTCACTCACCTTATCTTCCTTGACCAATAATGCATCATACGATGCGCTACCCCACTCCATAAGATAATCTCTGTCGGCTACCAACTGCATATAATCCTGTCTCATAATCTAGATAGCCTACCATAAAGAGTGGATCTCTGTTAAAGACAAATAACTGCCTCCCTACACAATGCTAGTAGGAGAACCCCATCCATAAAATGCTAACAACTGATGAGCAGCATCGAAATGCTTGCAAGCGGTAGTAATGTCTCGCTCACTAACTCTCAGCTGACTAGACACATGATGGCGCTGGCTAGATTGTCTCCTACAATCCTCCTCTGATGCACGGTCCAAAAGAGTAGACTCAAAATCACTGATCTCTGGCATACTACCATCCATACTCTGTGAATCAACTCCATAGCTCATATCAACATACAGAGTATCAACAACTATAGCATCGCTGTCCAACTCCTCCATACCGAAAGAAACTGCCGAGGAAACTAAGTCCTCAAAACTGTCCACTGCATCCTCCTATGTGTCATCTACAATAATCAGATCCTGGGACTCTTCTATAATCTTTGCCATATCTAAGAGATCATCAACACTCAGTGTACTAACATCTGAATACACCTCTACACTCTGAGTGCAAGCATTGGACTCATCCTCATCTAACTCTAAAGAGGCTACTGCTAGAACTATCTCATCATCACTATCTTCTATCTCATAAGGATCATGGGACATGCTGCTATCTTGTCTAACTGATTTGTAGTGCTCCCTCCTCAGCTTAACAAAGTGATTAAAAGACACCCTCTCCCAAACCTGAGGTGATACTAACTCCCACTCCTCATTCGCTATCATAAGAGTGTCCCACTGTTTCTGAGTACTGGAGGTAATCATGATTTACTAACCGCTTCAATGTCCAAACTACCCAACAGGATGGCAAGAATTTAGCTCTGGACTTACCCAAACTACCCAACAGGATGGTAGGAATTTGGCTCTGATACCACTAAAATATCCCCTTCAAATAGGGAATATAGAAATACAAAAGCTCTGATACCACTGTAATATCCCCTTTCTAGGGGGACTTTCTGTAGAAACCCTTGTAGCATTAAGCTCTGATACCACTGTAATATCCCCTTCTGATAGGGAATATAAAAAGACAAAAGCTTTGATACCACTATAATATCCCCTTCAAATAGGGAATATAAAAAGACAAAAATCTAAACAAAGATATGATTTTGCAGAATAAATTCAAATAAACAAATAAACCACAGTAAATCTCTTAAATACCAAATCACTAATCTTATTATTCATCCAGATGCTTATAATAGATATCCTCTATCATGCATATAAAAATAATATTCAAATACGGTCTTAAAAACCTGAGTATTATACAAACTGGGAATAAAACCTAAATATAGTATGTCTCGGCCTGCTGTGTCAAAAACACAGTCACCGACGTCGGTTATACTGCCATCATCAGTCGACCCCACCTACCGACGTTGGTGATATGTCGGCCGACGTCGGTCGTTATGGATCTCTGCTTGCCGATGTCAGTCTCTGTGTGAATCTGTACAGATCTATACAGACTTCGTACGGCTACCAATAAAGTACACCCTATTTTTTGGACCCCTGATCTCAAGATATATGGCTCTAATACAGAAGATCTCTATCTGTATAATTTATTGAATAAAAACTTATGAAATAAATACCTGAATTACTGTGATAACTTCTGTATGAAGCTATCCCTCAAACTTGTAAACCCTGTGATAACTTTTGTATGAAGCTATCTCTCAAATCGGCAATAGATCAGCTAATATTTCATAGCCTCTAAATTGCACACACTGAAGAGTGGACATTCTCCAATGCAAATGGAATCCTAGAACCCTTGGCTCAGTCTTCACAGAAGAATTCTTCAACATCATAATCAATAATCATTCATAATAATCAATTCTCTCCCATGAGAAACCCTTATACCCTCCAAAAAGATATGCTTGCCCTAATTATGGTTTTATTAAATTAGAATTAGGGTTTCTAATTAAAATTAGACCAAATAATTAATATTTGATTAAATCAATCAAATATTAATATCTCCCTCAATACATGTCCGATCCTTGAACCGACTGAAGCTGGTGAATAAGGGAGTGATTCTGCACATGACCATACCAAAATAAGGGTGCTCTACTGCATGTCAAAAACCCCTAAATAATAGGAGCTCAGGCAAATGTGTTTGAAAGACCCTGAATGAAAGCCAACTCTAGGAATTTTGCTAATCGAAGCCAAGCCAAGCTCCATCAAGACCCTCTATCCATCCTATCAGCCTACGAAGGTCGCATAATAGGCTAATCATCAACTCTGACGATGTCCACTAAAAAAGGGGACATGACAAAATGAATTTTAGTTATTAGGCTATAAATATAATGATCAAGATGGTAGTCTAGATGATAGAAAGATCACATCAAGATACATGTTTTATCTTGGGTCAAGAGCTATTTCTTGAGCTTCAAAAAAATAACACAGTTTCACTTTCAATAGTTGAAGTGAGATATATAGTAACTAATGCATTAGCATGTTAGGCCATATGTATTATAATAATTCTTTTAAATTTGAATAAGGATCAGTAAGGATATTCATTTATCTTTTATGGAAACATATCCTCCATAGCATTGTCAAAGAGTCCCATTTTTCATGGTAGAAGCAAGCATATTGTGTAATCAAGTATCAATTTATTAGAGAGTTAGTTTTAAAATGTGCGATTGAGCTTAAGTTTTGAATGTTAGATTAGTATATCACTGATATACTCATGAATCCTTTACCAAAATAAAATTTTATACGTTTAAGAGATAGGTTAGGTGTTGTAAATGCATTAGCATTGGTTCTAGAAGGTTTTATGTTTGATCTAGATTCCCATAACCTAGATCAAGAGTCCGATAGCCTAGATCCAGAGTCTAATAGGCTAGTTCTAGATTCCATCAACCTAGCTCTAGAGTCCCACATCTTGGATCTGAAATCTAATAGGTTAGCTCTAAAATCCATTAGATTAGCTCAAAAAATGCTTAAAACTGTTCCAAAATCAAATAGGTAGATAAGAAGTTATAAAGATGTTTTAGGCATTGAAAAGTGTTTAGAAGAGCATGGAAATAAGGTCAATAATAAGGGGGAGTGTTAAAATATTATG
The DNA here is from genome assembly GCA_037957365.1 of Torreya grandis. Classification (NCBI taxonomy): domain Eukaryota; kingdom Viridiplantae; phylum Streptophyta; class Pinopsida; order Cupressales; family Taxaceae; genus Torreya; species Torreya grandis. Next base: position 4,169,723 of record JARHVA010000815.1, read on the forward strand.
TTCATGCCTTATTTCACCTACCTTGTTTAGCTCTGAAGTTATTAAACAACAGTTCAAATTTTGAATTTTTCTAGAGTTATTTGCGTTGGGAAAGAGAGTTGGTGGTAGGTGGAAACATTTTTTAGTGCATGTACAAAAGATAATGAGATAAATAAAAGTTAGTAAGAGGTATAAAAATTCATATAAGTAGTAGGTAAAAAGGAATAAGCAATAATAGTTTGAAAAAATAGAGGAGAGAATAAACATAATAGAGGAATGTATGAGACAATAGTATGACCAAAAGAAGTGAACAAAAAAACTAGGTCTATAATACTAGGAGGAAGTGTATGACATCAAACTGAGCAGAAGGAATGAGCTATGGAAAATATAAGGAAAGGATTAACAAAAATAATAAGTAGAGACTAGAAGTTTTTGAAGGTCATTAGTAGTGATTTCTTATAACAATTGAAGTTGTAGTCAATCAATAGTTTATAATTATTTCATATAATATCTATTTTAAATTAAAAAGAAGCATATATTTATGTGTTTTGATATATATCTACCTCCTCTATTTTATTAATTTTCTTTTGAAATTTTCATCAAGTGTGTTTGCTACCTACCTGGGCCTATATTTTTTCCAACAAAATGTACCTTCTCCCCTACTAAATGTAGAGACCCAAACAAGATGTTTTTCTTAGTTATTAATTGGTTCTTCACCTAACTAAATATGGTTGAAACACTTCTTACATTAAGATATGAATTATTCTATTATACTTGTGACCTACTAGACTAAATGAAATCTTGCACTTCTATGAACATGACATATGTACTACTTTAGGTTGTTTATGACTTAAACTACCTTACACTAGGAGGAATTACCCACAAGAAAATTATTCCCCATTAATTATATAATTCCACTTCTTACTCCAAGTGATTTCCATTATATTTTGATTTTACCCTTGCACTTTAAATGTCAAAATTCGATGGAAATATTAATGCTAATATATTTGACTCTGTAATTATACAGTAAAACTTAAATCCTACACCTAAAATTTACTACACAATTTTAGACCCCATGATTATGCTAGTGAGTTTATATTTGTAAACTATGGTTGGTCATAACTAATGGTTTATGTTGTTAGCAAACATGGTTTCAATTTTGAGAAGAAATTGGCTTGAGCAAATGAATTCAAATAGTAACTATACAATAAAGTTTTCATCTACATGTTTTGTACACAAATTTGGAATCACCTAATCAAATGAGGTAATTTCTAGCCTCTGCACATGAAAACGTTTAAGATCACTTTGACATCATTGTGTAATTCTTGTATAATACCCCTAAATGGACAAATTCTAGAAGATGCTAAGGAAGTTTGGGCATTTTATATTTTAATAATACATAAGTGCCTCCATAGTAACAATCATATTTCATTTTATTTATATAATTTTAATACATGTTTTTGGAAGGACCTTTGAAAAGGCTAACAGAGTATCTTACACTATTAAAATATTTTCCATGTTAGGGTATTTAGAGCCCAACCATTACAAAAATATAAATATTTTTGATGGTATAAATAATAGAGAGTATACCCCGAATGAAGTTGAAAAAAGTGGTAAAGGATACAAAAGGTATAAATTGGGATGAGCTTAAGTGGTAAAAGTATTGGGCTTTTGAAGTAGAGTTTCATTTTCAAATCTATGGGAGACATGATATAGTGTTGAAATTAGATAAAATATCACATACAACTCATTGGGTATGGCATATCCCAATAGAAGAGGCTAGGTGCATGTACCTTACAATGGAAATTTACCAAATATAAAAAAGAGGATACATAAGGCAATATAGAAAAACCTAGTCATCTTCATCACCATACAAGATAGAACTCACCATTAGTGAAAGAATTTGGAGTGCATATGCAATATGAACATAAAATATCTAGTGATGTAACTAATAAGTAAATACACACAAATAAATAGATGATAGATATAGTTAGGAAAACCTCTAATAGAGGTAAAAAACCCCATAGTTGATATTCATATATGAGAAACTATAACCCAATATAATTCCTTCACTTCTCACTTCTTCTTTAACAAACATTCACAAAACTCTTCAATAATAGTTTCCACATGAAAATATTCAATGCCACAATAATCCATGAATCGTGAATGATTTACCAAAGGGATAAAATCCTTTTTATATTGGGGTGAGGAGATGGACTGTTGTAGCCAACAAGTCAAACCTCTCCCTAGGAACTTTTGATACAATGGTAAATAATTAAAGAGATACATTTTATTATTTATTTACATGAGATTTTCAACATGTGTTAATAAATTATAGAACAATATTATTTAATTAAATCTATGTACACTAAGGGTCTATAAGTGAAACCACTTAGACATTAAATATTCCAACACTCTCCCTTAATGCTAAGTGGGGATGCATGCCATAATAACCTTAATAAAGGAATTATACTATGTAAAATTTTAAGGATTCAAATACATTAATCATGCCAATATTACCTTTTGAAACAAAAAGAATTATAATCCATAAAATACTAAAAGTAAGTTTAGGCTAGCATTATCGTGAGACTAAATTTCACAATTTATCATGAATAATCAACCTAGCATATTTGGAGCTTTTTATAATATAATACTCTTGATTATAATGTATGTTTTTAAGTATTAGGTAGAAACATAAATCATCCACATGAAATTTACTAAAATTACATAATGTGGTATATTACAATGCTTTAAAATGAGAAGTATAGAAAAGATAAAAAAAAGAACATGGTCATTATAAAGCGACATTATCATACACACTCCCCCTCAATGGTAATCCTGAGAGGCTCAACATTTCATGAAATTAATAAAACTTGGTAACACCAAGTGGTTTTCTGAAGATATCTACCATTTTTTCATCTGTATAATAAAACTATAGATGAATATCACCATTTAGGACTTTCTCTTGGATAAAATACACATGAACTTAAATATGATTAGTTCTTTGGTGTTGTACTAGATTTTTTGCGAGAGCTATACAAATTTGATTATCACATTGAATGGTGTATTGTGAGAAACATCTAAATGAAGTTATCCTAACAACCTTCACAACTACATGACTTCTTTAGCAGTTTTCATAGCACTTCTATATTGTGCTTCAGTAGAAGAGATAGAAATAATAGGTTAATTTTTTATGGTATAAGTGATATCACCTACACCAAACTTAAACACATATCTAGAATTAAATTTATGATATCATAGTATGGTTAGCATCACAATATACAAATACAAAAAGATATATGAAGACATATCTTTATCTATGGTAAAACACATTTCAAACAATCAAGTCATGTTTTAGGAAAACTAGTTCACTACTATGATTACTAAGTTAGTGACACACAAATCATTATATGTAATTCATTATTGGGCATCACTAATATTGACAAGATATGCATCCTCAACTATCTTGTGATGCACATACAAAAATTTAAGTTAGCCAAACATTAGATATATTAATATAAATAAGTCTTTGTTGGTATTTTAAAATCTTTGCAAGCTTAATATGTTTTTTACCATTTTTCTAATGATGTATAAGTGAATCTAAAATAATATTAGGGTTTGTAACAGGTCTCATACTTCAAATATGGAAAAATTTAGCATGATATGAAATCATACAATCAAACATATATGATATTGAAACAAATAAATTCAAACATGTATGAACATAATGTTTAGTAAACTATATGATGAGGAGCTAATTAATAATACAAACTCCATTTACACTTTTCATTTCATAACATATCTTATTATGAAATGAATAAACTAAGCATGTTTGTATGAACTTGCCCCAATTATCAAATGAAATCATATTTAACAATTGAAATACAAAAGATCCTTTCTTATTGAGCATGATTTTGTTAACAAATGCAATAACTAAACATAACCATCTTGTCAAATGAAGCATGATGTTATGTATATTATATATTTCAATGCTAACTCATATGAACTAGAAAAAAATCATAAATGTAATTATTTTGAAAAAAATATAATTTCTATATATTTTCTTAGCTTTATTATCTAAGACCAATACATCTAATAAAATTAATAGTAATTAACATTTTAAAAGAATCAAAATAAATAGTATTACTAACAAATATCATTATAGTTGACACACTATCAATTTAATTAACATATAAAGAATAATTTAAGAGATGCAACTTTTATTACTCTTATAATACCACTATGAATAAAATCTTAAAGTATGAAAGGAGATACCATCATAATTCTTGTGAAATGGTTTAATCTAGTTTTACCAAGTAGCCCTCACAAGTTTCATGCTAAGAATAAATAGCAGGAAGATAAATCACAAGATCATGTTGAAACATATCATATAAACTTCTAAAATTAACATGACCTAATCTGTCATGGCATAATTAAGATTTATTTATACTATGTAATAAAACATAACATAACATATATATATATATATATATATATATATATATATATATATATATATATATATATATATATATATATATATATATATATATATATATATAAGAGAAAACATGTAAAAGCTATTATACTGAATTCTTTCAGTAATCGTAGAACTATATTAATTCTTAATAGACCATTTTTCCTTAAAAAAAGTTACTATGAAATTATAATTTGCACACTAAAAATAGGATAACAAAATTGTATTAGGTTTAGGAACATATAACACATTATTTATAAAAACATTTGCAAATTTTGTTTTTCCTTGCTTAATAGTGTAAACACTTTCTAAATTACATAGCACCTTAGTCTTGTATACTTTAGTCTTTACACTTGAAAAACTTAGATCTTGGCTATTCCTCTCAATTTTAGACTTTTCCTACTTCTACAAGTCTTGCATCTACTCTTTTTATGCCCTTTGGCATATCTCTTAGTCTGGCCAGTCTTATATTGATGACCCATGCCTTCTATCTTGCAAAAAATGCTTAAAATCTTCTTATCTTATACCTATGAAATTTTTAATCATGTACATGTTTTCCTTCTCCCTAAACACTTACATCCTGGATAGACACCTATGTCAATGTAGGTGTTTGGCTCTAGTACAAGTGTCCAATACCCTAAAAATCATATAATTTTCAAATGAAATGAATCTTAATGGTTGGCCTAAGTACATTAATGTGATTTATTCTCTAAAGGGATTGGTATGAATATAATATCAACCCTCATTCATTCTTAATCTAACACATACCAAGGTAACTTATCAAAATAATTAAATAAAGCACTCAATAAATCAAAGAATTTACTATTTTATCCTATTCTCATATCAGTCATAGGAAAAACACATACATAGGTATAAATTACTGAAGGATAAGCTCAAGGTCTGAATTTACCAAGTTACAAAATAAGTCACTATTATACTTGCTTTTCACATATTACATGATTCATACACAATCCAACATGTAAGGGAGAACTACATAAGTCTAAGGCCCTCTTTAGAGTATTGGCTATGTAGGAAACATTCATTAACAAAGAGATCTTTGGGGTAGATCAACACCATGGGCACACTAACCCATTTTTCCCACAACCACTATGAGGAGGAAGAACTAAGGTTTTTCTATTTGATAAGGAGTGACAATCCATGACCTAGATATAAATACACCAAAGGGAAGGTGATGAAAATCCTAGAAGTGTCCAGGTGGTCGCATCCTATTTCAATAAGTATTCCATATAGGACACCTATGTCCAACCTAGACACTAACATCGACACAATTATCCTATGATGATGTAAGTGTCTGAGACTAGAGAGGCAATTAATCTAGAATTTGGTGATTGTTCTAGAATAATATTTTAGTCATTTTATTGCATGTTCTATATCTAGATCTGTATTAGCATCAAAACTAGCTAGGTACTTATTTTCATTATCATTACAATATTTGAAATAGTTGTACTTTATATATTTAGCATCTCAATATAATAAATTAAATATATGTTCTATCTAATTTTTCTAATTAATTGTCTTACTATAGAGATAGTTTATCATCCTTGTGCCCTAGGCTATCTCTATCCCCTTTAACCCTAGATTTCTTAATCTAGATTTTTTGGGTTAAACAAGTAGCTTATAAAAATGAATTATTTCCTAAATATATATTTTCAAATACATTTATAGTGTTATATAAAATATTTAATAAATAAGTCATATGATTTTATGCATCACTATTTAAATGTCATTTAATTTATTTAGAAGCAAACAAGGTAGTTTACAAAGTAATAATGTTAGTGTTATGATCATGACTGTTGTATTGATTTTGGTTTTGATTTTTATGTTGATTTTGATTAGAATGTTTCTTCTTTTTGTTATTTTTAGAAGTTTTGTTTTTATAATAGTCTTCCCTTCTATGTCCAAATTTATCATACAGATTACAATACCCATTTAACTTAACTTTATGGTTCTTATTACTATATTACTTGTTCTCATTTTTTCCATTTATAAAATTATGGTTAGATTTTTGGTTCTTATTGTTCTCACAAACAAGTTTGAGAGTGAGAAGTGCCTGAGTGGCATTCTCTTAAATGGTTCTTTATATGTACCTCACAAAGGAAATTTTCCAAATTAAAAAAAATGATACACAAGATAATCTAGAAAAACCTAGTCATCTTCATCACCATTAAAAGATATAACTCACCATTAGAAGACATGACTACAATGTGAATTCAGTAAATATGTATCTTAAGGAATTAATTTAATGTTCATTAGCATCAAATTATTACCTTTGGAATCCAACAAGGAATAAATATATGGAACTCCACTTTCAAGTATATCTAATATCAAATAACATATATAAAATCACTATAATATCCAAATGGTCCAATAAAAATGCTTTACTTAAAAAAAAACGAGTCTATGTAGCCTGAGAGGTCAAACCTGAACCAAAGGGGAGTCTATTCCAATAATAACATAAGATATGAAACATATATATGATTTTTAGCTCAAATGTTTCAAGCATTAATAAAATTACATATGAGTCATCTAGAGGTTTAAAGATGATGGAAAGGGTTCGAAGGCATAAATATTAATGAAAACTATATAGATAAGGCTATTTACTATTATGAACAACAAAAGAACAATGTCAAAGCTCAATAAAAGGACTTTAGGAGATCAAACTAATATATAGAGGCAACCATAATAATATTATATAATGGATTAACATAATAGTCAATAATATATAATTAAATACATGGGCTAAAAAGACTTGATACACTCCAATGAAAAACAATAAATCAAGTGTTGTTATAGGACCCCTCCTCAGGTATATTGTGTGAAATTGAATACAAATGGGGCTTCTATTAGCACCCATAGTTGGGGTTGTGATAGGAGTTTTTCAAAATCATATATATAGTGTCTTATCTTTGGTTATTTATGATAATAATACCCCTTCATTATTATCATAAATAACCCAAGACAAGACACTATGTATTCTATTGTATCAAATTTTATGATGATAATAATGAAGGGGTTGAAGAGAATTGGATTGATAAACTTATGCAAGAAAAACAATGCTACTAGAATCTTAAGTTATAACAAAAAGGGAAAATGTCAATCATACGATACACATTATTTTCAACTGGGAAAACCCTTACAAGAAAAACCTAGCACAATCTCCTTTTTCCTTATTGCATTAACTCAACCCTTTATAATGCAATCATGTACTTGAAAGTTTTATTTTACCTAATGTTTGTGTGAGATTTTTTAGGCACATAAATAATAATTTGTCCAAATGGTATCATAATATTATTGGGACCAAAACCATGGGCTATTTAAAACATGAACTAAAACCACCCAAAAAAATTTACTATATACATGAAAAGTATACATCACAATTATAACATTACTAAGTGGATATGTTAATGTTACTCTCAAATACATTGATGTTCATTGATTTTATATATTTTTTATACTTCATAAAATAGAATAAGTAATGTCATGTCTTGGGCTATTTGCAATGATAATGAAGGGGTATGTCCTTAATAATCTATTTTATATTATATTGTTGACTTTTATGGCCATATATGTCAATTTTACTATTAAAGACTCAGATACATTGATACTCATAGGTTAATTGTATTGTCATGTCTAGAGCTATTTGGGTTTTCTCTATTATCATACCTTATTGTTGTACTTCTTGGTAGAAAGCAACTAGAGTATATATTTATTTTGTTATTCTTTTTTATTTTATCAATATATAATTGTTCACCCTTTATTTAAAGAAAACATGATACATTAAGGTGAATGATTAATAGACAAATCAATGTCAAACATGATGTTATTCAGTTAGACTATAATCCAAAAAGCCACATCCAAACTCCTTTAAATTTTCATCCAAAAAGTTCCTTTAATATCTCTATCTTACCCTTTTGGCAATTTAAATCCTCTTTTTTCAATTTTTTGAACAAAACCATGGGCTATTGAAAACATGAACTAAAACCACCCAAAAAAATATACTATATACATGAAAATTATACATCACAATTATAACATTACTAAGTGGATATGTTAATGTTACTCTCAAATTTATTGATGTTCATTGATTTTATATATTTTTTATACTTCATAAAATAGAATAAGTAATGTCATGTCTTGGGTCATTTGCAATGATAATGAAGGGGTATGTCCCTAATAATCTATGTTATATTGTGTTGTTGACTTTTATGACCATATATGTTAATTTTACTATCAAAGACTCATGTACATTGATACGCATAGGTTAATTGTATTGTCATGTCTAGAGCTATCTGGGTTTTCTCTATTATCATACCATATTATTGTACTTTTTGATAGAAAGCAATTAGATTATATAGTTATTTTGTTATTATTTTTTTATTTTATCAATATATAATTATTCTCCCTTTATTTAAAGAAAACTTGATACATTAAGGTGAATGATTAATAGACAAAGCAATGCCAAACATGATGTTATTCAGTTAGACTATAATCCAAAAAGCCACATCCAAACTCCTTTAAATTTTCATCCAAAAAGTTACTTTAATATCTCTATCTTACCCCTTTTGGCAATTTAAATCCTCTTTTTTTAATTTTTTTAACAAAACCATGGGCTATTTAAAAGATGAACTAAAACCACCCAAAAAAATCTACTATATACATGAAAAGTATACATCACAATTATAACATTACTAAGTGGATATGTTAATGTTAATCTCAAATACATTGATGTCTTTGATTTTATATATTTTTTATACTTCATAAAATAGAGTAAATAATGTCATGTCTTGGGCTATTTGTAATGATAATGAAGGGGTATGTCCCTAATAATCTATGTTATATTGTGTTGTTGACTTTTATGACCATATATGTTAATTTTACTATCAAAGACTCATATACATTGATACTCATAGGTTAATTATATTGTCATGTCTAGAGCTATATAGGTTTTCTCTATTATCATACCTTATTTTTATATTGCTTGATAGAAAACAACTAGAGTATATAGTTATTTTGTTATTATTTTTTATTTTATCAATATATAATTGTTCTCCCTTTATTTAAATAAAACCTAATTAATTAAGGTGAATGATTAATTGACAAATCAATGTCAAACATGATGTTATTTAATTAGACTATAATCCAAAAATCCACATCCAAACTCTTTTGAATTTTCATCCAAAAAGTTACTTTAATATCTCTATCTTACCTCTTGTGGCAATTTAAATCCTTTTTTTAATTTTTTGAACAAAACCATGGGGTATTTAAAACATGAACTAAAACCACCCAAAAAAATATATTATATACATGAAAAGTATGCATCACAATTATAACATTACTAAGTGGATATGTTAATGTTACTCTCAAATACATTGATGTTCATTAATTTTATATATTTTTTATAATTCATAAAATAGAATAATTAATGTCATGTCTTGGGCTATTTTCAATGATAATGAAGGGGTATGTCCCTAATAATCTATGTTATATTGTGTTGTTGAATTTTATGACCATATATGTTTATTTTGCTGTCAAAGACTCATATATATTGATACTCATAGGTTAATTGTATTGTCATGTCTAGAGCTATCTGGGTTTTCTCTATTATCATACCTTATTGTTGAACTACTTGATAGAAAGCAACTAGAGTATATAGTTATTTTGTTATTCTTTTTTATTTCATCAATATATAATTGTTTGCCCTCTATTTAAAGAAAACTTGATACATTAAGGTAAATGATTAATAGACAAATCAATGTCAAACATGATGTTATTCAGTTAGACTATAATCCAAAAATCCACATCCAAACTCCTTTAAATTTTCATCCAAAAAGTTACTTTAATATCTCTATCTTACCCCTTTTGGCAATTTAAATCCTCTTTTTTTAATTTTTTGAACAAAACCATGGTCTATTTAAAACATGAACTAAAACCACCCAAAAAAATCTACTAAATACATGAAAAGTATACATCATAATTATAATGTTACTAAGTGGATATGTTAATGTTCCTCTCAAATACATTGATGTTCATTGATTTTATATATTTTTTATACTTCATAAAATAGAATAAGTAATGTCATGTCTTGGGCTATTTGTAATGATAATGAAGGGGTATGTCCCTAATAATCTATGTTATATTGTGTTGTTGACTTTTATGACCATATATGTTAATTTTACTATCAAAGACTCATAGACATTGATACTCATAGGTTAAATATATTGTCATGTCTAGAGCTATCTGGGTTTTCTCTATTATCATACCTTATTATTGTAATGCTTGATATAAAGCAACTAGAGTATATAGTTATTTTGTTATTCTTTTTTATTTTATAAATATATAATTGTTCACCCTTAATTTAAAAAAACTTGATACATTAAGGTGAATGATTAATAGACAAATCAATGTCAAACATGATGTTATTCAATTAGACTATACCAAAAATCCACATCCAAACTCCTTTAAATTTTCATCCAATAATTTACTTTAATATCTCTATCTTACCCCTTTTGGCAATTTAAATCCTCTATTTTTAATTTTTTAAATAAAACCATGGGCTATTTAAAACATGAACTAAAACCACCCAAAAAAATATACTATATACATGAAAAGTATACATCACAATTATAACATTACTAAGTGGATATGTTAATGTTTACTCTCAAATACATTGATGTTCATTGATTTTATATATTTTTTATGCTTCATAAAATAGAATAAATAATGTCATGTCTTGGGCTATTTACAATGATAATGAAGGGGTATGTCCCTAATAATCTATGTTATATTGTGTTGTTGAATTTTATGACCATATATATTACTTTTACTGTCAACAACTCATATACATTGATACTCATAGGTTAATTGTATTTTCATGTCTAGAGCTATCTAGATTTTCTCTATTATCATACCTTATTGTTGAACTGCTTGATAGAAAGCAACTAGAGTATATAGTTATTTTATTATTATTTTTTATTTTATCAATATATAATTTTTTTGCCCTTTATTTAAAGAAAACCTAATACATTAAGATGAATGATAAATAGACAAATCAATGTCAAATATGATGTTATTTAGTTAAACTATAATCCAAAAAGCCACATCAAAACTCCTTTAAATTTTCATCCAAAAAGTTAATTTAATAACTCTATCTTAGCCCTTTTGGCAATTTAAATCCTCTTTTTTTAATTTTTTGAACTAGTTGTTTATACTCATCCAATTAACTACCCTTACCACCATAGACACTCACTACGCTAATACTCCAACCTCTACTGGGTGGATATGTAATTTCCTTATAGTCTAATTAATAACTATAAACACTCACTGTACTAATACCTTGATCTTTAGTAGGTGGATATGTGTTGGTCTCTTTAGAGTGATCCTAAGAAGATGGGATGTTGGGAATACTCCAATCACATGACTTATCATCATATCTTATTTACTTATAAAAAGGGTTTAACTTACCTAACTAAAAATTTACTAGTCATACTCAATAAAGAGTATAGATTTAAAATGAAAACACATCAAAACAATGGTATAGAACTTTCACATCAACGACTAGGCTTGTCACAACCCATACCCAAAAAATAAAACAAGATGCATAGTTTGCATGTATCATTTAAGAAATGATTTTTATCTACGTAACTTCTAGATTTTTGAAGAGGATTTAACAAATAAAATGTTTCTAACACAATAATAGACACATGAAATCTTCAAAATCATTGACAATGTTTTCAATGATTTTTTTTTGAAAATCATCTAGCAAAGCATTGTAGATGATTTAGACAAATGCCAAGAATATATAAGTTTGTATTTTTAACTAGTACTTGGTATAATCAAGATCCATTAACCACCCAAACAACCCTTCACCACTATCTCATAACAACCCTACAAAAAAAACCTAAAAGGATTTATGTTTGTGTCACTTTTTTTTAAAGGGTTTGTTCTCATTTGTTATTATATTTTATAAGTATGTGACCTTTTTCTTGGATTGATATTGAATTATTATGGTGGTTAGGGTTTTGTGTAAATATAATTATAATCCTAAAAAATTGTGGTGGAAGAACGATTTTGTCCAAATTGTCAAGTTATATTTTTGGCCTAAAATTGTAGTGAGCATAGTTTTTAGAAGTGTTAAGTAGGTGTAATTTTTTTGATCACTATGTTTATTAGATCTAGCCCTATTAAAGCCTCAATTTTAAAAAACTTCATGTAATGTGATTTTTATCTAAATCCTAAGGAAAACTATGTATTTTGGGACATGTGTTAGGGGAACGGGACCAGTAGTTGGGACCCCTAACTTTGGGGTCCCACATCTTCTATATTATACCACTTTACATTCTAAAAATTTAGATTTAAATAGTTTATCATTTTTTAAGTTTAAAAATATTGTATAAGAGGAAAATATACACTTTAGGAAGTTTTAAAATGAATTTTTAGTGGCATGTCAATTTGAAGGCATATTTTTTGTCTAAGTAGTCATTGGGACCAAAGGGACCTATTGACCAAATTTGACTTTTTAGTCAAATTAGGGCACCAATAGGCAAAAAAATTAGTTTTATAGGTATATATGGGGTATAATATCTTGTTATAAGGTGTTTCATAGGTCAATTAATGTTATAATAACTTTGATCATTAGTTCTCTAGGTACATTTATAATTTTGAGTCATTTTAAGGGGTCAAAATGGCATATTTAATGCTTTGTATGAGTTTTTGGGGAAATGTGCAAGTATGACCTAAGAGTGTGACCATCAGCTACCTTAACTCTAATGCCCTCAAAATCTTCAGTAGTGAGTCCACATTTCTCCACAAATCTAGCATCTATGAAATTATGTGTGGCTTCTGTATCAAGAAGGGTGATGACCTTCTGCCCTGCTAAGACTCCACGGAGTCTGAATGACTCATCCGACTGAATGCTGAATAGGCGTGCCTCCTGTATGTGAAGCTCTAACTCTGCCACTGCCTCCTCAAAACTATTCTATTGTTCTAAATCCTCTGAATCCAAATCCTCATAATATGCTCACATCACACGATTTGCCTTGCCCTTAGGCCTCAAAGGACAATCGTGATGGATATCATATGGACCTTTGCAGTAGAATCAAAGCTTCTTCTTGTGTAGATCATTAAGCACCTCATGATCCAAAGGTTGTGCTGTTGGATTGGCATTTAAATCATTCTTTACACCTGATTTATCTATGTTGAAATCTGGTCTCTCTGTATCTCCGTTGGAGCACTTATGGTCTCTAGATGAAGAAGTACCTCTGGAGTTAGATTTATTGGATGGGGCTGCCATCTCCATACTATGCGCCTTCTTCATAGCTACCTGTAATGAAGGAGGATCAAAGCCTTTGATCCAACCTCTCAATGGTTCTGTCAATCCCTCCATGAAAAGTACTACAAGTCGCCTCTCTGAAATGTCAAGAACCATAACTGATAACTTTTGGAAGTCACCAATGTAAGACTCTAGACTCCCACTCTGGTGCAACTGAGCTAACTCTCTGAAATAGGACTCTGGATCCATCCTGTCAAAATGCTCTACTAGCCTGTCCACAAACTCCTGATAAGATGTGATCCAATCATGATGGAGTGTCACCATCTCGTGGTGCCACCAATCGTGAGCTACTCCCTCAAGATGTAGTGTCGCATATCTGATAGCATCTTCCTCAGCCATCGGACGCAATGTGAGAAAGGTGTCCAACTTACTAACCCAAGCCTGCACTGTGACCTTACCACTACCGTCGAACATCATTAGTATGAGCTTGCTCGTAGCATGCTTAAGATCATTGTTCTGGTGTCTAGGTCTCCTGTCCTGTCTAGCCAATCTGTAGTGCTCTCTCCTCAAATTAACAAAATGATCAAAGGTCATCCTCTCTTGAACATGAGGAGGTAATAAGTCCCACTCATCATTTGTAGCCATGTAAACATCTACAAATGGGGAATTTTTTGCCTCCTCCTCTGCTGGAACTTTTGGTTCTTCTTGCACAAATGTAGGACGTGTAGGTCTATCCGATGTTCTGGAGTGGGCCTGCTGGGGTCTCTGATTAATCGTAACATCTCTGTTATCACCTTGGTCCCCATTCTATCTATCAGGTGGGTTCATCCTCCTTATCATAGTAATAAGTGCCTGTAGTGCCTGTGTCATCTCATGGTAGGTTTCTCTGGTACCCAGATCATCATTATGTCGGTGGCCCCTGGGTGGGCTACCCTCACGTCTGTCACTGATGATAATCGGCTGGTATTCTAACAACTGGGTACCTTCAAGCAAAGCTCTACTGCGTGTGTTATACCTGTGTGGACCCAACTCTTGTGGCTGCATAAGATTTTCAAACCCTCAAGATGGCAGGATTTAGCTCTGATGTGCCCAACAGAATGGCAAGAATTTGGCTCTGATACCACTGTAATGTCCCTTACGTAGGGGCTCCTTTTCCTAAACAAAATCTCTGATACCACTGTAATGTCCCTTACATAGGGGCTCCTTTTCCTAAGCAAAAGCTCTGATACCACTGTAATATCCCTTCAGATATCAAAACAAAAGCTCTGAATTGCTTATCTAAATTTTTGCAAAAATATCTTCAAATAGATAAATAAATCACAGTATAATCTCTTATTTATTTGCTCATAAGCTTACAATAGAGGTCCTCTATCAAGTATACAAAGAATATTGAAAGTACGGCCTTAATAGCCTGAATATTTTGCAAACTGGGAAATAAATTTGGATCTGGTATGTCTCGGCCTGCTGTGTAAAAAAAACACAGTCGCCGACGTCGGTTATACTGTCATCATCAGTTGACCTGTAGTCGTTAACTTGCCAACATCGTTGATATGTCAACCGATGTCGGTCTCTGTAGGTCTCTGTTCACCGATGTCGGTGCCTGAACTTCCTGTTAATGCGTACGGTTTTTCATGGATCTATACGGACTTCGTACGGCCACTGATATAGCACAACCTGTATGCTTGATCCTGATCTGTAGAATTATGGGCTAATAAAAAATATCTATATTTGGATAATTCTTGAATCAAAACATAAATAAATAAATACCTGTAAACCCTTGTGATAACTTCTGTGTGAAGTTATCTCTCAAAGCCCTGAAATGCTGTGATAACCTCTGTATGAAGCTATCTCTCAAATTGGCAATAGATCAGCTGATATTTCACAGCCTCTGAATCACACACAATGAAGAGTTGACGTTCTCCACTGCAAATGGAATCCTGGAACCCTTGGCTCAGTCTTCACAGAAGAATTCTTCAAAATCAATAATCAATAATCAATGGCTAATCCAAACTCTCTCCCATGAGAAACCCTTATGCCCTCTAAACATGTGCTTGCTAAAATTAGATTTCCTCAAATTAGAACTTGGGTTTCTTAAATTAGAATTCCTCAAATTAGAACTTGGGTCTTAAAATTAGACCAATTCTTAAATTAGAATTAGGGTCTTAAAAATAGACCAACTAATTAATAATTAATTATTAATTATTAATGAGACCAAATAATTAATATTTGATTAAATCAATCAAATATTAATATCTCCCTTAATTCATATCCAAAAAACCCGAACAAAAAAACAAGCCCAGCTCCATCAAGACCCTCTATCCATCCCATCAGCCTACAAAGGTAGCATAATAGGCTAATCCTCAACTCTGAACATGTCAACTCAAAAGGGGACATGACAATAACCACTGGACTAGGATCATCAAGGAAAAATACTATAATTTAGGGGAAGGTTCATATTTTCTTGTAGAATAAGGTCATATTAATGATTCTACCTTTTGAACATCCTTGAGAGCTAGAAAGGATATTCTCAGGAGAGGGATAAAATGGAAAATAGGTAGAGAAACAAAGTTGATTTCTGGGGTGATCCTTGGTTGAATCAAATCCTATTAGGTGCCTTGCCTCCTATAGTGAGATTGAGTGACTATTTTAAAGAGGCCATAGTCCATAGGGTGTTCAAATATTATAAGGATATTTATGGTATAAAAATGTGGAAGCTCCTCTATAGAGAATATTTGAACCACCATCAAATTCTTTTCTTATAGGAGTTAAATATATCTCTTCAAAACACTCATATCAGCATCTTCCCAAAATATGATGATCTTATTTTTAAGGATAACCTTAGTTGACTATTTTTTATCAAATCCAATTATATCTTGCTTTGGTAACAAGAAGAAAAGAGGAGAATTGGAATCGATTATAGATTTAAAATCTTATTCCCAAGATCAATGTTTTCTTCTAACTGATAGCTCAAAACAAAATCCTAATTATGGATAATTTGATGATGGGAATCCCAATTCCTAATATATGCACTCTTTGAAAATAGGAGATTGAATCTATAGAACATATTTTCCTTTCCTTCTCTTTTGCTTCCTCCATTTTTCAATATTTCTTTAACTTGTCTAACTATTCTTAGGTTCCACTTGCGTCCATTAAGGATTTTATTTATCAATGGGAATCATCTTGGGACTATCCACCTCTAAAATTATAGTGGAATCTAGTTATTCCTCACATTTCTTGAGGAATATGTATTTTGAAGAACTTGATAATCTTCGATAATCTGAATCCTAGCCATTCTTCTACTTTCAATAAAATTGTGACTTTTGTTAAATAAAAATGGCTAAGCTATGTCTATTCCTTTGATGACCCTCCTTCCCCCCAATTTTCTCAAATTATTCATCTATTAAATCTTGAAATCCCTACTCATTCCCATAAGTAGTGTGTTGATAGATCAAACATCAAGTGGATTTGCCCTCCTACTCAATGGTATAAATTATATTTTAATATAGTGGTCGAAGGAAACCTTGGACCTATGAGAATTGGAGGTATTCTCTAGGATTCTAATGAGAACCTCATGGAAGCCTTTACGGGACCTTTGTGGATCTAAACCAATCACCTGGTAGAAGCTAAGGCTACTTGTTAGGGCATAGAACTAGTAGTTAAGATGGGTTTGGAGAATTTTTAGGTGGAGGGAGACTCTATGAATATCATCAATTATCTGAAAAGATCCACCCATTTTTTTGAGAATATAACTAGTATTATAGAAGATGCTAAAAATTTTCTTACCTTCTTCAAGGGGGTGTCCATTGTTCATGTTTATAGAGAGGTTAACAAATGAACAGATAAAATTGGTAACATAAGGGTCTTTAGTAGATCCCTTACCCATTAGAAAGGTGATGTGTCATACCTTAATGATGTTATTCCCTTCATTGATCTCAACAAAGGTCATTCCAATGCATGATATAATGGGATTCATTATGGTTAATCACATTTAATAAGGGTGGAGGATACCTTGCACATGTAAGGATATCATGTCTCGCCTACACCATAAGAAATCACACATATGGATTTATTTCACTTTAAGATCTAATTATTTTAATGGAATCACCTTCAACATCATTTTATATTTCATATTAAGGGACCCCATCCATGAAAAGTATAGTAGAAGGATACAGATAAGGATGGGTGGCGACCATGATTGAGTAGAGCCAATATCATGTGTATAAGTGAAAGAAGATACCCATGTTTGGAAAAATATGGTCAAGGGTGGATTATCAAGCTACATAGAGAGACTAGTTGGTCATGATGTGGTGATACCCAAAGACTTCACTTGTGGCTAGAATGATAGAGAGGTTCGAATGCATGGTTTGAAGCTCATGGTCACCGAAGAAGTTATGGGTGACAGCATAGGTATGGATTGTTTAGGCATGAAGGCTTTTAAATATAAAAATATAAAGGAAGAATTGTTCAATATTTTCCATAGTATTGAGAAAAAACCCCAAATATTCAAACCAAAAAGGGTTTTTGAGGGTTAACCTACCCAGGAAGTGGTCAGATCTATGCCTCCAAATAATGAGGTACATCACCCTTGAGGGGAAGCATATGGTGATCTTCTCTCACCATTTTCTACTGCTCAACCACTTTAGGGGATACCCAATTAGTATACCCTTCTTTCTTCTCAAATCATTGGAAGTATCATTTAAAAATTTCAAATGTAACCCCTCAATATATTTAATCCACTAGGGGCATATATTGCTCTTGGTCAAAAGGGGGGATTCCCTTTGGACCAAGTCTGTAATGGAGGCCATCACATCATGAGCTAGTATGAAGAATTTGACATAGAGGATTATTTCTTCTCAAACCATGAAACTAAACATGCAAGGGGTTAGAATGTCTTTTTCATAATAGAGAATATTTAGGGAGACTTCAATCTTGGTGACAATCAAAAGGGTCCCCCTAAAATTGTTACACCCATCATTAGTAGGGGCCAAACTTATTTCAATTTAAAATTGAAAGAGGAGATCAAATAGTCTATTGAGAAACTAAAAATTAAGGTGGTAATACAGAAGATCCTAGGCATGGAAATATCTGATGAGATTGAGAAGCTAAAAATCATATTAGTTCTTGGTGATTTCTCCCTAGGTAAAGGCAACTTCCATCAAGAGAAGGATGAAGAAACAATGACCAAAAAAACCCCTTAGGGAGAAATAAATAGCTACGAGCTATGGAGGAAAAAGAATATGTCAAAGAGGAACTCAAGTCTGTTGGGCAAAAGCGTAAGAGGCTAGTCATGGAATCTATGTAGGGGATAGATAGATATACTAGAGGTAGAGAAAAGAAAATAAAGAACATGGGGGCCAATAAATTGATCCTATATTCTAAGTTTGAGGATTCAGACTAGCTTTTGCCTAGTGTCTAGGTTTTTCTCATCTTTTTGTTGGGTTTTTGGTATCTTTTTGGCTAAAGTCAGTGGTTCTGGTTAGCTTTTAGGTTCTATCTCTTTTTATCTTGCTGCTCATTCCTATATATATCTTTTAGTTTCTTTTTATAAGCGTACAGGAACCTCAAACCATCTTTTAACCAATCAAATAAAAAAAATTGTGTTATTAATTCACATTTTATAGGTTGTAAATATTATTTATCATTGTTGTTGTTGATAAATCATTGAACATTTTGTGTTGAGTGGATGAAAACCCTAAATTTTGTAAATATGTAAATTCTAAATTAATATGGGTCATTAATATAAAATGAAGTGCCATGTTGAAAGAGGAGTGTGTCTAAATGACTGAACACTTACTGGTATGTGGATGGAAGCCATGAAGGTTTTCATTTACATACTAGTAAATGTTTATGTGGTTCCATTAGAAATAAGAATTTGATTAACATACCAGTAAATGTTTATGTTTTTCAGTCATACATTAGAATTTCATTAACATACTGGTAAATGTTTGTCTTATGATCTTAAATATAAGGATTTCATTAACATACTAGTAACTATTGTGTTATTTTTATGTTTTTTTGGCATGTTATTCATATGCTTTCCATTTTATTATGAATTTTGTTGATAGGTTTTCCATTCTATTATCGATTACTATATCCATGCATTCTTATTTTGGATAGAATTTGAATTGTTGTAAAGGGTGAAAGTTTATTGGTTTGTTCAATTTGTGTACATTTTAAAAACATTATGTTTCTTAACACTTGTTATGTTTGTAAAGATTATGTTACATTTATTATTTTTACATGTGTTTCTTAACACAATATATGTTTTTGAAGTTGGGAATGCTTGTATAATTTTTATTTTTCAAAGTTTGTAATGATCAAATTTTTATTGTTCCAATTTTTAAAAAAAATTGTTGATGTTTGTTATCAATGGGTAATGATGACAAATTTTGAAGTCAATAATGCAAAAGAATAATGGCCAACTTGCTTTCAGGTGAAAGTATTTTAAATTTTATAAAGCTTATAATCCATATTCAAACTTAATGGTAGATAATAAGAATAATTAAATATAGTACATAATAAAATTGAATATATCTACTTTAATTAAATCTCTTAATACACTTATTTACATTGGAAAACAAAATAAATACATTTCAATATGGTAAAACAAAAAAATACATCATTTGAGGTGGAAAATTTGAATTGTTCCCTTCATTCTGTATATTTAGAGATAGGGGAGTTTTTGTTGGTCATTCAATGAATGTGTCCTTAATGGGAATTATTTCCATGTTCACATAAATTAGATGGCTACCACATAAACCAATTGGGGATAGAATGTGTATCATGGCATTCAATATGTGATGTTGTTTTGGTAAAGGGTTGAATTTTGTGTTTAAATGCCTTCATCTCTCTAATTCTCTCCTATCCTTCTCGAATTCCCTATCCCTTCTGTCAACCCCAATATTTTTCTCCTTTTATTACCTTTGTTGTATCTTCTCCCACTTCTTATACCTTTTTTTTGTATTTTCAAGTTTCTAATTTTCCCTTATTTCTTTCTCAATCTGCCTCAAAGCTTTCCTATCATCAAGTTATTATTTCTTTCTTACCTTTAATTCTACAATCTCCTTCTTATAGGTCTCGTGTTCCACAAAAAAAATTTGATAAATTTTTAATGCAAGAATTTATAATTGTCAGCTTAGCCTGAGTGTCTTGTTACCTAATTTATTTGTAATCATTTTCATTAGAAATTTAAAAAATGCCAATATTGGAGTTTGATGGTCATCACTTTCTACTTGGTTGCATTTATTGATTTGTTTTTCATTTATTTCTATTATTTCCTCATCAATATCTAAATCAACCATTTCATCTTATACACTCCATTATGCACCTAGTACATAGTAATGAACTATTTATAATGGGATAAAAGGTGATGGTGATGGCATTGACATAGCAACATCAACTTTAATAATTTCATAATTGAGTCCTATATTTTTTTCTCCCTCCCTCAACCAATCTAGTGGGCTTAATTGCATAGGTAACCTTAAACCATCTTAGTTAAAACTAAATGTTGCATCCTTTCATTGTAATGTACAATTGAATCCTCTTCATCATCAACATATAACACATTTTATTCAGTTACTTTACATGAACTATTTCATATTCAAAACTTTTTACATTGGCAACATTTATTACATTTTCTATTTCACCTTGTTCAACTCAGACAACATTATGTTCTATTATTTACTACATCCTATCCATTGTAGTTTTAGTGTCTTCCTCATGTATGCCTACCAAACTCATTATATTTTATATATCAATAACTTCATCCTTCTTGATATGGAACACTACACTCATATTCATACCATTAGCTAGTGCCTCAAGATTAAGAGGTCAAATACCTATTCGTCAGAATACATATATTATATTCTTAAGGTTTAGTGTTATATTTATAGTTTTTCTACCCAAAATGGCCAATTAATGTTTGTTTATCTCATAAACATTATGCGTATTCATCCATGACACCCTCTCACTCTTGAATTAGTCCTTGAATGTAAAAACATACTTTCATTTAGTAGCTAAAATTTATGGCTAGTATGTACAAGCAATGTAAGATCTATCCCCCAAGTTATAGCCTCTTCAATTGGTGAAACATGGATATCGTCCCCATATAAAATGATAATATTTCTATTACTAGGTGAAACTCCTCCTGGTATAGATATTGAGAAATGATGCCACCAATTCATAAATAATTCTTTTATCATCCATGCATGGGCTTGAGCAACCATACATGCACCTAGTTCACATCCAATAATGAAATTTTGTAATTTCCTTTTCTCTTTAAATAGGTAAAACCTTGGGATTATCTTCCCAACTACATTCACACATGCTAAAATAATTATCCATTCTCTAATCTTTATCATTATCTGTGGCACACTCCTTGCCCCTTTCTTAGTGATGACTCGCATGCCATAGTTACTTCTAGATTTCAACAATTATCTCATCACAGTTCCAAATTTTATGTGGCCAAAAATTATTTTTGTCATACAATGTTCTCAAATTATCATAAAAAAAGAACACAATGGATGGCCTTATCATGACAGCCCTATCTCTATCTAGTCCTTCTACCACTCTCATAGACAAATCAAGGTGCCTATTTTTGAAGCATTTCCACCATGACTTATTAGGGACACCATAATTTAAATGGTTAGGAATTATTTCATATATGTGGGAAACATATGAATTCAAATTAAATATTTCTAACCCATGCCCAATGTTTAATAAGTCCTTGCACCGTTGTACTATCTCACTTTATTTGAATGTTGATAAAATAGTGAGTGGCCCCTTCTTATTAGTAGATATGATTACTTTCAACCAACATGACAAAGTAATGGGTTTAAATCCCCACTTTATCACTATGTATTTTATGTAATAACCATTATCATCCACGTATCTCATTGTACTTTTCATTTATTTTATTGTCCATTGGGACTGGAATGACACATGCACAGTGGCAGTAACATTTATGTTGGCTTCCTTATCTCCCTAGTTGGTAGGGGGTTAGTATGTTTGATTTGTAGTGGGTTGTGAAACTTCATTAATGCCTTCATTAACATCTTTAAAAAAATTAACTCCTTTTTTATTCATTATTGAACATGGCCATCTTATAACAAACTACATTCTCTTCTTCCCATTCCTTATTCTCAACTACAATAATTAAGAAATTAAATAAGTAATTGACAATAGAATATAAAACATAAGAACAATAAATATGGGAAAGAATACTTGTAATGTTGAAAATATGAATGAATAACAAAACTAAAATAAATCACAGCAACATATGTTAAGCATAATAAAATTATTTAAGAGAAGGATTTTGTTTGATACATCTAAGTAAACATTTACTAATATGTTAATTACATTCTTAATTTTGATTAAAATACATACATTTACTGATATATGAATGAAATCCTTCATGACTTACATACACATACTAGTAAAAAGTGTTGCAAACACACTCCTCCAACATGGCACTTTGTTTCATATTAATGACCCATAGCAATTTTATGGCATGCCTCACTTCATAAAATTTTAATCCACAACTAAAATAATGTGATCATTTGAAAATTATTACTGGTCATAATTTTAAACCTAGTGATTTAAGTTTGCATTCTCAAGTGAACCCACCAAATTGGCTGAGAAAGGGAGAAGAAAACTATGATCTTACTTGTCAAATAATTATACAGTATAAATGTTGTAGGTAGGGAAATATATATGCATTGCATAGAGACAAAATAAAAACACATTAGTTCATAAACATTCAAATTTAAATACATCAATAATAAAGTAAATTTTTACATGAATGAAATATTAGAGGGATTATATCCATATAGCATAAATTTTTTGATAATTTGTCGACAACACTTATGGGAAAGAATATTTGTAACTTAGAAAATGTGAATGAATAACACATCAAAATTAATTAACAAGAACATATGAATAACACAACAATAAGAATTTGTAAAAGAGTTTAGTTTGATGCATCCAAGTCAAAATTTATTGTAATGGGAATGAAAGTATAAATTTTGATTAAAAAACAAATAATGTGTACTTGTATGTCAATGAAATCCATTAGGCATTCCATCCACATAACTACAAATGTTTAATAACACAGTAAACATTTACAGGTTGTTCAAGGCACATGACATTTCATCCTTGTAACATTAAACAAAACATATGGTTTTTAACTTATTGGGAGCATTGAAATGCACCTTATAGATAGAGATTATTTAAACCTTATACATTATAATAAGGTGACTTTCAATGTTATTTGTAGTGAAGCTCCTTTAGGGCTTCCATCCATATACCAGTCACTGTTTAGTTTTCAAAAAATAACATTTCATGGTATGTGAATGAATAAATTGATGACTTCCATGAACATACCAGTAAATGTTGAACCATATGGGAAGGCCCATTGTGGGTTCATTTACACCAATTAATATTGCATCTTATAACCCTTGACATGTAGGTAAAAGGATATGCAACAAAGATATAAATCACATAATGACATCAATTTAGAAAACATATAGGGATTCCATTAAAAACCTAACAAATTTAGAGTCAAATGTGAATGAAGACACGCTGATGATGTGGGTAATGTTTTGTCCCTCCAACAAACAACTTTCAACATGGGCATAGAATGTGCAATAATAATAATAATAATAATAATAATAATAATAATAATAATAATAATAATAATAATAATAATAATAATAATAATAATAATAATAATAATGATAATAATAATAATAATAGGCAAGTAAAAATAAAAATAACATAGTTGTGGGTTCATTTATAGGAAACACACCTATGTGTAACATTTCATCACTCCATTAGCATACCAGTAAAAATTTATTCAAATATGAAGGGATGCTAAAAAAACCATGAACATAGAAGGCATAATAACAATAATTTTCATCCCTCTATTTTATCAATGAAAATTTCTCTATAAAACGTTGCATGGTTGAAAACTTTTGGGTAGGTTCCATGGCCATTTGATGGGAGGAGGTCTAAAAAAGGTATGTAGAGACATTTTTTGGAATAATTTTCCATCACTCCATTAACATACTAGTAAATTTTACTTTGATTTGAAGGTATGCCAAAAACATGACCAAAGAAATCACAATAAAAAACTAGGAATCTATAAGGCACACAACTAAAAATAGGAATATACAAGACATAATAACAATAACAACCATGCATAAATATAAATAAACATGAATGTTTATTGGCGATACACAAGGAGACATTAACTTGTGACACTAATAAATAAAATATTGTCTATCCATGTGGAAAATGGTGTTGACTTCCACATTAATGAGCCACATGTCTTTCATGACAAGTTAAACTTGATAGATATGTGTTTCACATATAGATAACACAATAGAGTGAATAAAAAATATATGAATAATAACTATGTAAGTCTATATTTTAAATTTTTATAAATATGAATGAATAACACATGAAATTGAATTCATAAAATTTTTTGGTTGGATATAAAAACAATTAACATTTATAGGTGTGTTAGTGGAAAAATGCATACTTATAACTTGCAACATGATCCTCTGAAAATGTTAACGTTTTTAGAATGTTTAATTCTACTTGGATTTTAATTCAAATCTGACACTTTGTGTAAATAAGACTCTCTACAAATAAAAAATTAGTTTTAATACAATTTTTTTAATTTATAAAAGACATTTTGAATTTTGAACTAACTATGAATGGGGAGGCTTAGATGTGTATTTGCATTCTATTTTTTAGGAGTCATATGTTGGAGCCAAATATTAAAATTTTGAATCCGATAGGATGTAATAAAAATTATGTGGACTAGATGTTTATTTTGTCTCATGTACTTCAAAATCAAAAGTAAAAAAAGTAAATTTTAGGGGCTCAAAATATTTATTGCACTTGGTGTTTTTAAAAATTAGTAAAAGATGTAACTTTTTAAAAGGTCTATTCTATTTTTAAAAAGATATTCATTTTAATGAAAAATATATTCATATTAATGAAAAATATTTTCATTTTTATGAATATCATATTCATTTTTTTTAATATGATGTACATTTTATTTTTAAGTGTAATGCAAATGTATTTTGGATATGTCCATTTAATTTTATATAAAGGTTCCTAGTTTTTAAAATTATTTAATCAAATAATCAAAACACATTTATAAAATGTTTAAGTAACTTTAAAAAAATATATTTAAAAAATAGTACATAATCAAATTAATATTAATATATTATAAATAAGAAAAGGGATCACAATTACAATCATAATTATTGGACCCTATTTAATGATTGGTCCCCTTCCTCTACCCCCTAAAAAGTTGAGCTTCTTTGATATATGTCAAGTCCCTCAATATTATACAATATTAAAAATAATATTCTAATAATTATAACAATTACTCAGCAAAGAAACTTATTATAATGTAATATATTACTAGTATGAACTTTGTTGCTATAATGAATGTTCTCTAAATACTTGTTTGATTTCTTTAGAATAGTTGTAAATGCTCAAGAGGCAATGTGAAAATAAATTTTAAATGTTCTTTTGTATGATCCCTTAAATGCGTAAATGAACTAAAATACTTATGTATTTACAAATGACTTGAATTCAAATTAAAACCCTAGTGGTGCATAAACTGATATTAAACAGTTAAAAAAATAGACAAGATGGGACTACAAACCCCTAGAGTATCTCAATAGACCCAAAACTTAGTACATTTCTAAGAGGACCACCACACAAATAAGAAGAGAGTAAATAATGGGCTAGGACATTATGAAAAATGATAAAATATGATAATAATGTTTAATTTTGACCATGATGAATAAATATGCATATACCTTAGAATCTATTAACCCTAATTTTTAGATGTGTGAGGTATCTAGGGTTAAGAAATATATAATTAGTTATAACACAAGGGTAATGAACTAATCTATAATAAGTCAATTAATAGAAAACTCAAAATAAAAAATATTATGAATTTATACAACTAAGATTATTAAAAATAGTAAAATACAACTATCAAAATATATTACAATAAATGAGAAACAATAGTACTTAGTTTATTCTATGTAGATAAATATAGATTAGAAACAAGTGTAAAATATTCATGATCAGTGTTCCAAACTAGTTGTTAGATTCTATAAATTGTATTTTTGTGACTACAAACACTACCATCAATGCTATTATCCATCCATGATGTAAGTGTCTTGTACAAAATAATAACTACATCTAATTGCAACCAACTTCGTTATTCTATATTTTTTGTCACCTTTATATTAGTATATTCAAATCTGGGATACATGTCATAACTCTTCATTGATTTCTCAAATCTTAGCTCTTCACCCTTCTTCACTACTAGAATAAGTTTTTCTTGAGAAATGAATTAACGAGATCATAGTGTGAACTGCCCCAAATATCTCTCTATCAATAGAAACTACCTAAATTATTATATGTATTTGTTTTATAAATATATGAATCTCTCAAAATTATATGAATCTAAATTATTGTTATATTTTATTATATTTGAAAAAAAAAAACTATCTTATTTGAAAAAAAAGCTATCTATATCAAGGTCCTTTTGCTCATGCCATATTCTTTTTTTATTATTATAATTGATTGACTCACCTTTCAAAATATATGAACTCTAGAATGAAAAGTTAATAGATAGTCATCAGAATTGACCTTAGCATTAGGTATATTTTATAATCAATTATTAAGGCATTAATTTTTCAAAATTATTAATTCTTATTAATAATTGGTTATATATAAATTTACTTTATTGTCATTTATTTTGCCAATGGGATAGTTCCCCATAGTTGTCAATATCTTTCTAAATAAGGTGGAATCTTTGTTTGTAATAGAATGTCTTATTTTTTCATTCAATTCTTGTTTTTATTTAAAATATAAATATGTTCATTTTTTAATTTAAAAAATTAAGTTATTAATATTTTTTTCCCAACTACTTGTTAAATATGGAGAGGATTATTCAAAGATTATGAGTTTTTTAAAATGAGTATGGCATGATATAGTTTAAATTTAAAACATTATATATATCTTCTTCATGTATGTAATGTTATTATATCACTATGTGTATGAATTTATTTTGGATAGTGTATCATAAGAAAAAAATATTTTCCATTGTCGATAAATCATTTTTATATTAAATTATATATGATTAAAAAATTATGTTATTTGTATAATTTACTATTATTTATTATCATGTTTATTATCGCATTTATTTTTTTAAGACTTTTTTATTCTTTATGTCCATCCCATTTTCCAAAAATTATTTAAGACATTATTATATTTCACAGTGGTAGCTTGAACATTGCCTAATATATTTATCTACTTCGATCGTGTAATGCACAAAAAATCAATACTGAACATGAATATAACTTCACAAAAAAAAATTGTTTATACTTGAATATAACTTCATAAAAAAATACTCTTTCTTATCATACAATTCATAAAAATATATAAACTATATTTAATTGCAAATTTCACTCTTATACTTCAAATTTATAACCATCTATTCTTTTCTAATAAATACTCATATTCCTAACTTCCTCACACCACAATTTTATCTCATCACAATATTTTTAAAATTCATTGTATTAAATATACCCATGTTTATTAATATTATTCATATTTTTAAAATTATAATGAGTCATTTTTTATTAAATGAATACAAAATAATTTTCCCTTTATAAACTTTAATATCAATCTCTTCGACGGAAAAAATGAACATTTTAAATTATCCCTTATAAATAATCAAATACATCTTCAATTTTAAAATCTTCAATTATGAAAAAAACCAATCTTAAAAAATATGTCATCATTAACAACATTAAAATATTTTCCAAGATATCATTTTCCAGCTTCCTTACACTCTTTATTATTCTTTTATTCTCTCATGAAACTCCTCCCTACTTCTTACATTTCATACTCTATTTCCTCATACAATAAAATACATTTGATGATCCTGTTATCCTCAAAGATACTCCATTTCATTCACCATATTAAAAGTGTGTATAATTCAAATTCATTATTATATTAATTTTAACATCATTTACATCCTAGTCTTGCAATTGTTCACCAACTCCAACTTCATAGAAAATTTTACAACTTACTTATGGGAAGGGTTAGTTTTTTTTTAAATTATTTATGAATTTGGCATCATATGTTATTGTGTTTAAAATATATTTAATATACACTTGTTTCCCCATCTTTATATTGTAATTAACTTGGAGGATTAATTTTTTTTTTTAAAGAATTCTCAAATAAATCCAATAAATGTGGTGGAAGTTTATTATAGACAATATTTTTATGTTGTGAACAATATTAAATACGTGTTTTATATATAAAGAAGTGATTTTAGTGATAATGTTATATAGTTTTATAATTCTAAAATATATCAAATTCATTTACCTTACGTATAATTTTTTATTGAGACATTTTACGTTTTATATTAAGTTTGACATATCAAACTAAGATATGTTTAAAATTAATATATGTAATTGTTAAATATATATAAAATAGATCCAATTATATATGTCATTCAAAATAACTCTAAGTACATTATTGTAATAAAAAAACTTCAACACAACTTATGATGGAATTTAACATTGTTACACATAATTGTAAGTATCTCTAGGTAGTTATACGTATATCTAGTTATCTATAGTTTTTTTTTTTTTTTTTTATAATGAGGTAATTGCATGTACCACTAAGTATCTTTGGGTATCTATAGGTATTTATAAGTATATCCATGTATCCTTCAATAGCTACATGTATCTTGATTTTTATAACTAGACCTTAGAGGGTCCTCTAAGGTTGGTATAAAATTCCTCAAATTTGATGAAGGCATAGTCACGATCAACCATAAAATACCCATGAGTGGATATGGAACCTCACAACCTATTTTGGTAGTTGTATACATCTTAATTTGGTTAAACAACCACACATACTATGTCTTTTTTTGCTCTTTCACATGAAGGTCTTAGTGATGAATATATCCCTTGTTCGCATGGTCATTTTAGGTCTTTTGATATTTTTTATCTTATTTTCCCTATTTGTTGCACCCTCAATGGTCTTGAGTTACCTCCTCCTAATCATAGGGGGGATAACCTATCCTGCCTAGTCTTAACTTTATTTTTAGGCCTCAGGACACTAGCACCATTATCAAGATAATAGTTCCATGTGGCGCTACTATATAATTATGGATCTAGTGTCTCACAGTCATTTTCTCCCATGTTTAAGGTCTTAAACCTACCTTGAGACTTCTCTTATGTTTTGATCCATATTTTATGACTTGTCACACCAACTAACAAAACATTCAAATCAAATTTCTTTCTATATAAACAGCTTCACAAGGCATTTTACATTTATAACTTACTATTTTAGCACATAATTATATAAAATAAATCAATATAAACTCAATAATCTACATACTACTTAGCTATTACATTTAGACGTTGCACACTTGATTAAAGAAGGGCCTAAGTGAAAGTAGTTATAGCATATTGTGCATGTTGATTATTCATGTTAACTAAGGGATAAATGCATGTGATCTGAGACCCATATCATTAGGGTTACTATAGGAAGCATCTAGGATAACAAGGGTTCTACTTCATGTGATCGTATTATCCCACAACCCAATTTTTCCTTTTCTTTTGCATTTAATCTGTTTATTATTTCATGTATGCAGGTTCATTAGGGTTTCATAAGATATTCAATGAAAAAAGTGAAATAGGTGAGCTTTTGGAAGACACAGAACCACCTATAGTTCCCTTAAAACCTCCAATAATTTCCCTAAAAGTTCTAGACAGCTCCTTCAAGATGGACACTAGTACCATAATTGGACAAAATCACCATATGGTGCTACTGTCCACATAAAGGTGTTACTATTCGAAGCCAAATTTCAGCTATAGTCAAATAATGAAAGTTATCTGACTATTTCTCCAGTGTGTTTTAGCCTCCTGAGTCACAAAAAAAACCTATTTTACTCTAGATAAGTGCTTTTTCATTACATCTTTGTTATTTTGAGAAAGACTTGTCAAATAAATTAGTTTCTATTTTCATTCCAATTTATTTTTATACTCATCCCTCTAATAACATAGGATTTACATACCCTAAGTCCTAAGTAGTTAAATATTTGGTGAACCCATCTTAATTTGAATATTGCTTAAAACCCTAATTTTGTCGAGGGTTTACCTTCTTCAATTTTTGTGCTCTAAATTAGGGTTACAAACTTTTTTTTTCTTTTAGCACAACCTAGTTCATCCAAACCAATTTTATAGTAGGGTTTCCTTAATTTAATATAATTTAATTTAATGCAAAACAACCCTCATTCAAATCCTATATCCACATATTAGGTCCCTATACATCCAAATACTAGCAATTAGGCTTTCAATTACAATCCTAATTCCTTTTACACATTGGGTTAAATATTTCTCATAGTTGCACATATACCTATGTTAGATTACATTCAACGTCTTGTTTGCTTGTTATTCATTATTTACATTATCTTCTTTGGCAAGTTTAAAATGGCATCCAAGAAGCCTCCTACCCCTCACCCAGTTGATGAATTTTAAATTTTTATCATAATTATAATAATTAATGGAAAAAATTTCAAGATTGCACATTATCACATGATAATGATTTCATTTATAAAGATGATGATGACTATTGTTGTAATTATGGATATGAGGATTACTATGATCATGAAAATGAAAATGTTGATGAGGATATACTAGATACATCTTATTCTCTTTCTTCTCCCTCTTCTCGTATACCTCAATATCAAACTAACAATATAATGCTAAAATAACCTCTTGTTGGTAGTGATTTGTTTCAATGTGATCCTATCTTTTCAACTACTTTCACTACCTACTTATTCAAATTAAATTAATTTAAGTGCAATACATGAAATCCACTTTTACATGATTCAAATAAAGTAGAAAAAATCAATATCTTCTTTACCCTTCTCAGTTAAATTCAAAAAAGCATGTACCAATGATATTACACCTTTTACCAATGCACAAACTAAGGTAGACAAAATTATTCTATCACCTTCTTTTACATTCCAAGCTCAATGTAATGTTGCCTACAATAAATTGATAATAAAAGTTTCTATAACCCTTCTCCTACATGGCATAATATGTGAAATGAAAACATGATTGCTACTTCTTCTACCCTTGACTCTAAAGATTGAAAGTAATAATCATTCATGCACTCCAAACATAGTTAGTGAAAAATGAATTACATTACACCCACACATTACGACACATTACATAGTATTAAAAAGTTTAAATATTCTCTTACTCTCTCTCTTAGTGAGAATGTCAATGATACTTCTTCTACTCTTCTACAAGTGAATTAAACCCTGATTTTGATGAACCTTGGACTAATGATGATTACTATGATTATGGTGAAGACATGGAGTCTACACCTTCTAGTTCTCCTCTTACTTCACCTATTTCTTTTTTTCAAACAAATTCTAGGTCATATGTTAAAAATCACACACACATAGGCAGACACGCACACACTCTTATTTTTATATTCATAATTTATATAACTTACATTCACATGACAATAGAGTACCTTCTAGTCCATTAGCATGTGATACTTATTTTCAAATTAATAAAATAAGAGATACCAATGAATACCCCTTACTATAATAGAATTTATTTCTCAACCTAACATAAACAAGGGTGATGTCTCATTTCCTCTAACCAGGTCCAATCTATCACCCCTTCAAAGGTTAAAAGACCAAACCAATCCTCCCTAATAAAGGTTCCCAATGCAATATACCGATGGATAAGATAAATAACAAAATTTAAGAGTTAAATGAACCCATTGATGATGATAATATACCTTCACAAGTGGTAAGTTACTTGATGCATTCCTTGGGTGCTTTGCAACAATAAGTACACCATCTCATATTGGAGAATAAAACATACCAATATTGGATCGATTCCAATGTCATCCATGTCAATCCTATTCCATGCAAAATCTTCACTACAAGGTTGTTCCCCAACTTTTAGCTACTAGTGTTACCAACATTTTATGGGCATGGAGATGCATACTTACACCTTCAAGATTATGAGAAAGCCATGGCACATGTCACCAACAAGTTGAATCTAATACAATTATTTCCAAAGTCCCTAGATGCAAAATCACTAAATTAGTTCCATCATGCAATCCCTAGTGGGTCACTAATTACAAATGATGAGCTAAAATCAATCTTTATTAGGAACTACATACAAAATAAGGGACCTCAAGTCACACATGATAGGTTACCTTAATTAGACCAGGGTAAGATAGAACTAAAAAATGAATACATTCTAAGATTCAAATCACGTTTGCATCAGTTGATTTACCAATCGACATATTTAGAGGTACAATAAATATTTTCTAGAGGCCTCATTTTTCCTCTTAAGTATAAATTATTATAT
This sequence comes from Torreya grandis, assembly GCA_037957365.1. Lineage (NCBI taxonomy): Eukaryota > Viridiplantae > Streptophyta > Pinopsida > Cupressales > Taxaceae > Torreya > Torreya grandis. The sequence continues at coordinate 4,202,925 of JARHVA010000815.1, forward strand.
TAGACATCCAAATCATTCTCACATCTATGTAATACAGCTCTAGCATTAGAGACATAACTGGGACTAGTTGCTACACATTCAAAGGCATATTTGGATGTAGGTTTCATAGAGCCATAGTCATCTAACATGGTACAAGATCCTACTCCACTCATGATTAAGAAACTAGTGGAACAAAAATAACCAATAAAAATAATCAACAAGGGCAAAGAGCCACTTTACAGAGCACCTGCTACAATGAATAGAGAATAGGACACACACAAAGGGGTTATGCAATTTTTAGATAGAGATAGACCTCATGACATCTTACTTACATTATTAGATAAGGATATAATCACACTTCTTCCTAAAGATAATCATCTAACACACCATTTTCACTGGGTACAAAATAAGCCATACTGTAATATTCATAAGATAAATGGACGTTCAGACAATCACTGTTATGCATTTAGAAATCATATTGACTATTATGTAAATAGAGGCATTATAAAATTCTCATAGGGGTAACTAAGATATCAATCTACATAGTCTCATAGATCACACTCCTCTAAGATAGAGTTATCCAAGAATGTTACCTTTAAGGAGCCATTGGTTACTCATCATATGATCCACTTGGTTTCTAGGACACCTATTTATGAGCAATCTCATGCATCATAGATTCAACAAAGATGGAAACAAATTTACAGAGATCATAGTATAGTCTAAGTTTACACACCAATCAAGATTTTGGAAACAATCATAGAGATCAGAGCATAACCTTAATTTGCACACCAATTAAGATATTTGGAAACAATCACATAGATTAGAGTATAATCTCAGTTCAACCACCAATCAAGATATTTGCGAAAGATCACAAAAATTAGAACATAATCCAATAACCAATCAAGATATTTTTTAGGGTGATAGATCTCATAACATAGTTCCTATATGATAGCCAATCAAGCTCTTTGCTACATAGTCTACACACCTAACCATTAGTAGTGTATCACACATAGTATAAGTTCTAGTGTTTACTTCTACACTGACAAAACATGAGAAGTGTGTTCATTTTTTCACCATGTCATTTGGGTTCAGATAGTGCATACCATAATTGCATTATCTACACATAGATATCCTAAAAATTTCATGTAAAACCAATACTAAAAAATAACATTCCTAGTCCACTACACATGTCTACTTAAATATTTGTAAATAGATAAAAAATTTCCTTACCATTAATTAGATAAATACCATATTCTAGCATCACCATTTAACATAATCAAAAGAATTAAACACATTTAAACATGCATAATATAACCAAATTGAGATACCAATATAAACAATACCCATATAACAACAAACATCCATATATATAACTTAGAACATAGTTTCAATACAAATATTGTGCATCACTCAATAATACAGACATGGACACTAGGACCATCCCCCTCACTCTCACTCTCAGACATATCCATACTATAAATAGATGCCCCACTATCTTTTTGTGACCCTGATCAATGCTTGCATCTATTTTATCTCTTGTAACACACCCAGCTCGACCATAAACTTTGTATGCTCTTATTATAGACATGTGTAATCATCCACTATCTAACTACTTTCCCCACCTATATAATTAGGTATGGGTGTGGTCCATCTCTATAACTCTGTGTATGACTCATTCTTATCTATAGTCACTCACCTATATGTTGTAGTAGCTATGGTAGCTCAATCAAACAAAGGGGCATGAACACCAACAATATCCATGACCCTCTCTACTAATCCATCATCCATGACATCATCAATAATATGCCATATCAATATGTAGAGTGTAGACTCAATGGTAGTCTCCTAATACTCATCATCACTTAAACATGTACATACCAACACAATGCATCAAATACCTAACCAAGTAAATAAGTAACCAAATACATAGAATATATAAAAATACAATAAAAACTTACCATTGACAACCTTAAGGGGATCCAAATCCATTACATCCTCCAAAATAATCCCATCTATCATAAATAGAGGTGCCCATTTATGCTCTCTCCACTAGGCTATATAGGAGTCGATAGCTCTTACATCATCCACATCTGGTATGTCAATCATTAGATCCTACTTTATTAATGAAATTGGGGATAACTATGTAGTTGATGGTCTAGGCGTACTACTTGGCCTCATTAGAGCCCAAGAACTCCTAAACCATACCACTGGTGTTGGGGGTACATCCTGAGTAATACCAAACTACCATGTCACATGCTCATACTTTAACCTTTCAAAGACATTGAACCAATGGTCATGCATCCAACAACTCACTCAAACCCATCTCAATTGAGCATCATCTTCAAGCCATCCCTCATAGCCTCAATAGGGCATCCAAATAATGTCTCTGACTATCAACCTATCTAGCACCTACTAACACTACATGACGCTCTTCTTGGGCACACAAGTTGTCCCAGTACACCTTTCTATAAATAACTATGGGTGGGTCCAATCATCTTGATGAGGAAATGTTGATCTACTCACTTTTTATATGCTCATATGCCCAATAATGTAATAGTGTGGAATATCCAATACCTATTGCACACATCTCTTGTGTAAAACTATACAAATATTGGTATAAGTGGGATAGCATAGTACGACCCCATGAGTATATAGTACTATGATCCTCTATGTCATGCACTATCTCATATATCCTATAAGATATTGATACCCCACTACCATCTACAACCATAAATGAATCCAATAAAAATGCTAAGAACATTTACAACTGTGAAACATTCATTGTGACAATCAGTGACAATAATATACACTATGGTTCCTTACATGATTAGTCCTTGCAGAGATCATATAAAAATTCTTAGTAGTTAGTTGTATAACTTGATCATCAGTATCTTCCTGTAATATTTATCTCTACCCAATAATAGGTAACTAAAAGATCCTATACACATCCTCCAGGGTGGTAGTCATATCCCTAGTAGGTAACTAAAATGTGTAAGTATCTACATCCCACCTCTCACATAATGTAATCATCATGTGTTTATCCTAGGGAATCAAATCTAAGGATGCCACATGACTCAGACTAGATCTTTCTACCATGTCCATCTTGGCATCTATCAGGGGTAGACCTTGTAAGGTCTCCATCATTTAGCCACTCTATAAATCTCTCATGCACACATAAACCTATAAAAATACAACCAAATATGGCATTAACAATGAAAAATATAAGATCAATAGACAAAAATAATCATTAAACACCATGCATCATAAATTAGTCCTACTAGACACTAGCACTGCATATAGGATATTTGTGTTGGACACTAGTGTCAATATCAGGATAAAAGAACTACCTTTCCAAAAAATGACCCTAAACTATCAAATTTATAATAAAAATAGTAAAAGTGTACTATAAATGACAAAATTAGGAAAAATAACAGACTCCTTACTAGGGTAACCTCCTCCCTAGCTTGGATAAGTGCCTCCACCTTCTCATATTGGGTTAAAGTCACTCCTCATCTCTTCAACATACTCTCTAGCCTAGAACAAACAATAAATATCAAATCAAATGATTCAAATGAATTTTTAAACTAATAAACTAACCTATTTAAGTCACATTTATAAAATTCCACCTTACTAAGGTTGACCTTGCATGCCAATTCAACTAACTAATACTAACTTCTTGCAATCATGATATCTAGAGAACTATAACTCTGATTTGTGAGCCATTTCTTGCATGTGGGACTTGACCTCAATGTACTTCACCCTATATTGGTTAAACCAATATCCCAATCACATTTAACTCTAAAAAATAACAAAACCAATATTACTATAATAAACTCAATATAGACCAAACATCTATCCCATTACCAATTTTAACAATCAACTCCATCACAATAGATAGAATATTCAAACTTATAACAACATCACCCCCACTAATTAATCCCAGCACATTCAGTTATTAACACTTTTGGTTAGACACTCTTACCTTAGTTTCAATGTTATCACCAAAATGGGGGGAAATACACATAGATTGCTTCAGACATACACATATTCAGACACATAGGCCTACTTAGATACAAATATTTAGACACACAGGTTCACTCAGATATAAACACTCATATACACAAATTTATACAGATGTATAGTTTGACACAGATGTATAGGATCACTTAGATTTATAGTTGGACATAAATATGTAGGCTTACTCATGCATATAATTTGACTCAAATATATAGTTCAAATCAGATATACAGTTTGACTTAGATATAGATACTCAAATACATAGGTTTACACAGATATATAGTTTGACGTAGATATATAGGTTCACTCATATTTACAATTTGATGTAGATATATAAGTTTTACTTAGGTATATATTTTGACTTAGATATACATATGTTTAGATACACAACTATATTACTCAAATATCAGGATTGGGGGCATGATCTAGATCACACATCCTTGATATTTATTTTTAGATTATTAGGTTACACTTAGATCATCACCAAGATGTCACCAGGGTACCACCAAGGTTTCACCAATTTGGGTCACATGACCATCTGTAATGATTGATCCATAGCCTTCCACTAACCCAATTTTACATACTCATATTTAGTACACATATCAAAGTGGAGGAAAATAGGTATTGTTTCTCCACATATCCAATTTAAATACTCATATTCAGTCCAGGTATCAGGGGGGGGGGGGGGGGGGTAAAATAGGTTTTTGTTCCTCACGATTCAATTCAATATTCATATTTAGTGTAGATGACACCCACATTATGGACTTCCTCTTCACATACTTCACTCCAACTCTTGTTTATTTTTTTGGCCAAGAAGTGAGCTCATTCTAGAACTCATTTGCACAAGTAAGCATAGGTATGCATTACTATTTTTATTTTAATCTTGTACTTTCATTTCATTGCACTAATAAAATAAAAGGGGGGGAAATGTATACACCCTAATTTAGTCAAGCAACCACAAGTACTATGTATTTTGTTGTTCTTTAACATGAAGGTTTTAGTGATGAATATATCCCTTATTTGCATGATCATTTTGGGTCTTTTAATCTTTCTTATGTCATATTTCCCCTATTTGTTGTACCCTTAGTGGTCTTGAGTCACCTCCTCTCAGTCACAGGGGGCCCTAACCTCTCCTACCTAGTCTTAACTCTATTTTTAGATCTCATGACACTAGAATTATTATCAAGATAGAAGTGCCATGTGGTGCTAGTGTCCAATTATGTCTCTAGTGTCTAATGATCATTTTATCCTGTGTTTTGGGTCCTAACCCTACCTTAAGCCTTCTCTTATATTTTGATCCCTCTTTTACGACTTGTGATCTAATGAACAAGGTATTACATTCAAATCAAAGTTCCTTATATACAAAAAGCCTCACAAGGCATTTTACATTTAGCATTTACTATTTTGGCACATAATTACATTAAATCAGTCAATAGTACAACTCAATACTCTACATACTACTCAAATATTACATTTATGCATTGCATGCTTGATCAAAGAATGGCCTAAGCAAAATTCATTCTAGCATACTATGCACGTTGATTATGCATGTTCCCTAAGGGATAACTACATGTAATCTAAGACCCCTAGCATTGGGGTTAATGTAGGTAGTGGTCAGGACAACAGGGGTTTCACTCTACACAATCATAATATCCCACAACCTAGTCTTTCCCTTTCTTTTGCATTTGATTCGATTGTTTTTTCATGTGTGTAGGTGGTAAATAGGGTTTCATAAGCTATTGAATAAAAACAATGACACAAGCAAGATTTTAGAAGACACAAAACCACCTATAGGTCCCACAACCTCCCGTAACTTCCTTTAAAGTTTTATACAACTCCTCCAAGAGGGACACTAGTGCTATATTTAGACACTAGTACCACATGGCACTACTGTCCATATAAGGGCACTACTATCCAAAGCCATATTTCAACTACAGTCATATAACGAAAGGTAAATGACTATTTCTCTATTTTGTTCAACCTCTTAAGTCATAAAAATACTTGCTTTACTCCAAATAAGTGCTCTTTATTTACATATTTGCTATTTTAGAAAAGGCTTGTCAAATCAATTATTTCCTATTTTTAATCCAAGTTATTTTATACTTAGCATTTTAACAACATAGGTTTTACATACCCTAAGTCCTAAACAGTTAAAATAATAGCCCATGGATATTCATGATACCATACAATTGGTTGTGTGCCCCATGTCTTGTTGTGGCACCCCACATTTAGTCAAAACACCACATGGATAGTCATGGAAACCCATGTCCTATCCAAGGATGATATATGTAGTTGAGGTACCCTAATTCCAGTTGAAGCACCTATGCATAACTTAGGTACCCAAATGATAGTCTTTTCAACCCATGGCTAGTCATAATATTATCAACAGATTAATAAATTTATATTATACTGAAATTATTATGTATACTATAATCTATATTATTTAAATTAAAAACATTGTTTTGATAATATATTAGGGGAAAATTGTAGTATGTATTTATTTACTACGGACATAGTACTTAGAGTAAATATTATAATTTTTAGAATGTATTCATTGAAAAAATTAAAATTAGAGTTATCAATTAAGATAATGAAAGTTTCAGAAAAAATGAGTAGCGACGGGCATGTTCTAACTATGAGCTAGGGCCCGCGTGCCCAAGCTGTTGTTCCTGTTCAACGTTCATGGTGGTGATCATTTGTTTTGCATGCTAGGTGAGGGGATTTGGTGATGCTGGTAAGGTGTGGGGGTGCTGGTTGTGGGCTCTTCTGGTCCAGCTGAGGGTTAGCGCATTCCTCTACTGCTGGGTGTACTGCGTTGGAGTTTGGTTGGCATTTTTTGGAGCTGGGACTATGGATTCCTATCCTATTTTTTGCCAATGGACATTGGGCTCACCTTATGGAGAATCAAAGATTAGTGCCCTCTCAGATTGCCCCTGAGGATATGGAGATGGCTGATCCATCTTCCTCAGCACAGGTCAATGGAGAAGGTCAGATGAGTAAACCTACAATGGAAGATGGGGTCTCATCCTCTAAAGGGATGCCTTGAATTAAAAAATTAAATGGATGTCTGGAAAGATCTGAAGACCGGCCTGTGCTGGTTATTCAACCTGAGCAGATTTCAAAGGATGTTGAGTATTGGCGTAAACATGCCCTTATCTGCAAATTTTTGGGCCTTCGGCTCCCCTTACCTGTGCTAGATTCTTGGGCCCATCGGGTTTGGAATCTTGAAGGCAATATGGAGATTATTTTGGCAGCGAACAATTACTTTTTGGTTATTTTCTCTTGTATGTCGGATAGGAATAAGGCATTTGAAGGAGGCCCTTATTTCTTTAACCAGGTGGGACTTTTCATCAAGCCTTGGCACATGGGCTTTAATTCAGCTGAAGAGATCCCCTCGCGAGTACCTGTGTGGGTTTGATTTCCAAGACTTCCTTTGGATTTTTGGAGGGAAGATATTCTTCACTCAATCTCACTACTTCTTGGAAAGCCTATGGGAGCAGCTACACAAACTCAAGATCATAAGGTAATCTCTTATGCTTGTATTTGTGTAGAAGTTGATTTAGCTAATCCATTACCAGACTCTATGGAAATATGCATGGGATCCTCTTCTTGGATCCAATAGCTAGATTATGAGACCCTCTCGTTTAGATGTCGTATTTGCCATGAATACAGCCATTTACTTCGCAAATGCCCCAAATTTAAGCCATCTCCCTTGGATGACTCAGGGTCTCTTAAGGGGGATAAGGGCAAGGCACCTGCATCTACTGTATCTATGGATAATGAGGGCTTTACTCAGGTTAAATCCCATAACAAATACAAAAGTAAAAAGAGAACCTGGATGGATAGACACAATGATGGTATTTTCAATAGATTTGAGGTTCTTGAAGACCTGGTACAGGAGGAAGGGATTCTAGTTGAGCTTTCTTCTAGGGATAAGGGACTACAAGAAGTTTAGGAAGAAGGGGAAATGAAGGAGCATCAACTGCTTTCTTCAGAGGACCCACAGAGTGCTCAGATTGATGTGGATCTACCTGTTCTGGCCCGGGATACCAGGGATACTCAGGGGTCATAGGCGCTGATGAGCTCAGTTGTGGGGGTTTCAGATCCTCCTATTCTTAAAGGGGCTTCAGATTTGGTTAAGAGCAGCAAAGCCCATCCTATTTTAGGCCTACAACATAAATCCTTTATAAAGGGGGCCTCTTGATAAACTGTCAAGGAGTGGCAGAAAGTCTGATCAAGAGAAGGTCAAGATTATGGGGACACTTTGGTTGAGTCAGGGTTTGTGAAACCCATTGATTCCCATTTTTCCCACCCCCATAAATGATTGTTCTATCTTGGAATGTTAGGGGGTTGAACATCATCCCTAGACAAAAGGCTATTCATAGATTAATTGATTCTCAGTTACCTGATGTGGTTTTTATCCAGGAAACTAAGCTTACAGTGGATGGTTTAGAAAGTTGTGCTTCTCGCATCTGGCCCTAGGGTTATTGGTAGGGGGTGGGAGCTTGGAATAGTTCAGGGGGGGTCGCTTGCTTCTAGAACCTAAGGAAAGTTCTCCCCTTATGGTGGATTTCTAGTTGGTCCTCTATCTCTTTGGTTGCATCTTGTTTGGCTGATGGGGAAAGGTGCCTTCTATCCAATATTTATGCTCCTACTGATATTATAGGCAAGTCAAATCTTTGGGCTCATATTAGCTGCATCCGAGCCTTAGACCCATATCTCCCATGGATTTTGGCTGGTGATTTTAATTCTGTTATTAGTTTAGAGGAAAAATGGGGTGGAGTTGCCAGGTTGGAACCCTCTGCATATCTTTTCAGGGATATGATAGATTCCTTGAACCTCATTGATGTGAAGCCAAATAATGGTATCTTTACATGGAATAATAGGAGATGTGGTGCTGAGGCTATCTCTGAAAGGCTCGATAGATTTTTAGTTTCATGTTATTGGATGAATGACAGGTTGATTACCAGTTCTGAAATTCTTGATTGGAGAGGCTTTGATCACTAGCCTATCAAGTTCTCAGTTACGGCTTATGGGGTATCTAAAAATCCATCTTTTAATTTTCAGTTAATGTGGTTACGAGATCATTCTTTGCTAGACCTTATGGAGGGGTGGTGGTGTGAGGGGTTGCCTGCCATGGGACGGCAATGTTTACTTTCTGTAAGAGACTTCAGCATGTGAAGTACAGGCTTAAGAAGTGGAATAAAAATTGTTTTGGAAACCTACAGGCTCAGATGATTGCTGCCCAGACTAAGTTAGACAACATAACTCGGTTGATTTGGGATCAAGGGAGGACCCTGGACCTTAGTGAAGCTGAGTCTTTGGCTCTTAAAGGATTAGAGGAGTGGGAGCTTCGGGAGGAGATCTTCTAGAAGCAAAAATCTCAAATTGACTGGCTTCAGGAGGGTGATAGGAACACTGCATTCTTTCATAATTCGGTCAAGGCTCGAAGACAAGGAAATTATGTCTCCTCTTAGATCTCGCCTGAAGGGGATCATCTCTCTTCCAATGTTGATATTTCCAGGGCTGCAGTCAACTATTTTTCAAATCTCTTTTCTAAGGAGGACCTTGTTGCTAGGGACAAAGAGAGGGTGATCTTGGATTGCATTCCTCACCTGGTCTCTCCAAAAATGAATGAAGCTCTCTTACAGCCTATTTCGCTATCTGAGGTGGAGGGGGTGGTGTTTAACATGAAAACTGGTAAGGCTCCCGGCCCTGATGGGTTTTTGATTGAGTTTTTTCAAGAATTTTGGGAAATAATAAATTTTGATCTCCTTGACGTGGTTCAAGAATCTCATCAGAATAAATAGATTCTCAAGTCCATGAATTCTACTTTTTTGGCACTCATTCCTAAGTAGGAGGGAGCTAATCAGTTGACTCAATTCAGACCTATTGCGCTATGTAATGTTGTCTATAAGATCATTACTAAGCTGATTACGGAGAGACTTAAGCCTCTTCTTAGCACTTTGATCTATATGGAGCAGGGGGGTTTTGTTGAAGGAAGACAAATTTTGGATGGTGTAGTGGTGGCAATGGAAGCGATTCATTCGATGGCTAACTCTAAGGAGAGGGCTATGTTTATAAAACTCGACATGGCTAAAGCTTATGATCAGGTGAGTTGGGAATTCTTACAGAGCATTCTCTTGGCATTTGGCTTTGCTGAGGAGTGGGTGAATTGGATTCTAAGCTGTGTGACCTCTTCTTCCTTTTCCGTTCTTGTAAATGGGGAACCTTCTGATTTGTTTAGGGCTTCTCAGGGGCTTTGGCAAGGAGACCCTCTGTCTCCTTATTTATTCATTTTAATGGCAGAGGGTCTTGGAAGATTTTTTAAGTCTCAAGTGGGATGGGGTCTTATTTACGATTGGAGATGGAATGACTCTCTTCCTCCTTATTCTTACCTTCAGTTTGTGGATGATACAGCGCTGATGGGTATTGCCAGAACTAGTGAAGCTGGGAACTTCAGGTGAGTTTTAGACATCTATTTGAAGGCTTCAGGTCAGTGTATTAATGATGACAAATCTTCCATCTATTTCTTCAATACCCCCCAGCCTATTCAAATCAGGATTGCCAAGATCCTTAGATTTTCAGATTGGTTCTCTCTCCATGATATACCTTGGGGTTCCCTTGTTTTTGGGGTCTTAGTATCGTGTGTATTGGTAAGGAATCTTGGAAAAATTCCAAAGCAAAGTTAATCACTAGACTCTCAGGTGGCTTTCTTCTGCTGGGAGACTGGTTCTCCTTGAGACGATGATGCAGTCTCTTCCTATTTACAGGTGTTGTGTGCAAGTTCCTCCTTCCAGTTATGTGAGGGATTTTGATGCTCTATCGTGAAAGTTTCTCTGGTCTGGTACACTCCTCTCTTCAAAGTGGAGTCTTGTTAAGTGGGAGTATGTTTGTGACCAAAGCATGCTGGTAGCCTTGGGCTTAGGTCTATGACGTTTGTTGTCACAGCCCTGGCTGCTAAGCTATACTGGAGGTGGTGTACCAATCAACAGTTAGATTGGGCCAAGATTCTTACTCACAAGTATTTTCCTGGTGTGGATAGCTAAGAGGTTTCGCGATTGGATTTGTTGGGCAAAGGATCTTGTGTTTGGAATACCCTTAAGAAGGGAGCGCAGCTAATTAAGGAGGGGCTTTTTTGGATTTGTAATAGCAGCTCAGATGCTCTATTTTGGCATGACTCTTGGGATGGCCACCTGCCCATGATTTCTAGCTTTCCTCAGCTCCAGCCTCTTTGCCACACTTTTACTAATGTTGGCTGGTGTAAGGTGGAGCATTTTAAGACTGTTAAGTGCTTGGGTCAGGTGGAGGTGACGTGCTGGAAGGATCCTCATGAGTGGCCCGCTAGTGGCACTGATGAGGACCGTGCTCTTCTTTCTCATGTGCTGGAGGATAGGTTTTGTAGCTCCCTCATTGGTAGAGATGTTTTGGCTTGGAGTCCTAGCCCCAAAGGCAAATTCTCTGTGGCTCAAGGATACGCTATACTTGACAGGAACCTACATGGTACTGATGAAGTGCACTGGTGGAAGAAGGTTTGGAATAACTTCTCTTGGCCTAAATGTAATTTTTTCTTATGGTTATTGGTTCAGAAGAAATGTCTCACTTGGGAGAATCTTCACAAAAGAGGCTTTCAGGGGCCCTCTGTTTGCTTCTTATGCGCGCACAATGAAGAGTGTACCTCTCACCTATTTTTTTCTTTGCCCTTTCTCGAGGGATATATGGCATAGATGGTGGGAAGCTTGGAGTCATGGGTGTATTCATGCCACTTCTCTCAGTGACTTTTGGGAAAGCTTGGGCAGACCTCCAGCGAAGACTTCCTTCTTGCAGGTTGCTTGGATAGTTGGATCGGTCTTTATTCTTTGGAATCTCTGGTTGGAAAGAAACCGTAGAATTTTTTGTGACTCTAAGTTGGATAGCCTTCGGTTGTGGAGGAAGATTCTTAATAGGCTTCAATAGACTATCTTGGCAAAATGTGATATGTTTGAAAGTATTGATCTTGGTGATCAAGCTATTGCGAGGAATTTGAACTTGGACGGCACTAACCAGGGAGGTATTCTTAGGAAAAGGCCTTGCCATGGTAAGCAACACATTTGTAGGACTGGACGATGGACTCCTCCCCCGGCTGGGATCTTGAAGATTAACACAGATGGATCCTCTCGGGGGAATCCAGGTCATGCTGGTATTGGGGCGATAGGTAGAAGTAATGATGGGGAGGCAGTTTTCCTCTTCTCTATCTACAAGGGCCAACACTCGAATAATTTGATGGAGGCCCTTGCTATTAAGACTGTTGTTGAGAGAGGATGCTCTTTACGCTGGAAAAAGATCATATGTGAGTCTGACTCTCAAATTGTTGTTGACATGCTGAATAACCAGAGTTTGGAGAATGTTAATTGGAAATTAGCCTCTCTGGCCAGACAAATTTTAAGTATGTGTAGTTCCTTGGATTCTGTTTCCTTTCGTCATATCCCTCGCGAATGGAACAGAGTTGTTGATTGTTTGGCTAAGTGCGCTGCTGAAAATGAGAATAGCTGGGATATTAGTGGAAGGGATAAGCTTCCTTTAGATTATCGTGAGATTTTTTATCAGCTTTTACTTGAGGATAGGAATATGTAGTTTTGTGGTGGGCCTTTAGCCTTTACTCTGTAATTTGGTTTTGATTGAATAAATTTTTACCCCTTTTCGCAAAAAAAAAAAAAAAAAAGATAATGAAAGTTTCATATCAAACAAAACATTAATTAAAGAAAGTATAATATATTTTATATATTAGAATAAATTATTAATAATTTATTTTTTATTCAATCTAATTAACTTATATACTAATATATAATTAAATATTTATATGATTATCCAAATTGTACTTTATACATAATTAAAGCTTAAACAATTGAATATAACCTCACAAAAAGAGATTAGGTGAATGAATTTTACCTATCTTATTTAAATAAATTAAAAAAAAACCCGTGCTTTCAAATATATCTTAAGCCCGTGATTTATTTCATCATCTCTTTTTAGATAGATTTTCATACACGCTAATAATTTACATCCTCACATTAAAATAATAATTTACATCCTCACATTAAACATAGGATTGTGATATAAACATATTTTGATATTGACTTCCTTATCAAGACTCGTACTGTTTATTGATTGATTTTACTTGTAGTAAGAACATTTAATTCATAACAGTGCCCTCTATATATTATATTATTTTTATATTACTAACAAATCATCTAAATCAATAAAACTATAAAAAATGTCATCTACTAATTTGATGGTACATAATAATATTGATGGTACATAAAATATTATTTATCGCGGTGGGGAATCTTAATTTATAATAGAGATTATAAAATATACATAGAATTTTAATAGATATGAAGGCTTGACTTTGAGCGACTCTTAGAGATCCATTGAGAACATATAAAATTCCTTTCAATTTATGAATTAGTAATTAATATTTTTAAATTATTAAAGTAAAAATTTAAATTATTGCATCAATTATATATATATATATATATATATATATATATATATATATATATTTGTTACAATAATTTATATAAATGTTGTATGATTAGAGTCATTTATATAAGGATTTATAGTTTATAATCATGAAAATAGATTACATAATATGATTTGAAATGTCAATAAAAAATCGCATATTTTTTTCAAAAAATTTATGTTCAGATTAGATTAAATGTACGCTAAACAATTGTGAAATCCAACCTAGGACACAGTAGAAGGCTCAAGTCTCTAAGATAGTACATTAAAAAACCAAGGGCATAAATCATCCAAAGATAAAAAGAACCGCTAGCAAAAAACAAAATAAGGAAGACATATGAGAGATGATAAAATAGGCCAAACAAAACAAAAAAAAACCAACTAGTCAAAAAGTCAGGAACCAAATGGAGCCACATAAGAGGCCTTAATGGGGGATCTTCGAGGCTTTCCCATGGGTCCTATAGTTGGGTCCTTCTTTACCAACTGACTTCAGTGCTTCAACAATAGAAGGAGGGAGTGATTTTGGGGGTCAAGTGAGGAATAACAATAGTTTCAAGCTATCGCACAAAGGAGCCCAGAACCTGCAAATCCTAAGGGTCATCTGACCGTTTACTTTGTGGAATGTCAATTTCAAAAACAAGGCCCTCCTTGGCCACTAAACCAACTTTAGGAAAAAGAACCCAATGGATGTCTTTAAGCTCTTTCCTCAATGCCCTAGGTTCCAAGATCTTGATCTTTAGACATAAATCCAAGGAGTGTACCTTTCCTTTGGTGAAATTACGTTAATTGGAGCAGTATTTATCAATCTAAGGGCCTCTGTGGAGCCCAAAGATGACATAATCATCAAAGTATCCCCCTCCACAAAGGCCCTAGCCATATCTTTAACCAACTCCTCTAAATCCTTATAGTCCAGGATTTATTTCTTTCTTGGTTTACCAATCTTTACTTTTTCCATGCCATAAACATCAACATTTAATTGCTCACACTTTAGCCTTTTCTTTTCTTTTTTTGAGGCTGAGCAAGAGCCACGGGTCAGGGTCACCTCCTTGCTCCCCTCCGAAGAGGCACCCTTAAAAAGCAATAGGATGACAGATTGGTGGATTACAAAAACCTTGTTATTTCATTTAAAAGATGCCACTAAATCCTCTAGAGAATGCAAACATAATAAGGGGAGGCTAGCCACTAAATCCTCTAGAGAATGCAAACATAATAAGGGGAGGCTAGTTTTGTAAATGTCCTTAAAGTGATTAAGAAATATGAAGTGATGAGAGTGAACAAGGCTAAATTTAGAATCCATGGTTAGATACATCATGACCTGCTTACATACCTCTACCTAACCCTTTAGAAGATTGGTATACCTGAAGCTTTTGGTGACCTCCTTAGCTTTTTCGGATAAGTCAAAAAAAATTGAAACCCACTTGTCCTTCATGCTCTTATCCTTATAGTACTTGAGATCATGGACAATTAGTCTCATAACTTCCACTATGAATTCCTCAGATATCTCCATTCACATGCCCCTCATTACAACCAACCTTTCTTTCTAGGCAACAACAAAATCTCTTAGGTCTCCTTTTTCTAAGATTACCCATACAAGTGGATTATTAATTTTGATTTTAGAACAAGACTTAGGATCGATTCTTCCCATCCCCAGTTTAATATTATCCCCCTATTGGGAATCATGTTCAGATCTGGACCATCTTTGCCTCTCTCAACCCCTAAGGAATCGCCATGGGAATCCATGTAAGCTTTAGCAATGAAGGCATTCAGCTTGACAATAACCACAAAGTATAAAATGCATAATGGGAAAAAGGGAACCCGTAGATAGCACTTAAATGAAATTAAGACCAAAAGAATTAAATGAACTAAGAAGAGGATAATTATGACATGAACAACTTGGGGAAAGATCACTCAGGTGAAAAAGGAAATGATTAAATAAGGAAGGGCACCAAGCCATAAAGGGGAATTCCACATCATGCATTGACATAGGAGAACAGGTTGACAATGAGATTTCCATGATTAAATCAAATCATGACAAGAAAAGGGAAATCTAATGAAAGGAATGATCGAATCAGTTATGCCAAAAAATGATTATTGTGATACATCCTAATGAAATCTGATGTAATCAATGTAGTTAGAAAAAATGGTCATAACAAGATACCAACCACCAAAAAAATCAAAAGAATAAAAGACCTAGTGGGAAAAGTGATTTGTTGGAATAGAACCAAAGACAAGAAAGAAAGCAAGTAGGATAAGAATGGTAGAAATCCAAATGGTCTCAAGAAGATAAAACCACTTAACTCCCATCAGTAGAATACTCATGAGCCCCCAAAGACCAACCAAGATAATACCCAAATAAGACCATGAACCACCATGCAGAAATACATAGGTCATAAATTCATTGGGAATTGATTAAATTCCGTTCCAAAAGGGTCCTTTGAGTCCCCTTTGTAATTTCCTCCTCCATTTCTTGTGCTCACTTGCATCATTTTAATGGTCTCCCTCTCTTCTTATTTCAATTACCAATATCCACCTCACCTTTACCAGGTTTCAACTTCTTATGTTGGAACCATGACCTTGAACCGATTGAATAAGATTCCCATTCATCTTTTGTTTTGAATTCTGACTAGTAAGCATAGGGGTTGGGGAATTCTAAGAAGGGATCTTCTAGTGAGCTAGTTTGACATTGAGAAGAGCTTTGAGAGCAATAAAGGGGTCCTCATCATCTAGAGAGGCAAGAATTAAACTTGAGTTAATTTGTTCCTTAGGTTGGGGAGAGATGCCAATAATTGTGGGTCAAGAATGGTTCTCAACCCTCCTACTAAAGCTTGAGGAACCCATGGAAATAGGCTTATTCATGTCCAAGTTTTTTTTTCCACAAAGATATTGGCATGGTGCTGGCAGACTAGGTCCGCCACCATCCATTCCACTTTGTCCTCCTGGAAGATCCAAATTTAACTTTGAGCTAGAAAGAGGTGGCTCCTTTGTAGAGAGTCATAAATTTGTATCGAATTCTAATAAGGGGGGAGGGGGCTCTAGTATTTAGTATTCTAAAATTTAAAATACTCCTTTAAAGGCACCAAAACCTCATCACCATTAGAGGGGGCTTGATGCATAGGCATGGATTCCCCAAGTGTAGAAGGCAGGAATAATTCTTGCAGGATCTATATTTTCCATCGATCATAAATCGTTGCCTCCATAGTCCCTCTCTAGACCTTATAAGGATGGACTTCAGAATAGGTTTAGAGGGGGAGACCAACATCTTGACCCAAGCCATCGAGAGTCTTCTCTTAATCTAAGTAGTCAAATCAAGGGCTAAAAGAAGACCAACAACCCTTGCATTCCCAAAAATGATTTCTTCATGTCAAAACTCCAGCATGAGCTTAGAAAGGAAGATCTAAACATGAAAGTCCTGATAGAAGTCTTCATCGTGGTAAAAACTTGGTCTCTATTTGCCAAGAGAGATAAAGTATTTACTCATAAACCTTAGTCCTTCATGGAAGGTTTTGATAAGATAATCTTTGTTGGAGAAGGAGATGAGGAAATAATTCTTGTCCATTGAAGCAATCTCCATTTTATGTTTAGGCCTCTAGTTTCTATCCAACAACTTTATAAACCATTCCATACTAAGGTGAAATCCATTACGTCTACCCATTAATGAGAGATCTAATTGGTCTCCTACTCTTTTCACCACTAAATCCTAAATCGATAAATAAAACTTATCATCAAAATCTATTGGAAACAAATCTATCAAATTCAAAAACTTCATGTTCTAATATTATAGATTTTATAATTTTAATGATATGCATATGTGGCCTAAGATGGTGGCATATAAAATAACTCAATAACTTAAGTAGTAGAATAATGAGTTATATTACAAATATGTAATGTATAATCACATACTAAACTATTACACATTCATCAAATAAAGAAATATAATAATAATCCTCTTTTATTAAATTAAATTTAACACATATATTACATGTGCATAGAAGGATAATAATTATAATTACAAGGAGGGAACACTTCCTACCTAATTTCCTAAATTGAAAATGTCTAAAATTATTCATGTCAATCTTAAGGTCAAATGGATGTATAAATATAATTAAACGAAATGTATTTACAACAAACCAGGGTTATAATATAGTTTAACTTATTTAATTAATGATAATTTGCCTTCATGTTTATGCATCAATTTGGATTTAGGTGTATATTGTTATAATGAATATAGCAATGTTATGAGAATCATAGTTGTAAAGTTTTACATTGAACGGTGTGATATCAAGGTTCCATGATGGTGTTAAATTTAATATGTTAAATATTATATAGTGTCATGTATTAAATTAGGGTGTCAATGTTTTTAGGGTTATATTTCAACAGTAAGTTGTTACAACGATGATCATTAGGTTACAGGTTTGAGTTTTGATTGAACTGTGAGTGTTGGGTGGGGTATTGGTGTAAGCCTAAGAAATTAGTCTATTGGACTCACCTTGTGATAGTGTGTCTAAGTGTGTGTCAGTTCACTGGGTCCAACATGGTGATAATATCATGCCAAAAAAGTTATGGGACATCCTCAATTATCAAAAAAAAATTGGATGTCAATCTATAAGAGTTTTGATTAGGGGTGAGTTCCTAATTGTTAGGTGTTAGCATTGGTATTATAAAATGTATCACTGAGTTGTACAAGATATCTAACATTATTAAAATGAGAATGCATACTATTATGGTTTGATTCAAATTATTTAAAATATTTAATATTATCAAATTAATAATAATTAGATTAAAAAATTAATAATTATTAATATTAATTTAAATAAAAATTATTGATATTTAATTATGAGTTTATCTATTTTAATATTTTATTACACTTCATAAATTAATTTGTTAGAATTAAATAAAACTAGATTGAAATAATAATTTGAAATTAATTGTGACATTATATTTTAAAATTAAGGAGATATAAACGTATTACTAAATCTTTTATACAATAAGAAATTCAATTTTATAACTTATATGAAAAGAAATACCAAAAAAATTATATTTAAAATATATTTTTAATTAAATCAATAACTTTTTAAAAAATGCAACTTTATCCTTATACATCTTTCTATTTAATGAAAAAATAGTTTGACTTACTATTTAAAAACTATTTGTATGATTAATTCTTTTTTAAAATTTAATGTGGTGGTTGTTTATAAATAAAAAATCTCCATTCAGATGGACTTTAAAATTGCATGCAGAAGACATAACACCTTGAACAAAATTCTTCTATTGGATTCCATATTTTTCATACATGTTTATATAAATATTCATCACAACAATTTTTCAAATGCCTTTTTAAGTTAAATGTGGGCTTATGTCTATTTTTGTTTTTAAGTTGTAATAATTAAATTTGTATTATTAGGATTTTTTAAAAAATTTGGATTTGAAAAAAAAATAGAATGTTTGAGTTATATTTTTATTTTTGATGAGATTTTTTTAAAATAATTTGTATATTTTAGTAGAATTTATAAATAATTTGTATTTCATAATTTTAAATATAAAAAATATTTTTAGGATTTATATTTTTATGATTATATTTAAAATATATTTCAAATAATATTATGTTGGAATAATCAATGAGATGTGGGTGAGTTGGTAAAGTGGTTTGGGTGTTTTAAGTTTTATTTAGGTTTAAATTTTATTAAGGTATTTGAAGGTAGATGTGATCATCATTGGTATTCTTGGGTAATCGGTTGTAGCTATTGTTAGTATATCTCTTAGGTTTAAATCTCACTAAGGTATTTGAAAGTGGATGTCGCTGTCATTAGTATTCTTGGGTGATCGATTGTAACCATTATTAGTATATTTGATATATGTGATAAATGATCACTTAGAAATCTGAACCCCCAATTGTATTCAAAATTAGTTCGTAACTCTAATCAAAAGCAAATACATGTGTGTGTGTGTGTACACACACACACACATAAAATTTAAAAAATTTAATTTCAAACTAAATCAAAATTCTTAATTAATCATACATTAAAAAGGGTTTTGCATTATTACAAAGAATTGACAATATATGATTTATAATTCCATTATTTATAAATTTTAAAAAATATTTGTAAAATTTTGATATTCAATTCACCATTCGATGTAAGATTGCAAAGTACATAAGACTTATATTTTAAATTGTATGTTTCAACCTGTCTTTAGACTAATTAAAAAACAAATTAATAAAACAAAAAAATGATAGTAAGTATATGTTTTGTTTTAAAAATAAGATTATAAAATTAAAATATTTTTCTCCAACAATGTTTAACATAATAATTCTTCTTCTCCCATTCTCTCATTCATCAATAAAAGATTAATCATAAACCATTTTTTTATACTTTCCATAAAAATAAATTATGTAATCAACAATTAATTGATTTTATGTCTTCTTCAAATAAATATATTTATCAAAATATTTATTCTTTGTATAACTAAACCATTTCAACTTTCTCATTTAAGACATAAAAGGGAATTCTAACTCTCAACTAATACTAGATTAGGATTCAAGTCAAACACATCTACAAGATTAAATTTTATTGATTAAAATTTAAGAAAATAATAATTGAATAATATGAACAATATTAAATTAAATTTTATAAGTGTTGATTGTTGAGTTTTATAATTTATATTAATAGTCAAAAAATTTCAACAAGTATCGATTATCAAAATTCCTAATCTACATGATATTTACGATTTATTTTGGTCACTTGAAGACATAGTAAATCTATTTTATATTGGATAATATAATATTAAAGTTTTATTTGATGAGGATTTCATCCTACTCCTTAAGCATTTCAAATAAATATCTTCATGCAAATTGTTGGCATGAACCCAATGCTTTGATGGCCCTAAATCTACTAAATTATAAATTCCAATAATATTTTTTGGATATAATATCTGTATCCCTTTTATTTATCAAACTCTTTTTTTTTACTTTTTATGACTACTATCTCTTTTGTATTTCTTATGGCTACTAATTATGATTCCCAAACTACTTTGGGCACAGCTTCTGTGATTGGTCTTATTAGATGGGCATGCTTTGTATATAAGTATCACCATCCATAATTTCTCATCCTTTCTTAATGATCTTTTTTATTTTAATAAGATCATAAACTATTATGGTAACATTAAACTTTGGAAAGGTAATGGTTTGTCTTGTTCACTACATTCAAATGTTTATATATCTTTTTATTTGATTGTCAATATTAGTTTTTCTTTTTCAATACGATAAGAAAAATTGAATTAAAATTTCTCATTTTCTATTTATTTTATTTTTATTTTTTAAATTTATTATGTATCTCTTTAAATCCTTTGTCACCTACTTATATTTTTGAAGAAGAGATAAATTAGGTAGTATAAAAATCATTGAAGTTAATTCAAATCCATAATAAATATAAAAATATGATAAACGAAATCCAAATGAGCGTGATACATAAAAACCACTCCCCATCATATAAAAGATGGGCAATCCATCTCATATATATATATATATATATTATATAAATTTTGTGGAAACACACACATTCAAGTTAATTGAAAGCCGTAATAAATATAAAAATGCGTTGCTCCGCATGCAAAGGAGGGATGAGCGAACAGTAAAAGTTGAACCGACATTTGATGTACAATTATTTGTTTGTTTGTTTGTTTGTTCGTTGGTTCGTTCTCTTTTGAATGTCAAATTTACTTTTGAAATATTCGTCTATCTTTGAAATCGCATGTCAAAGGTGGGGAAGAATGGTGGTTTGTACGTTTCTTTTGTGATTTAATATTATTTCCACCGATGAATCCACTTTGTCATCTTCTATCTCTTCTGAAGGATAAAATTGATACGATTTGCATAAGATTGTTTTTTAGAAAAAAAAAAAAAGCATAATTATTTTTATAATAATTTTCAAAAGTGGGACATGTGATTATAGTGTGATTGTCCCATGTGATTATAGTGTGATTGAGATTGTAAACATATATTATAGAGAGTTTGGTTAATGAATCTCAAATATTAAATATATTAATTGTGCAACTTAATTTGTTATAGTGATAGAATTAAAATTGACAAATTTTAATTATACAAATAACCATATTTTATTATTGTAATTGAAAATGTGTTAAAAATAAAAATACTTTCTAAGAAAGGTATATTATTGGAGATTTATTTTTTTATTTGAAACTATCTATTATATGGATATAAAATATAAAATTTGAAAAACTTTTAAGAATAGTAAACGAAGTGTTTCGAATAGGAATTGAAAGGTCATTTCACATGCATATGACATTTATCCACCTTAGGAGTGAAGTTGAATGAGTATAAATGAGTAAACAATTGAATTATTATTATTATTATTATTATTATTATTATTATTATTGTTTCCCCTTGTTTAGGTCATATCTCTTAACTCATGGACCCCATTTATATATTAGATGTGTTAAAAAGCTCATCAAGCAAACTAATTTTGGGGCCCTACAAGTCTGCCTACGGTTACCATATAAGGCACCGACTAAAGTATAGGGCCCAAATTTTACAACAAAAGGCCCCAAAATATATAAATACAAAAATGTTCCAAACTTTGGAAAACAAAAATGTCAAAATTATATTATGAACAATCGTACATATCATATTTTCCTCATTGAGAAGTAATTGTCTCCATTAATTCTCTTTTTTAGACTAAGTGTGGAAATGCTTGTTTAGTATGCTTCTTGGTGAACCACTTCCCTTGGTGTGCCAACTACCTTGTGCTCACTACCTAAAAAATAACATTCGTTGATACTTTATGTCTTTGACCACCCTATCAATAAATTTATCAGTAGTCATTAGTATTGCATATTCTAGGTTTAATTATGTAGTTTTCAATTACTCACCAATGTGTGATGTCTCTGAGAGTGGAGATAAGTACAAGTGAAGCAACTGTAAATTGAACATTAGATACAATTAAAGGTAGGGTGGAAAATAAACCTCAAATACTTTTTTGTAAACTTGTTTGTTGATGGTGGATGGCCCAAACTGCAAAGGTTTGAGCTTACTATATGGACCCTTGAGCCACTCATTTTGAAATATGTAACTAGACATTGTCATTGGCATGGAAATGATGGGACGCCAAATGCTGATAATGATGTTGATTTTACTTTTGACTGGTGTTTTGAAAAATATCATAAACTTGTTGTTAAATATGTCAAATTCATTGCACATATTATTCTACCTCATCCACTTATTTTTAGGCATGAGGTGATTGCTCCTCTAGCATAATGAACAATGCTACATATGTGGGAGCTAATGCCTAAAATATTAAAGATAAATGAAATGGGCTATGTCCCATGGATCCATGAAGAACTCAATTATAACTATGGTGGATGTAGGTGATACTTTCATCTTATGTATGTGGATGTTTTTAATGGTACATCTTAAGGAAGTGCATATTCATGTGATTGGCCAACTCTATCTACCCATTTGTTTGGGGATGAAATGCAATGGATTTGGTCAACTTTATGTCCATCATGCGACATAGTGTAGACCATAATATCCCCACAAATATTTTATCCATGTTTGACATAATTCCTCGTGGTAGGCAAAAATGAACCCACACATGCTCAAATAAGATTTTTATATCTCCTTTGTTGAGATATCATTTTTATAGGGTGCTATAATTTTCATCTTTAATAACTTGTTGACTACCACAAAAATAAAATCAAAATTATGCCTTGTTGTAGTAAGACCTAACATGAAACACATTGAAATAGACTCCTAATATTTTTAAGAAATTGGAAGAGGAGTGTAAAGGCCTAATTTCCAATTTGTTATATTTGTCATTGTGTATGCTATGAAAGACATGGCATATTTGGTGGCATCATGGCAAAGCTCTGGCCAATAGAAATACTTCTAAAAATATAAATTATTTCCTCCACCTTGAATTTACATGCCACTCAACTTTAGTTAGCCTACTAAATCATTTTTTGATGTTTTCCTATAGGAACATAGAAATATCCCTTGTGGCACAAAATCCCCTCCTACAGATGGTATCCTAGAACATTTTTTCTTGCTCTTAGTTTCTTGTATATGTAATAAAATTCAAAGTATTGATCCATCTGATGCCATTTTAATGTTTCATGCCCACATGAGTCATGAATTGTTTTTCGTGTCTAAATTGGGGTTCAATTCAAATAGTTGGAAACTCGGTTGACACTCTCTTTTTTATGTTAGATGTTGAGGTGGAATTATTGAATATAGGTGGAACATCTCTCATGGTAGTCATTCTAAAACATGCCTTAGGTTTGTATGAATTGTATGTATTTATGATCTATGTGTATGATGGTGTTTTTACACACAATATAATGTTTCCACTATTTTCATGCATGCACAATGGTGTACAACTCATTGTCATGTGTTTTATACATGTGCACTATGTCAAGTAATGTCTCACTATGGTATGCAATTAGATTCCTATTTTGGATGAGGATTGCACTGAGTAAATACTTTGAGGAATTTTTTACAATCTTAAATGACTATTATAGATATAGAAATACAAGGACTAGTGTAGAAAATGTATTTGATTCATCTATGAAAAAACATTTTATTTTTCCCCTTTACACACACAAAATTATTTCACTTGTCCTTTTTTAACATGGTTCAAAGGCCATACAATGTGAGAAAAACCAAGAATAAAATTATACTATAAACTATCTAGTGCCAAGAAAATCCAAATTTTAGTGAAAACCTTTGTATTAGCCAACCCATGATGACCTATGTCTTATTTGGTTCCATATCTACATTGCCATTATTGATGATGTAGCCAAAGTATTAGATACTTTCCATGGAAAACAAACACTTCTCTATGTTGGCATATAGCTTATATTGACACAATATTTGAAGCACTTGCTAAGCATGTTGCATGTGCTCCTCCCATGTCTTACTAAAGATCGGAATGTCATCCAAGAAGACAACCAAAAAAAGAATCTATGAAGGGATGCTGGACATCATTCATCATCCTCATGAATTTATTTCATGTATTTTTAAAACCAAACAATATGACCATCAACTCAAACAATTCCTCCTTGGATTTGAAGTAAGTTTTCTAGATGTATATTTGATATATGGGTACTTAGTGATACCTTGAATTTAGATCAACTTTGAAAAACATTAGCTCCTTGATTTTGTCTAAGATGCCATCAATTTTTATAAGCATCTATTAATTATTGAATGTGATCTTGTTTAAGTCTCAATAATTAATGTAGAGTTTCCACATTCTATCCTTATTTCAATAACTTACAAATAGGATTAGAAAAGGTAAGGAGCTTGTCCATATGTGGCCCTTATAGTCTAGATCCTAAATCTAATGCTTGATTTCATCATTCTTAAGCACTTGTTTCCTATACAATGGTTAATTTGGTAGTAAGGTTATAGGGATCAAGTTAATTTTGTGTTTCACCTAAAAATTCATAGGTACATGTGTTAATGAGATGAACATTTGTTTATTCTAAAAGCATCTGATCCATCTACTTATGTTGTGTTATTCGGCCTATTATGGTGACTCTTGTGGTTGATATAAATTTTTTATCTCCTAAGTTCAAATCATGAGTAGTAAAATGGTCCTAATTTTATAAATTATACATTGACACTAATTCACATTGATCAAGGATACTACCTCAGTATGGGCTAACACTAGTATGTAGTATCACTTAGGACCTAGAGAGATGATGTCACTCATATCCTCATAGATACCATGGTGTTCCCACATGTAGGATTAAAAAGAATCACATATAATACATCCAAATGTAGATACTAAAATATAGTTTATATATCTCCACAGTCTTGTATACTTTATAAATACCTAACATGGCTCTACCCATCAATTTTAGATCTTCATGTTGCCTAAAGACTCACATTCACCATATCACAATGTCAAATTTATTATCTCATGGTATTAACCTATAATTTTTGATGACCTAGATCTCTTAAACTATATAAAGAGCCTTAAACATAATAAATATGATTCATTATCAATTTAATATTCCCAGTAGCTTCCTAGCCTACCATACACTTGCCTTTCACATAAGGACACTTGCATCGATGCAAGTGTCTAGATTTGTATTAAGTGTCTCGTTATCAAAATCAATCTAATTTGTAAATATTTATAATCCTATGGGTCGGCCTATTTTTTAAAACCCTTTAATGATATATTTTCAAAAGGTGTGGTATAAATACAAATCTAAGCCTACTCATTATTCAACTAGCAGATACCAAGCAATCACCTATTCAAGCTCAATCAATCAATTTCACAAATGAGTTTTAATGCCATATTCTTCCCTATTTTCATATCAATCATATGGGTAGTCATACTATAGGTATAAATCACTAAAATAACACCCCATGAGTAATATTTTTTAAGTTACATGTTAGATCACTACATGCCCTTACATATATTATATTACACCTTTGTGCACACACAAGCCAACACATATGGGATAGCTACATACATCTATGCCTTATTTGGAGTATTTTATATGTAGGAAACACTCATTTATATATAGGTCCTTAAGGTCAAATTGACTTCATGATCCCACCAACCCATTTTTAGTAAGGTACAAAGACTTCAGGTGAAGAGCTAGGGATCAACACATGTGCACATGAATAAAATATATTAGCAAAAAGGTGACATAAAATTATATGGCTCTAGGTATTCACTTTAAAATATATTAAATATTTTTTACATGATATGTGTGTTAATATTTAGATATAATAATTGACACAAGTGTCCATAGGTTGATACAAGTCTCTAGGCCTCTGAAAATAATATTTCTAAAATTTGACAAATGGATCCTGATCTTGTCCTTACTTGTTTCCATATTTGCACTTCTTAGATCTAACCTTGAATTTTAGGATAAGATAAGTATTATATCTCCTTCATATTCATGCAAACTACTATTTTGAGTGTAATTTCTTTATTTATCATAACTCGACATTTTAATTCCTAATATTCCTTTATCTGAGTTTTTAATTAATTGGCCTTCTCTAGAATTATTTTATTCATCCTTGATCCTTTTGAAAAAACCTAGTTTGACTTAGGGTTTCATGTTTCTAATTTTTAAACTATAAATATCTAAAAAATAGATTTGTATTTATTTCAAAAGACTAAATAATGATCAATATGAATATATCTAATCGATACTTCATTAATTAGTATATGATAGTTGTTATTGCTTATTGTTTTCCATGCATTGTTAAATCAATAAAAAGGCATTATAAAATGGTTTAAACCAATTGTTCAAACCAAATAGTGTGACTTAAAAAATAAATCCCCCTAAAACTCCTTTTGTAATAATATAGAACCAATATCCAAGAGTCAACGTTCATTCTCTCAACCCTTTGTTCCTCATATATCATATTTGAGTGACAACTACCATCCCAATCCCATTAATTTATGATGAGTTATATTATATTTCACGGTCCATGTTATCACTACATGAAAAGGTAAGGGTGCCCAACTTGTCCTACCATGTGTTAATATATAACATGTTCTTCCTAATTATAAACTAGTAATTAAATTTAAAGGATATAATATTGTTGACCAATTGATAAATACACATGATAAGATTTAAATCCTTGAGATTTTAAAATAATCAACTATCTACAAGGATATATCATATTAATCCTTGTGTGAAACCAAATACTAAGTGATATAGAACCAGATTAATTTGTATATATTATGCAAGACCTCAAAAAATGAAAATATCATCTTTTTTATCCAAATATTTACCATAAAAAAATATTATGAACCAATACTTTCCTCTATTCATACAATTTAGTATGCATAACACATGAATCAAAAGAGTGTTAGTTGATAATGGATATGGCCTAAACACTTTTAGCATGCAATTCTTAACAACAATGGGTATTAACATAAATATTATAAAAAAATTAGACATATACATTAAAGGGTTTGATAATTCATGTAGCCCAATGATTGGTCAAATAATATTTGATGTGACATTAGGAACAAAATTGATACCAACTATATTCCAAGTAATGTATCAATAATTTAATTATAACTTACTCTTGGATAGAACTTGGATACACATAATGGAAGTTGTCCCATCTATATTACATCGATGCTTCAAATTCATACATGATGGGGCTTTATGGATAGTGCCTGCCAATGATGACCCTTTCAAAATTTTGAAATGATACATTTTGACATGGAGGAGATTTCCAAAATTGGTACCACTAGAATAATATATTCCACTTTAAATTATACCAACTTATGAGATGGGAAAACCAATAAAATAACTCATTTACATTAAGATACTCATAAGTAACTAACCACTATGGTTCACAGAGATGCACATCCATACCAAAAACAATTAACAAAGGAACCAATGACATCAAAACAACAAGAATATCAAACATTTGAGCTTCCTTTATTGGTCAATATTAAACAAAAACATGGAATATTTTCATATTATTATGATAGTGATGATGATATACCTCATGATGTGACAAATGAACACTTTCAAACACTAAGTTTTGAGCCACTTGAACATATTTCACATAACCTATTCACACCTATAGGTCCTGATACACACAAGTTAACTCCATCTCTAGAAGATAAATAAAAAAATTAAGATAAGAGGAATATAAAGTAAATGATGATCATGTCAACACTTAATATTCAACTAATCCCTCTTGGTTAATTCTTTAATCCAAACTCACAATGGAAAAATGAAAAAACATCATGTCAATAATTTGGAATCCTCACATAAGTCTCCACAATAGATTTTAGAGATCATAATAAAATAAGATGATTTGCATAGAATACTTTATATTTTACTTGAGCATAAGATGATATATATTTACCTCTATAGATACTAAAACTAAATATTTATAGCATCCTATACTTGAACATTTGATAAATAAGAATCAAGGCCCTACCCTTAAATTCTATACCTTATCGTTAATGAAAGGATCACATTAACCATCTCATTGTGAACAATTTATTATCATTTAGTCTGAACCTTATAATTTTGATGACCTAGATCTCTTGTAATAAATAGAAAGATAAAAGCCTAATATACATCCTTATTTTTAAATTTTATATTCTCAAATATTTTTTAATCCTCTACACACTACTAGCCACAAAGGAACACTAGCATCGACGCTAGTATCCAGATCCTTATCTAGTGTCCAATCCTCAAAAGTCATCCAAATCACAAATTATTTGAAACATATGGGTCAAACTATTTTTGTTATCAAACCCTACCATGAGACATTTCCAAAGGGTGTTGTATAAATATAATTCTAAGCCTTTTCATTAATCATGTAGTAAATACCAAACAAACACCTATTAAAGCTCATTCAATCAATTTCATAATTGAGTTATATTGACTTAATCCCCCTATTTTCTTATCAACCATAAGATAAGTCAATGAAAATGTTTGAATAAACTAATAAGTAATCCATGAGTAGTATTTGTCAAGCTGGAAGCTAGATCATTGCATGCATCTAAGTATAACATATTAAACCATTGTTCACACACATTGCCACACATAAGGGATCAACTAAATAAGTATGAGTCCCTCTTTGGAGTATTACATATGTAGACAATGCTCTTTGATAGAAGGGTTTTTGAGGTCAACTAGACAACAAGATCCCACTAACCCATTTTTGGCAAACACATCTCAAGAGTGAAAAAGGGTGAAGAGCTAGGGTTTGATCCATAAGAATACAAAAACAAACTATCAATAGAAGGATGACAAAAAAAAAGACTAAATTTTATTGCATCACAATCTAATGCATATTATGTACTGGTTAGTAGCATTGAATAATAGACAATAACATTAATTGTAGTGTCCCAAGGTCGTTGGTAGTGTTTGTATCTTGAAAAACATCATTTTTATAATTTGAAATTTGTCTCATAATCCTAATCATGCATATTTATACTTATGTAAAACTTATATTTTCCTTCAAACTATAAATCCATATAAGTGACATTTCTCATTGGCACTAAAATTAATAGAACAATTTTGAAATTTGTTACTTTCTATATTTAACACATCTCATTATTTTAATTCAAAATAATAATCTATCTAAATTTTTAATTAATTTTCCTATTATAAAATATTTTTATCCATCTTTGTTATATGCTATTATACCCATTTAACTCTTTACAAATAAAAGGGTTAAACATTTGTTAAATCCAACCTCTGTGTGTCATTGTGCAAAACCTAAACTTGACCTAGGGTTTCTTGATTTACTATTTTCTTGATTTATGATTTCAAAATATTCAAAATTTAAAAATCATAATTTATGCTCCTAAAAATCATGTTAAAATATGGATCTATCTTTTGAATATTTCAATAATCAATGCATAATGACAATCCTTGCATGCTATGTTCCACATTTTTATAAATTAATCAAAGACATAATCCAATGGTATAATTGAATGTATCAACATGAAGATAATGATTATAATCAAGATAAAACTCAAATTTATCTTTACAACTCTTTTAGAGTAATATTAAACCTTTATCTAAATTTAGTAAGCACCAATGTGCATGTTACCAACCATTTATCCCACCTAGATCATATTTGAGCAACAACTACCATCCCACACCCATTATTATCCCACATATTATATTGAATTCCTCAATCCATGTTGTCACCACATGAAGAGGAAAAGGTGCCCATCCTACTCAACCACCTATTAGTATGAAACAAGTCAATCCTAAGCCTAAACTTGTAATCAAAACTAAAGGAGATGATCTTGTTGACCAATTATGAAATACACACTAAAATTTATATCCTTGATCTCTTTAAATAGACAAATATCTATATAGATATCTTATATAAAGCATTATCTCAAACCCAAGTATCAAGCAATATAGAACCAACTTACATTTATGGTATTATGCATGGTCTTGAAAATGATGCAATTATTAACACCTTTAATTGTAAAGATTTACCATCTAAGAATATCATCAATCATTACTTGACTTTATTTATACAAGTTATTGTGCAAACAAAATTCATAAAAAGAGTGATCTTTGATAATGGATCTAGACTAAACATTTGTAGCATGAAATTCTAAATCAACATGGGTAATAACCCTAATGTTTTACAAAAGTCCAACATGCATATAAAAGGATATGATAACTCATATAACCCATCTATTGGTTAAACCACATTAGTTGTGATATTAGGAAAATTAAATCATACAAACCAAATTTGAATTAATGTCTCAATCATTGCATTATAGCTTATTCTTGGGTAGACCTTGGATACACACAATGGAATTCATCCCATCTACATTACATAAATGTGTAATTTTTTACATGATGGGAAATTATGGAGAATACATGATGATGATGAACCTTTCATTTTTTTAAAATACTACATTCTGATACTAAAGGCATCCCTAAGGTAATTATACCAAAACAATTTATTCCACTTGAGAATATATCCACTTATGAGATGGTTGAGTCAAGCCAATCAAATAATTTATCCCAAGATACTCATAAGGATTCGACAAATGAGATACCACTAGATACACATATGGAGAAAAAAACCAAGTTAAAGGATCTAATAAGATTAATCCAACAATAAAATCAAAGTTTTAAGCTCCCTTTATTGGTTAATACCAAATAACAAGATGATTTTTTTTTTAGATTACTATGGTACTGATGATGAAATCCTCATGATATGTCTAATTAACACTTGATAAAATTAATTTCTGATCCACTTGACAATATGTCACATAAACTATTTTCACATACAAGCATTGATATTTACAAGTTAAATCCATATCTAAGAGGGTAGGAACCACCTATAGAAAAAGGTAAAAATAAAAATAATGTATGTGCATGCCAATTTTTGTTATACCATACATCCTTCTTGGTTCCTCACTTTAATTAAACCTTATGGGTAATGGATCAAAAACCAAATATAACATTTTGCCTTGGACAATATTGGGTAAATGATATGAATGCAATGATAAATACTACCATTAAATTCCTTACTTTCAAATTCAAATAAAAATAAATTCACATTCCACGTGATTTACACATAGATACACCTATAACAATAGTATATGGCATTTCCTTACTAGATGATACATAAGCATTGGAAATTAAAAGGCACAAATGATTGAATCAAATCAAGGAAACATGACCAATCCCATATAGGACTTTATCTTCAAACCCAAAGAATTTATGATTCTAAAAATTAAAAATATACAAAAAATAAAATATTTAAGAAAATACAAAAACATTCAAATAATTCTAAAAATCTAAAAAATAAAATATTCAAGAAAATACAAAAACATTCAAATAATTAAAAACTACAAAAAATATTTAGCATTCCCATGTTTACTATCTCCTTAGAACCTATGTTGTTTTCTTCATGTTAATATATATTATATCATTAAATTTATATACACATACATGTTTCATGAATATTTTTTTGTGATACAGGCATACCATAGACATATGATATATGCACATACAAATATTGGACCTCTCCTCTACCCACATGATATAGTATGTTAGGGGAATCTATTTTATTAATCATGATTGATATAAGGAATAATATGATATGATTATACATCACTATTCACATTATAAATTCCCTGAGTGTATTACATTTATTTTTATTATCTTTATTTTAGAACATTTGAATATGTTCCTTTCTTGTTGGCCCCTATGCCATTGTATGTTGTTTGGACATTTGAATATGTCATTCTAGGTTGATTATAAATTTAAATATGTCATTTTTTTTTTATTGTGTGCCATTTAAGCATGCCCCTTGTGTGAGTTCTATTTAGATCATTATTATGAATTCCATTGAGTCCTCATGTGTGTGCTTCATTATTTTTTGAGCTTTTAATTTTACTTTCTAGACATTTCCATGATCTATAACATGCATCTTAGGGATTGATGTGATCACATACTACACACTTCAATTATATATATACATATACGTGTTACTCCTATATCATACATGATTCATAAATAGATGATATAGTTATATTATCCATATTGAGGTAAAGTAACTACCATATTATATTTTACTCACCTCAAAATGGGGGTATACTAGTGGGAACATGTCATAAAGGTGTGACCTCCACATTTACATAATTTCTATATTTTAGTGGGAGAATATTGTAAATACATGAACTCCACACTTAGTTATTAGTATCTCCATATTTTAGTGGGGGCATGTCACAAAGACATGACCACCACACTTACAAAATATCCAGTATAATTACATGATTTAGATATACACTTGGGTCAGAATCCTATAGATTGCATTAATTTTTCAAAAGATTTGAAATAGAGTCTTTCAGATTTGTGACACAGATAATTTATTTTGAGATATATTAGAGGTGAATATACAATGAAAGTGTACCAAAAATTTCAAATTTACCAATCATATCTCTAGAATACTATCACCATGAAACATGATTTTACACTAGGAAGTACTATTATTGAACATTTTTAATTTGTAGCAGTTGGTTTTATTTATAGGTTGAATTGATTAAATAATTAAACCTCACTATATTTATAGGTTGTGTTGATTAAATTACCCAACATAACCATATTTTTATGGTGACTTGATTAAATAATTCACCTTTACCATACTATATATTCACACTTGATTTATGTGATTAACATTTACTGATCTCAATCTTCATGTCACAACTCATATTTACACCATATTTGGGAATAATACCTTCTAATCTACATCTTAAAATATAAAAGGTTTAATTTTGAACCTCTCTTACGTCTAATGATTCATAAGGAAGCATATATAAAAAGCAAAGCATAAAGGGACAACATAATTTCATCAACACATAGGTATACTCCTTACTCTCCTTTCAAACATTTCAATTCTTTCAAAGTTTAGATTATATGAATTGATTTATACTATAGAATGTCGGTTATAGGTTATACCCCAGAAAAACACTCAAAGTAGGCCCACGTAAAGGCAAGGTGTGTTGTAAACACCTAGGAACACATTTCTTTCCTTTAACCTAGTAATTTCATCCTTATGCATTACCGTATTAAGGGGTAAATTTAGATACCAAAACTAAATATTTATATAATTTTAGTCTTGTATATTTGAAAATTACAAATTAGGTTCCTAACCTTTAATTTTGGACCTTCACATTGCCTAAACACTTGCATTCACCATTTCACTATACCTAATTACTTATCTTATAGTCTAACCCTTAGCATCCTAAAACATGATATAATGTTTATCCCTAAATTGAATATGAGGCTATCCTACCTTAGTGTTATAATAAGGTTAAGAATATAGAAATGATAATGCAAAAAGGTGATAATTAGATCTACAATAGGCCAATTAATTGCCAAATTTTGATATACACATACATTAAATTTATTATGTTGAGAATAGGCTAAATATATAAAGTACAACTATGATATGCATGTAAATGAGAAAGAATTAATATACTTAGTTTTGATGCTAATATAATGTTGGATATAATGCATGTAGAAAATGGTTTATAAGGAGATTCTCAAATAGTCATCAGATTCTAGATTTGACACTTTTAGAGCTTTGGACACTAACATCAACCTAGGATGGTTACATTGACACTATTGTCTAGGTTTGACACAAGTGTCCTATATAGAATAATTAATAAAGAATGCAACCATCTAGATGACTTTGGGTTTGAATTCACCATCGCTCAGGTGAATTCAGATCTAGGTTGCACTGTCACTCATGAATTTGTAAAACCCTAATTCTTCATATTCATTATGACCTTAGGTAAAATGGGTTAGTAGGAACATAGTGTTGAGTTAACCATAAAAACCCCTCTATTTATGAACACTACATACATATCCAATACACTAAAAAGGGAATCATATTGATGTATATCTCCCTTATGTATTGTCTTGTGTGTGAATCATATAATATTATGAAAAATAAGTATAATGGTGACCTAGCTTGTAATTTAAAAAATTGAGCTCTTGGTCTACTCTTTTAGTAATTTAGACCTATACATATGTTGTGCTTATGACTGGTATGAAAATAAATAATATTTGTTCCATTTAATGCTTAATAAAGTGATTTTGATAAGTTGCCTTGGTCTCTTTGGTCTTTTTCTAGGTGAGGAATGAATGAGGGTTGATCTTGTATTTATATCAATCTCTTTGGAGTAATAACTAAAATTAAAGCACTTAGGATGACCATTAGGATATGTTTCATGCAACATAGATGAATTTATGGAAATAAAAACTTGTGTCAGGTCAAGACACTAACATCAATGCTAGTGTTATCTTAGACATTAATGTTCAAGGAGTATGAAAGTAGTTATAGGATCATAACTTGCGTGAGTGGAAGATAAGTACATTTTCAACATTCTAGGTAAGATATAAGGCCTAGGTCATCAATATAAGATTGGTCCTAATAAGAGATATAGGCCAAGGGGCATAAGATAGAACATATGTGATACTTGTAGAAGAGAGAAAGGTCTACAACTAAGAGAAACAACCAAAATCTAAGTTTTCCAAGTGTAAAATACTAAGGTGATATATAATCCATAAATATAGTCTAAATTATTTTCCCCACACCCCCCTCCCACCCCCCCTTAATATAGTAATGAAATTGTTATTTTAAAAGAAGGAATGCATACTCAAGTGTGTTTAACACACCTTGTCTTTATGTGTGCCCAATTTGAGTGATTTTTTGGTTATTGACTTGTAATTACAATATATGATCAATGAATATAATCTTGAATTGAAATTATTTGAAATTGGAAGGTTAAGGTTTAGGAGTAAACATGTGTGTCATTGTAGCTACCTTTCTTATTAGAAAATTGATTTAAAAAAAATGTATCATTGCAAGGCTCTAAAACTGAGATTAAGATAAATATAGATGAATATTGAGAGTACATATATCCAAGGAGATAGATAGAGATATTGGAAGGGACATGCCCCCAATCTTGGAGCAAAAGTGAATTACCATTTGGCAGTTGAGATTAACTCAATCATACAACCCAATGATACTTATAACCTAGTGAGTGTGAGTGAACCAAGTCACCCACATTATCAGATTGGTGAGGATGGATGATACTATCAAGTCCAAATTGAAAATATGTAAATATTGAGTGATTTTATAACCTTAACTATACCAAAAGGTGAACCAACTAATGTAGTAGATTGGCTCAATATATTTAATAAAAGTCTAATTAGTGGGTGGTGATATTCCTTGATAATGTTATAAAATATGAAACTAATTTGTATTTTTAAATATTAGGTACACATTACATAGCATATGCACCTTATACATGTATCATATTAAAAATATATATAACAATGGTACTAATGTATATAATTCTACCACAACTATGAATTTGAATCATACAACTGTGTGCTTTATCCAATACATATAACTGTGTAAGTGTGGATAACATGTTTCCAAAGCATGAACCCAATATATATGGAGAAATATAAAAACTAATGTAAGTACCGATGTGTATAACATTTTTCTAAAACTTGCCCCCACTATAATCTAGAGATGTTAAATACTGAATTGGTGTGGAGAACATTCTTCCAAAGCATGACCCCACTAAACCTGATAAGTATGAGTGTGTAGAATACATTACCATATGACATGATCCCATTGAATTTAAAAAAATGATATAAGTAACATATATTGAATAAGTGTGGAGAACATGCTTCCCAAGCATGCTCCTATTGAATCTAAAAATTGTGCCAAGTGTCGAGAATATGTCTTTATGACATGATCCTAATAATATGACCCCATTTGAGGTGAGGTAAAGATAATAAATGGTAGTTACATCACCTAAAAAGGATAAGACAATTGTATAATATGTGAATGGAACCATGTAGCATATAGAAATAACATGTCTAGGTAGATATATCATTGAAGTGCATAGAACCAATGTGATTACGTGAAGGCCTAAGATACATGATAAGGATCATAGAAATGTATAGATATTACTAGTGCATGATCAACAAGCAAAAAATAACACACACAAGATCACTCAAAATAAATTCAAAAGGCAATAGTCCAAGGAGATCACAAATAAGGGGAATTTTTAAATGTTGCACAATCAGAGGGACATATCTTAGTCAAATTTCCAAAAAAGTAAGGATGAAAAATTTAGATGAAAATACAAAAAATAATGAAATATGTAAATTTCAACAAAATCATACATAGGCATGAGGGCCATAAGAAAAACAACATATTAAAATGCTCGAACAAGGAATACAATAGCAAGGCAAGGCACTCAAGGAAGTGCATAAAGTAAAGCATAATAAACTAACATAAAAATTCCATAGTAGCCCATGTATAAAATGTGTTAGGATAAAATATCAAGTGTATATCATATAAAGTACCCTATGTAATATATAATTATATACACCCTAATTTGGTCAAGCAACCACAAGTACTATGTCTTTTGTTGCTCTTTCACATGAAGGTCTTATTGATGAATATAGACCTTATTCACATGGTAATTTTAGGTCATTTGATCCATCTTATGTCTTATTTTCCATATTTTTTGAACCCCCAATGGTCTTGATTCACTTCCTTCCAATCACAAGGGTCCCTAGCCTATCATGCATAGTCTTAACTTTATTTTTAGGCCTTAAGACACTAGTGCCATTATCATGATAGTAGCACTATGTGGTACTAGTGTCCAATTATGGCTCTAGTGTTTCATGGTCATTTTATCCCATGTTTTAGGTTCTAACCCTATCTTGAGCCTTCTCTTATATTTTTATCCCTCTTTTACAACTTGTCAGTTGTGAACAATGTCTTAAATTTTAATCAAAGTCCATTTTATATAAAGAGCCTCACATGGAATTATAAATCTAACACTTACTATTTTGGAACATAGTTACATACAATCATTCAATAGTACAACTCAATACTCTACATACTACTTAGCTATTACATTTAGAGATTGCATGCTTCATAGAAGAAGGGCCTAAGCAAAATTCATTCTATCATACCTTGTGTGTTGATTATGCATGTTCCCTT
Source organism: Torreya grandis (assembly GCA_037957365.1). Taxonomy (NCBI): domain Eukaryota; kingdom Viridiplantae; phylum Streptophyta; class Pinopsida; order Cupressales; family Taxaceae; genus Torreya; species Torreya grandis. The sequence continues at coordinate 4,240,462 of JARHVA010000815.1, forward strand.
AAGGGAGAATTTTATGTGATATAAAACCCCTAGAATTGGGGTTAATGTAAGAATCAGCTATAACAATAGGGGTTCTACTCTCTGTGATCTTAATTTCCCACAACCTAGTTTTTCCTTTCTTTTGGATTTGATATGATTGTTGTTTCATGTGTGTAGGTTAGGGTTTGAAATATATTAAATGAAAATAGTGACATGAGAAAACTTCCAAAAGACACAAAACCAATTATAGGTCCTCTAAAAGCTCCTACAACTTCCATAAAAGTTCCATAAATCTCCTCCAAGATGAACACTAGCACCATAATTGGACACTAGTTCCATATGATACTACTATCCACATAAGGGCACTACTATCTAAATATATATTTTATCTATAGTCATAGAATTAAAGGTTTCTAATTTTTTTCTATCTTTTTTTAGCTTCTTGAGTCATAGATATACCTATTTTACTCTAGTAAGTACTCTTTCTCTATATCCTTGATATTTTGGGAAAGGTTTGTCAAATCAATTATTTCCAATTTTCATTCTAGGTTATTGTTATACTCATCCCTTTAAAAACATAATATTTACACACCCTAATTACTAAATATTTAAAACATTTGGTGAACTCGTCTTATTTCGAATATTGCTTTAAACCATAGTTTTGCGTAGGGTTTACCTTATTCCAATTTTTGTGCACTAAATTAAGGTTACAAACTTCTATTTTTTACTAATTTTTGGCATAACCTATCTCATTAAAATTAATATTATATTATGTTTTCATTAATTTATTGTAATTTAAACTTTTGAAAAACAACCTTATTCAAACCCTAGATTCACATACTAGGTCCTTATAATCCCAATACTAGCAATTAAGGGTTTAATTACAATCCTAATTTCTTCTACTTATTGGGTTAAATGTTTCTCATAGTTTCACATATACCTATGTTATATTTTACTCTACCTCTTTTGTTCTTGCTATTCATTATTTGCATTATCTTCTTTGGCAATTTTAAAATGTTATCCAATAAGCCTCCTACCCCTCACCCGGTTGATGAATTTCTGATTTTTTCTCATAATTATAGTAATGAATAGATAAATTTTCAAGATTGTACATGAGAACATGATAATGATTTCATTTATAATGATGATGATGAATAAAGTTTTAATCATGGATATGAGGATTACTATGAGAATGAGAATGAAAATATTGATGAGGATCAACTAGATAAATCTTCTTCTTTTTCCTCCACCTCTTCTCTTACACCTCAAAATCCAACTAAAAATATAATTCCAAAAGAAACTCTTATTAGTATTTCTTTGTTCCAATGTATCATTTATTTTCAAATACTTTTGATACCTCCTTATTAAAATTAAATAAATATAAGTGCAATACATGAAATACACTTTTGCATTATTCAAGTAAAGTAGACAAGAGTAATGCATATTTTATACCCTTCTCAGTTAAATCCAAAAAAGCATGTAACAATGATACTCCACCTTTTACCAATGCACAAACTAATGTAGATGAAATTATTATATCACCTTTTAAATTCTAAGCTCAATACAATGATTCTTTGAAGTTCAAATGTATAATACAAATGTATCTAACTCTTCTCCTACATGTCATAATATGCGAAATGAAAACATGATTGCTACTTATTCTACCCTTGACTCCAAGATTGAAAGTAATAATCATTCATGAACTCCACACATAGCTAGGTAATAAATGCATTTCATTACACCCACACATGATGACACATTGACTATTAGTAAAAAGTCAAAATATTCTCTTACTCTCTCTCTTAATGAGTATGCAAATGATACTTATTTTAGTCTTACTTATATAAGTGAATTAAAATCTGATTTTGATGAAACTTTGGATAATGAGATTACTATTATTATGGTGAAGAAGACATTGAGTATACACCTTCTAATTCTCCTCCTACTTCACCTCTTTCTCTTGTTAAAATAAATGCTAGGTCACATGTTAAAAAACACACACTTATTATTATGTTCATATTTTACATAACATAAATCCACATGATTATAAAGAACCTTCTATTCCATTATCATGTGATGCTTCTTTGCAAATTAAAAAAATAAGAGATACCAATGAATCTCCCACAACCCCTCTTACTATAGTAGAACCTGTTTCTCAACCTAAGTTAAATGAGGGTAATAACTCATTTCTTTCTAACTAGTTCCAAGCTATCACACCTCCAAAGGTTAAAAATATCAAACCAATCCTCCCTAAAAAAGGTTCCCAATGCAATATCCCAATGGCTAAGATAATTTTTTTTTTAACAATTAGATGAACCTATTGATGATGCTAATATACCTTCATAAGAGGTAATCTCCTTAATGCATGCCATGGATGATTTACAATAACAAGTACACCATATTACATTATAGAATAAAGCATACAAATATCAAGCCAATTCTAATTTCATCCATGGTAATACTATTCCACACAAAATCTTCAATACAAGGTTGCCACCCAAATTTTAGATACCATTGTTACCTGCATTTGATGGGCATGGAGACCCATAATATCACCTTCAGGCTTATGATAAATCCATGGCACATGTCACCAAGAATTTGACTTTTCTATAATTATTTCCAAAGTCCCTATATGGGGAGGCACTAAATTGGTTCCATTATGCAATCCCTAGTTGGTCACTATATACATATGATGAGTTAGAATTAATATTTCTTAGGCACTACATGTAGATCAAGGGACCTCAAGTCACACATGAGAGGTTACCTTTATTACACTAGGGTGAGTCATAACCAATAACTAAATACATTCTTAAATTGAAATCATGTTCACATTAGTTGATTTACCAGCTGGTAGATTTAGAGGTACAATACATCTTTACTAGAGGCCTCATTTTTCCTCTGAAGGAGAAATTATTATATCAAACATCCAAATCATTATGGCATATATGTAACACAATAATATCATTAGAGACAAAATTGGGACTAGTTGCTACACATTTAGAGGCTAATTTGGATGTAGGTTTCTCAAAGCCACAATCATCTAACATGGTACAAGAAACTAGTGGAACATAAAAAACCAATAAAAATAATCATTAAGGGAAAAAATCCACTTCATAGAGCACATCCTACAATGAGTAGAGCACAAGATACACACAAAGGGATTATACAATTTTTAGATAGGGCTATGCCTCATGACATATTGCTTACATTATTAGATAAGGAGATAATCAAACTTCCTCCTAATAATCATCTTCCAAAACACCATTTGCACAGGGTACAAAATAAGCCATATTAAAATTTTCGTAAGATAAATGGACATTCAAAAAATCATTGTTATGCACTTTGAGATTGCATTGACTAGTATGTCAATAAAGGCATTATAGAATTCACATAGGGGACACTGAGATATCAGTCTCCACCATCTCATAGATCACACTTCTATATGATAAAGTTATCCTAGGATGTTCTCCTTAAGGAGCCATTAGTTACTCATCGTATGAGCCATGTGGTTTATAAGATAACTATTTATGAGTGATAGTGTGCACCATATTTTAAACAAATATAACAACTAATTCACATAGATTAGAGCACAACCTCAGTTCACACACCATCAAGATATTTGGAACAATCACAAAGATCAAAGTGCAACCTCAGTTTTCATAGCAATTAAGATATTGGAAATAATCATAAAGACCAGAGCATTATCTCAATTTGCACACTAATCAAGATATTTGGAAAGAATCATATATATCAAAATAGAATATTATTTTGACCACTAATCAAGATATTTGAAAGAGATCATAAACATCATAACATCATCTAACAGTAAATCAAGATAATTTCCAAATATCATAGAGATCAAAGCACAGTTTTAACATGACAACCAATCAAGTTATTTTCTATAGAGTCTACACACCTAGAATTTAGTAGTGTATCACACACAATATCAGTTATATAGTCTACTTATACACTAACATATCATGAGAAGTATGGTCATTTGTTCACCATGCCATCCAAGTTTAGATAGTCATACCATAATTACATGATTTACATGCAAATATCCTATAAAACAATTGTAAAACCTAAACCAATAAATAAAATTCATTTTACACTTCACATAACTACTTAAACATTTGTAAACAAAAATAAAATAAAATTCATTACCATCACTTAGAGAAATACCTCATACCAGTATCACTATTTAACATAATCAAAACAATCAAACACATGTAAACATGTGCAATATAACCAGATCAAGATACCAATATACATAGTGCCCATATAACAAAAAACATCCATATATATCAGAGCATAGTTTGAATACAAATATTTTACATCAATCAATAATACAAACATGGCCACTAGGACTAGCCCCCTCACTCTCATTCTCAGACATACTCACTATCCCTTTGTGCCCTCAATCAATGATTGTGTCTACTCTCTCTCTCTCTCTCTCTCTCTCTCTCTCTCTCTCTCTCTCTCTCTCTCTCTCTCTCTCTCTCTCTCTCTCTCTTTCATGAAACATACCCAAATAGACCATACACTCTACATGATCTTGTTATATATTTATGTAATCATCTAATATCTGGATACTTGCGCCACCCAAAGAATCAAGTGTGGGCATGGTCTATCTCTACAATTCTACATGTGCCTCATCCCTATGTATATTTTATTTCCTATACATTGTGGTAGCTATGGAAGCTCAACCAAAAAAAAGTGCATGAAAACTAGTAACATTCATGGACCTCTCCACTAATCCATCATCTAAGGCATCATCAATAATATACTATGTTAATACATGGAGTGTAAACTCAATGGTAGTCTCCCAATACTCATCACCACTTGAACCTGCACATACCAACACAATGCATCAGATTCCTAACTAATAAATAAGTAACTAAATACATAGAATATACAAAAATACAATAACAACTTACCATCGATAACCCTAAAGGGATCCATATCTAGTATATCATCTATAATAATATCACTTCTTGGAAATAGAGGTGCCCATTTATGATTTCTCCACTAGGATATATAGGCATCAATAACTCTTAAATCATCCACATATGGTATGTCAATCATTGGATCCCACTCTATTAATGGAATTGGGGATAACTCTATAGTTGATGGTCTAGGCCTACTACCTAGCCTCACTAGAGCCTAAGAACCACTAAACCACACCACTGACACTGGGGGCACATCCTAATTAACACCAAACTATCATGTCACCTACTCATACCATAACCTAACCTATCATATACATTAACCCAATAGTTATACAAATAATAGCTCACTCAAACATGTCTCAACTAAGCATCATCTTTAGGACATACCTAATAGCCCCTGTAGGGCATCTAGATGATGTCTCTATCCATCAACCTATCTATAACCTATAGACACTACATCATGCTCCTCCTAGGCATGTAAGTCACCCCATTACACCTCTATATAAATTATTGTGGGTAGGCTCAATCAACTTATAGATACAACACCAATCTACTCACTATTATATACTCATATACCTAACATTGTAATAATGTGGAAGATCCAATAGCTCTAACACACATCTCCTACATAAAATGGTATAAATCCTGATACAAGTAGGATATCATAGTATGAACCCATGAATATATGATAATATGATCCTCTATGTCTTACACTATATCATGCATCTTGTAGGAGATCAATACCCCACTCCCATCTATAGCCATAAAAGGAGCCAATAAAATTTCTAATAACTTCTGCAAATGCGAAATATATGCTCTGATAATTAGTGAAAATAATATATCACTATGGCTCCCTATATGATGAGTTCCTATAGACAAAAAAAAATACCTAGCATCACAATATATAAATTGATCACCAGTATTATCCTATAATATGGATCTCTATGTAATAATAGGTAACCATAGGATCATATACACATCCTCCATGGTGATAGTCATCTCCATAATAGGTAACTAGAACATGCAAGTATCTACATCCCACCTCCTATATAGTTCACTCATCATGTGTTTATCCTAAGGAAACAAATATAAGGATGCCACATGACTCAAACTAGTTCTCTATACCATGACCATATCAGTGTTTGTTAGGGGTAGACTCTGTAAGGGCTCCATCATCCAACCACTCCATAAATTTCTCATGCATGTATTAACCTACACAAATAAAACCAAATTATGCATTAACAACACAAAATATAAGATAAATAGATAAAAAGTCATCAAACACAAGTTAGCAATAATAAACATCACAAACTAATCCTATTAGACACTAACACTGCATACAAGATAGTAGCACTAGATAGTAATACCATATCTAGGAAACTAGTATCATGTCTTGGACATTAATTCTAATATCAAGATAAAAGCACCACAATTCCAAAAAATGGGCCTAAACTAAAAGATTTTCAATAAAATTAGTAAAAAATGTACTAAAAATGACAAAAATAGGAAAAAATACAAGCTCCTTACCAAGGTAACCTCCTCCCTAGCTTGGATAGGCACCTCAACCTCCTCATATTGGTTTAAAGTCACTCCTCATCTCCTTGGCATACTCTATAGCTTATAACAAATAATGAATATCAACTAAAATGATTCAAATGAATTTTCAAACTAATCAACTAACCTATTTAAGTCACATTTATAAAATTTGACCTTACTAAGGTTGATATTGCATTCTAATTTCACCAACTAATACCAATTTCTTGCCAACATGATATCTAGATAACCATAACTCTGATTTGTGATCCATTTATTGCACATGGGACTTAACCACGATGTACCTTGCTCTATATTAGTTAAACCAATATATTGATCTTATTTAACTCTACAAAATGAAAACATTATATTACCATAATAAATTCAATATAGACCAGACATCTATCACATTACATATTTCAATAATTGACTCTATCACAATAGATAAAATATTAAAAATTAAAACATCATCACCCCCACTACTTAAAATTGACACATTTGGTCATTACCACTTTTGGTTAGACACGCTTGCCTCACTCTCATCTCTCTCACCAAAAGGGAGGAAACACAAACATATTGCTTCAAATATACAAATATTCAAACACATAGGTTCACTTAGATATAGATATTTCAAACACATAAGTCTACTTAGATATAGATATTTAGACATATAGGTTAAATTAGATATAAATATTTAGACACAGGTTCACTCAGATATAGATATTTAAACACACATGTTCACACAAATATAAATATTCAGATAGGTAGGTTTAATTAGATATAAAAGTTTATGAAATTATAGAGTTTGGCTTAGATATATACTTTGACTCATATATATATATATATATATATATAATTTTACATAAATATATAGGTTTACTCAGATATATAATTTGAATTAGATATATAGTTTGATGTAGCTATATAGGTTTACTCAAGTATATAGTTTGACTCAAACATATAGATGTTTAGATACACAACTATGTTACTCAAATGTTAGGATTAGGGGCATGATATAGAGAACACATCCTTGGTCTCTATTTTTGGATTGCTAGGTTAGACTCATATCATCACCAATATGTCACCAAGATGCCACCAGGGTTTCACCAATTTGGGTTACATGGCCATCTATAGTAATTGATCCATACCTTTCCACCAGACCCAATTTATGTACTTAGATTCAATACACACATCAGAGTGGGTGAAATCAAGCCTTATTTCTCCACACATTTAGTTTACATACTCAAATTTAGTACACATGTTAGAGTGGGGGAAAACATGCCTTATTTATCCACATATTCAGTTTGCATAATCAAATTTAGTATACACATTAGAGTGGGGGAAAGTAGGCCTTATTTCTCCACATATCTAGTTTACATATTTATATTCAGTCCATATATCAAGGTGTGGAGAAATAGGGTTTTTTTCCTCATGATCTAGTTTACTATTAAAATTTAGTACAAAGGACACCCACATTATTGATTTCATCTTCACACATTTCACTCCAGCTCTTATCTACTTCTCTAGCCAAGAAGTGAGCTAGGTCCAGAACACATCCACCTAGGTAAGCATAGGTATGCATTCCTTTTTTTCTTTTACTCTAGTACTTTCATTTCATTACATTAATAGAAAAAATGGGGGAAATTTCATACACCCTAATTTGGTCAAGCAACCAAAAGAACTATGTATTTTTTTGTTCTCACATGAAGGTCTTAGTGATGAATATAAACCTTGTTTACATGGTCATTTTAGGTCTTTTGATATTTCTTATGTCTTAATTTACCTATTTATTTCACCCCTAGTTGTCCTAAGTCACATCCTCCCAATCACAGGGGCCCCTAGCATATCCTTTGTAGTCTTAAGTCTATTTATAGGCCTCAAGACACTAGCACCATTATTAAGATATTAGCACCATGTGGCACTAGTGTCTAGTTATGTCTCTAGTTCTCGAAGGTCATTTTATCCTATGTTTTGGTCCTAACCCCACCTTGAGCCTTTTCTTAAATTCTTATCCCTCTTTTATGACTTGTCGGTCATTGAACAAGGTCTTATAGTCAAATCAAATTTCCTTCTATATAAAGAGCCTCACAAGTCATTTTACATCTAGCACTTAATATTTTGGCACATAATTATGTAAAATTAGTCAATAGTACAACTCAATACTCTACATAATACTCAACTAATATGTATAGATATTGCATAATTGATCAAATAAGGGCCTAAGTGAAAGTCATTCTATCATTCCATGCACATTGATTATACATGTTACCTAAAGGAGAACTACATGTGATTTAAGACCCATATCATTAGGGTTAATATAAGCAATAACCAAGACAAAAAGGGTTATGCTCTATACAATTGTAATATCCCACAACCTAATTTTTCCCTTTATTTTGCATTTGATCTAGTTGTTGTTTCACATATGGAGGTAATCATTAGGGTTTCATAAGATATTCAATGAAATAATGACACATACCCACTTCTAAAAGACATAAAACCATGTAAAGGTATTTTAAAACATCCCATATCTTCCCTAAAAGTTCCACATAGCTCCTCTAATAGGGACACTATAACCATAATTGGACATTAACAACACATGGTGTTATTGTCCACATAAGGGTGCTACTTTTCAAAGTCATATTTTAGATACAGTCACAAAATGAAAGGTGTATAATAATTTTTCTAGCCTGTTTCAACCTCCTGAGTCACAAAAATACATATTTTACTCTAGATACATGCTCTTTCTCTATATCCTTGCTATTTTGGGAAAAGCTTGTCAAATTAATTATTTCTAGTTTTCATTTTAGGCTATTGTTATACTTAGTCCTTTAACAACATATGATTTACATACCTTAAGTCCTAAATAGTTAAAAGGATAAAGGCATGTGTAAGCTCAACCATGATAGTGTAGAGAGACCATTGACTCATATAGCATGTGTGTATTAAGATTAAAGAAATGAATGCCCCCAATGCCTACATGACATGAGAAGAGGGAAGGCCTAACATCTAAATATATGAATAGGTTATGTATTTGTGTATGCTTGTATCACACTCAAGTATAGGTGTGACACACATGTGTATGTAGGAGTAAATGAGTATTCCATCCATCGACATGGAATTAACACATAAATGGCAATGAGTTAATAAAACATGTAAGTACCAGAAGTGTTTTTGTATTTTTGAATGTTTTTTTTTTTTTTGGTATTTTTGGGATATTTGAAGAGGAAAAGTTATCATATGATTCCCTCCAATGGATGGTCATATATACCTCCCCATTTTGAACCTAGAATAATAATATTGTGATGCTATCAAGGAGCACACATATGTTTAATATCTATCATAGTAGTATTAGTGATGCTCTACATATGTAAAATAGCACTCTATGGTTGTGAAGCAATAATATGAGTAATAGTAGGGGATCATCAAACCCATTTTTGAATGCTTTGTGTTTTCTTTGGATTAACAACAATAGATACATGTTTAGGTGTTTGAATATGGTACATAATAGATTGGGATTCTATGAAATATAACTTATATCTCTAATGTAATCATCTATCAAGTACTAGACATATAGTAAAGGGTATTGCTTTTTGTTTACTCTTTTACAGTGAATTATCCCTAGTAGGCTTGGTCATTAATTGTCTAGGTATAAGTTTTTCTTGTTTAAGAGGATGATCTTATGGAATTTTAGAAACTATAATTACCTAGTTGGCATGGATGTATATTACACATCCATGCACTATAAAAGGTAATAATTGAAGTGTATAGATCCAAGATCTTCCCAATAACATATCAAATATTCCCATCAAAGGTATGACTTAAAGGTATTAACTACATGTGTAGGACAAACCTATAAAGGTAGGTTAATCTCACCAATAATCTTCTAAGAGGTCCCATTGAATGCTTTAACTAATCTAGTAGAAGTATGCAAATCATTATGAGTATAATCCAAGTGTGTAAGTAATGTCATGGTAAAAATATTATCTATGACACCATTATCAATAGTAACACTACATATAGGGTTTTTATCAAGGTGTGTTATAATTAATAAAGAATAAAGATTAGAGTCATCATACTTAATCTCACTATCATTGAAAATAATAGCAGGTATCTAAACCATAAAAGGTATATGTTATGCGTATATACCAATAATCCCATCTAGTGGGTGTCCACAATGTTGTGGGGGAGGATGTGTGTTATATACTATCTACACTTCTAGTTACTTCTTATAATGGTCTTGAAAAGGATTGTTAAATATATTATGTTTATGGTGATTGCTAGGTTATGATCCTAATTCCTTTGGAGGATCCTCAAATGTAAGATTTTGGTCATCAATAAGCTCTTTGATCCTGTGATTTAACGTAAAGCATACACATGTAGAATGACTTGGTATTTGATGACAATCATAATAAATATTCACATCATATCCTTTAGGTAGAGGTCGACTGATATCAACCTTGATAAGATAAGGGAGAAATATAAGATGACACTCTAGTAACTATGGGAGTAATAGATCTAGGGACTCAAGTAAATATATAAACTATCTCCTTGGTGCATTGCATAATTCAAGATGACTAGGTTGTTGTGAAACTATGTTAATCATGGTGATTATTTCCTTTTCAGGTTTAGGAGGCTTTACCTTATAACTTGGTTTTATTGCAAATTTGGTACCATATGTAGATTCATCTAGTGTGTTTGCTATATACTTGAGCTTGTTCAATGACATAAGCTTCATTTCATGATCCCATAAAACTTGGCATAAGTCAAAAAAATATTTGAACTTCTTAAAAATAATGGACTCAGGTAACAAAGCAATAAAAATTTGCTTGAATATGTCTTGTAACTCCTTATCTCAAGATATTTAATGGAGCACTATCTTATATCTCAAGACATATTCATTGATAGGTTCGTTGGTTCCTTATTTGATTTTGGATTTTGAGCATAGAAAACCTTTTAAAAAATATTAGTGAAAAAGTGTGTTGAAAATTGGTTTGCATAAGGTTTGAAAGCTTTCATGAATTGGAGAAGTAAATTATAATACCACCTAAAAGCATATTCCTTGAAGTTTTTGAGAAATAATTTGGTCAATATTTTATCATTGGAGGCATAGTCAAGGCATGGGAATAAAAGGATCGAAGATGCTATTCAAGATCACCTTTGCCATCATAAAATGGAAATTTAGGTCCAAAAAAACTAGTTGGAAAAGGGTGCAAAGAGATCTCAAGTGAAATAGGGTTATGCAACACATATTGTAAATCTATATCATGAATGGATTTTAAATCATTTTTTTTAATGTTTGTAACCTTATCCTCCAAGGTATTTATAAATTGAAGGAGTGTTTTAATGGTAGACCTAGTGGGATTTAGATTAGCAATTTGAGTAGTCACCAAAGGGGATGTAAACATGTTTTGAGTAGTAATAGGTGTTGAAATCGATATTTATGTTGAAACAATTAGTACTTCTATGATAGATGTAGTAATAGTAATTTCAAAAAATAAATATTTAAACACTAACCTATGCCCCACTAGATGTAGGTGTATTAATGGGTGTGGGATCAGTTATAGTACCTTTTAAGGATTCACCATCACTAGGTTAGGCAACCTTAGTTTTATCTTATTTACTTATTTCATCTCTTGTAACATATAAAAATGCATCCATTAAGATCTTTTTATTATTGAGATGAGTAATCAATGCTTCTTTATCTTCCATTTGGAATCAAGTTTTTTCACTAACATTTTCCAGTTATTCACAAATGAAAATTTTAAAATTTATAATAAAGTACAACTATCAGGAAAAAAAAAAAAACATTAATTTGTCCTAGAGTTTGATGTTAAAAAATAGGGTTAACTAAATGTTTAACCCTAAATTAGATATGTGATTATCCTACCTTGGTGGAATAATAGGGTCAAAAATATAGAAATGATAATTCACAAGGGTGATAATCATATCTATAACATGTTAATTAAATGCTAAACTTAGATATAAACATACACTAAATTTATTATGCCAAGAATAGACTAAATATATAAAGTAAAACTAATCTATGCATGAAAATGACAAAGAAGTAATATACTTAGCTGGTTTTAATGCTAACATAGCATTGGATATAGAACATGTAGAAAGTAGTTTGGAAGGAGATTTGGGAATAATCATCAGATTCTAGATCTGATGCTTCTAGAGTTCTAAACATTAATGTCAACTTGGGATAATTATGTTGACATTAATTTTTGGATTCAACATAAGTGTCCTATATGTAATACTTACTTAAAAGGATAAAACCACATGGATGCTTCTATATTTGACTTCAACTTGGCTCTAGTGCATTTATATCTAGGTCATAGATTGTCACTCATCATGAATTTATAAAACCCTAGTTTTTCATCTTCATTGTGACCTTAAATAAAAATGGGTTAGTGGACATATGGTGCCGAGCTGACCCAAAAGAACCTTCTATCAATGTTCACTACCTACATAGCCAATATTTATAAGAGGGCCTTAGATTGATGTAGTTCTCCCCTACTTATTGGGTTTTTGAATCATACAATATTGTTCAAAGTAAGTATAATAGTGATCTAGATTTTAATTTGGGAAATCAAGATATTGGGCTAATCCTTTAGTACTTCAGACCTACATATGTGTTTTACCTATGAATGGTATGGAAATAGGGAAGTTTCATTCAATTGAATGCTTGATAAAGTGATTTTGATAAGTTGCCTTGATCTCTTTGGTTTTTTTCTAGTTGAGGAATGAATGAGGGTTGATATTCTAATTATATCAATCATTTTGGAATAATAACTCACATCAAAGAAATTAAGATGACCATTAAGATCCATTTTGTTTGAAAAACATATGAATTTTGGGCACTATACACTTATGTCAGGTCAGGGCACTAACTTTGATGTTAGTGTCTATCCCAGACATTAGTGTTTAGCCCAGATGTTAGCATCCAGGGAGTATAAAAGTAGGTATATGATAAAAACTTATAGGAGTGGGAGATAAGTATATTTTAATCATTATTAGAAATATAGAAGGCATGGGTCATCAACATATGATTGGCTATACTAAGAGATATACACTAAGGGCAACAAGATAGAGTAGATGTGAGACTTGAGGAAGCGAAAAAAGTCTACAGCTGAGAGGAATAGCCAATGTTTGAGTTTTCCAAGTGTAAAATATCGAGGTGATATGTAATCCATAAATATCATATAAATATACATCTTTCAATTTTAAGTTCATATACTCAACTAATTTTATCTTCTTGTAACTAAAAACCATAGAGGGACACTAGCATCAATTCTAGTGTTGAGATCTTTATCTAGTGTCTAGTCCTCAAAAGTCACCAAATTGAAAATTGATAGAAACATATGGGTTATCTTATTTTTATTATTGAACCCTATCATGAGATATTTTCATAAGGTTAGGTATAAATACAATTCTAAGCCTTATCATTAATCATCTAAAAAATATTCAGCAAACACTTATTTAAACACATTGAATCAATTTCACAACTAAGTTATAATACCATATTCCTCCCTATTTTCATATCTATCATATGAGTGGTCATATAAAAGTTTTTAAGCATCAAAATATTATCCTATGAGTGGTATTTTTCAAGTTACAATCTATATAATTTCATGCATCTACATGTATAATTTTACACCATTGTTCACACACACTCCCACACATAGGGGATAACTACATAAGCTTGAGGCTCTCCTTGGAGTATTTTTTATGTAGGAAATGATCATTGACAGAGGGGTATTGGATGTCAGCTCAAAACCATGAGTCCACTAACCCATTTTTAAAAAACACATCCCAAGGGTGAAGAAGGGTGAAAATCTAGGGTTTGATTCATAAGCAAACATATACAACCTATGTACCACATATGAATAAATCAACATAAAGGAGGTATAAAACTTATAATAGTTAATTTGGTCACATCATGATTTAGTGCATATTTTTTATTGGAAATTAGCATCACAGAATCGACAATACTATTAACAGTAGTGTCCTAAGGTCAATAGTAGTGTCTATAGCTCTAGATACATCATTTCCAAAGTCTAATTAGTGTCTCAAAATCTTGATCCTGCATGATTTTAGTTGTGTGTAAATTATTTCCACTTACACTTTACAAATCCATCTAAGTATTAGTTATTCTTGGAATTTCAATCAATAGAATATATTTTAAATTTGGTACTTTATATATTTATCACATCTTAGTATTTTAATTTAGAATATTCATTTATTCTAGTTTGTAATTAATTGACATGTTGTAGAATTATTTTATCCATATTTGTGTATAGGCTATTCTACCCATTTAACTCTTTCCAAATAAAAATGGTTAGAAAACCTCCTAATGGACATAGTCAAGGAGTAGGATTGTCCATATACAAGGATCAAAATATTACAATTATCATCAAATGACAGGCCATGATATAATTTTTTATGAGGCATTAAAATAACAAATGTAAGCAAACATCGAAGAGGTAATAATAGCTTATGTCCTATCCTCTTTCTAGATGAGTAATGTTTGGATTAAAAATTAAAAAAATATATCATAAAAATAAAATATTCAACAAATACAAAAACACTGGAATAAATTAAAAAATTAAAAAATATTTATCATTCACATGTTTTGTAGCTCCTTGGCATCTATGTTATTTTCTCTATGTTAGTAGTTAGCATATCATTTATTTTATATATACATATGTTTCAAATATACTTAAGTGTGATACAAGAATATACCAGACACATGATACTTTTAGATATAATTGTTGGACCTTTCCTATTCCCACATGGCATATTATGTTGGGGGCATATACTTCTATGATCATGATTGATATATGTTAGATTTTTTTATGATCACATTATAAATTATCATGTTGAGATTATATACTAATGCTTGAAAATGCCTATACTCATGATTACATATTTTATAGTGTACTTGATATGCTACATTAAAAGACATTTTTTATAACACATATAGGTAGGGACTAGTATTATATGCTTATGCTAGTTTATTATACTTCGTTCATTAATATTATCACTTCTTTGGATGCCCTTTTTTTCTTGTTATTTTATTTCATGGGGAATATTTGATTTTTCTTTTTTTTTATTATTGGACCTTGTTCCATTATATGTTGATTTATTTTTCTATTAGGACATTTGAATATGTCATCCATTCAAGTGTGTGAAATTTGAACATGTCATTTTTTTGGTATCCTTAGACCCTATTTTGTGTGACATTGAGTTCTCTTATGTGTGTGATTAATTGTCTGCTAAGATTTTACTATTAATTTATAGATGTTTCCATGATACATATCATGCATCTTAAGATTATTTTGATCACATACTAGGAGATTAATTTATATACATACTTAAACATGTAATTCCTATATGATATATGATTCATACATAAATTATATAGTTATATTATTATTTTAAGGTAAGGTAACTACCAGATCCATTTACTTCACCTCAAAAGGGGTTTATATTAGTGGGGGAATGCCATATATACATGACCTCCACACTTATAAAATTCTAATAATTTATACATTTTATTTATAATTTACTTAATTTAGATACACACAATTCAAAATCATGTATATTTCACCAATGTTTTATAGATTTGGGAAAACTATTCTTAGATTTATGATAAATATTATATGCAATTATAGATGAGAGGTTGCATTTTGAAATATAATTAATATTGAGACACATTATATGTTCATATTCCATAAAAGTGCACCAAAAATTATAAATACATATTCTAACTTATTTACCAAGAAACACTTACACTTTACCAAGAAGCACCATTTTCACCATGAAGCACCATTTTGAGACTTTTTTGTTTATAGAAGTTTTCTCCTTGAGTGGTGTGGTTGAGATTAAACTCCATCAAAGGACTACCAATACCTCCATTTTTATGGTTGAGGTTGGATATTGTCATTTGAGTTGTATAATTGAGACTCAATGATCTCATGGACATGTCACAACTCACACTTACACTAGATTGGTGGAATAATTACCTTCCAATCTTCCTCTTAAAATATCCAAGGTTAATTTTTGAACCTCTATCATCTCCAATGATTCATAAGGAAACATTTCACCAAGTTATACTACCAAGGGGAACCATGGTTTTGTCAACACACAGGTGTACTCCTTCCTTGATCTCTTTATTTTCAAGCATTTCATTTTTATAAAATTTCATATTATATGCACTGATTTTTAATATAACATGATTTTAGTTACAAGTCATACACCATCAAAACAATAAACGTGTCTCAAGCAATGACAAGGTGTGTTATACACAAACAAGTATGCATTTATTTCCTTTAACCTAGTGATTTCATGCTTATGCGTTACTAATTTAAAAGTGCGGGGGGGGGGGGGGGGGGGGGGCGCGGGGAATGTAGATACTAAAATCTAATTTATATAGTATATCAATCTTGTATACTTAAAAGATACCTATCAAGGTTATACACTTTAGTTATATACCTTCTTGATGTTGAAAGGTTCACATTCAACATCTAACTATGACAAATTACTTATCTTATGGTTTGACCCTATCATTTATGATGACACTAGATAATATATAAATTGACATATATATTGTTATCACACACACACACACACACACACACACACACACACACACACACACACACACACACACACACACACACACACACACACACACACACACACACACACACACACACACACACACACACACACACACACACACACACACACACACACACACACACACACACACACACACCATTATTCATTTTTAATTCTCCATAACTTATTAGCCTATTTGACACTGCATCCCACATAGGGACACTTGCATCAACACAAGTGTCTATATTATTAAGTGTCCAATCCTCAAAAGTCATCTAATTTGAAAATATTTAAGATCCTATGGGTCAACCCACTTATTTTATTTAGCCCTTCCATGGGATATTTTAAAAACATGTGGTATACATAAAAATTTAAGACTACTCATTATTCATGTTGTAGATACCAATAAAACACCTATTCAATCTCAATAAATCAATCAAAAAATTGAGTTATAATACCCTATTCTTCCATATTTTTATGTCAATCATAGGGGTAGTCATTATCGATATGAAACCCTCAAATAACAATCCATGAGTAGTATTTTTCAAGTTATAATCTAGATCAATTCACATTATTAAATTTAGTATATTTTAACCTGGTGTACACACAAGCCAAGACATAGAAGATAAATACATATGCCTGAGACCCTCCTTGGAGTATTAGATATGTAGGCAATGTTAATTAATATAAGGTTCCTTAAGGCTAGCTCGACACCATGAGCCCACTAGCCCATTTTGGTATGGTACAAATATCTAAGCTGAAGATCTATAATTTTATCCATAAATAGTCATTGATAGATTGTGCATATGAATTAAATATATCATTAGAAAGGTGATAGAAAACCCAAAAGGATCAAGGTGGTTGATTTTTAATATAGTAAATATTTTTATAAGATAATTATGTCAATATTCATGTAAAAGTGTCGATGCAAGTGTTCACAAGTTGATGCAAGTGTCCAAGCCTCTAGAATGGATATTCATAAAATATGATGACTAGATCCTAATCTTGTCCCTTCATATTTCCACCTATGGAACTCTCAAATTTGTTTGTTCATTTGTAGATAAACTAAGTATTACCTTTTATTCACATTTATGCAAATAAACTACTATTTTGAGTGTACTTTCTATATTTAGTGTAACTCAATATTTTAATTTAGAATATTCATTTATTTAAGTTTTCAATAAATTGTCAAGCTATAGAATAGTCTTATTCATCCTTGTGTATATGTTATTCTCCCATTTTAAGCCTAAAAATTCATGATAATAAAAATGGTTAAACACCAAGGTGCACTGTTGTAGACCACCTCATATTTTAATGGTTTTATAGAATAGGGTAGATGACACTATCAAGTGACACAAATATTTATACCTTATTTGACCCATCTGATAGATTATGGCTATGGGTGAATATTTTATGTTATATTTACCTGTTGAATACCTCAGTTTTTATCAAAATATTTTGAATTCCATTATATACAATTAAGTGCAAATCCTTTCCATCTACCCACATCTATGAGTGGAACAAGTGTTTTTTTATCCTCTTTTTTGGAGACAATATTTATGTAGTGGAATATGATTTGCATCCATGATATGCTACCCTTATTTATTCACATATTGGGTTTTTTTAGTGAATGTTGAGGCTTATATTTTGTTTGGCTCCCATAGCTCTACCAATTTTTTTATTATCTTAATAATCTCTTATGTTGTGGTATTTTATGTTATGGTTCTGACCACATTCTAATGCATTTTCATGTCATTTCCTTCCATTAACCACCAATAAAACAAAAACCATGCCTTGTTATATGAAGACCTAAAATGAAATTCATTGAGATAGAATCCCAAGGTTTTTATAGAATTGAAAGAGGAGTGTAAAGGTCTTGTTTCTGATTAGATAGATTCTTTATTTCACATGATGTATAATACTTTATGTATCTAGTGAAATCATGGGAAAACTTTGGATAGTATAAATAATTATAAAAAAATGCCACTGCTTTATCCACCCCAAATTTACATATCACCAGATAGTAGTGAGCCTCAAAAATAATTTTTTGATGTTCTTCTATAAGAACACATAGGTGTCCCATGTGGTATAGTATCCATCCAATAATTGGTAGTTTATATAATGTTTTATAGCTCTTAGTTTTTAGTATATGTTAGAAAATTTAGAGTCTTGCTCGTACATGATCCCTTTATCTATGCACACATGGGGTTTCCATAGTGGATGTTGAGGCTTATATTGTGTCTAGATCTTATGACTAATAAAATAAATTTACTATTGGCTAAAAAGTATTTTATTTTGTAGTACTTTATTGAGTTTTTTCCATTGAATTTCCATCCATGTGTACCTATTATGTTGTCTCTACAAAGATTTATCTTTTCCTTGTTACATAGCATGAACCTTACCCTTTTTGATGTGACTTGTCATCATGAAAATAATCTTTAGTACCTGTATGTCTAAATTTTTCCTCAATCTTGATTTCATATTAGTGGATTTCCATTAATGTCCTAATTTCTAAACACTCCATCTCTTCTTGGATATAATATCATAAACCACTACAATATTTGATAATTTTATTCATCTGACTATCATATAAACCAAATTTTGTTAGTAAGGCATGAAATTATTTGGTGTAGTCTCCCACTATATGATCACAACCCTAAAAAAAATTTTGCTAATTTTTGAATTAGTCACCATAATTATTTATAAGCTAGTATTCTTATTTGATATATTTATCAACATCTTCCCACATTTTTCTATGCTTCATTGATAGTTAACTCACCTTCATATTCATATTGAATACAATCTGGTTACCACCATTTTTTACATGCAAAGAAGTGTTCAATATTTTGAATGTTAAATTTTCATTGTCATATAAATTATTGACATATAAATACAAATTAGGATGATCAAACCATTTACCCAATTCATCAGCATCAAATTTTCCTTCAAACTAAGGAATGACATAATTTACTTTTAGCTTAAAGTGTCTTCAAACCCTAAAGGGATTACTTAAAAGTGGTGTGGGTGTAACCTTATGGATGACCCATGAGAAAACATTTTAAAATTTTTCCATCATCTCCCTCTTTTTATTATTGGAGGTTACATAAAGTATTTATTTATAATCATATCCCATTTCTAACTATGATATATTTGATTGTTTAAATCCATAACCAATATAATTTGAAGGATCAAGATTATAAATAACACTCATCTTGTATTCTAACCTTGTGCAATTAGAAATTTAGGAGATAAAAACCACTCTATTACCATTGATTTGAATTACATGTTTAATTTGGTGGAGAACACATAAGTATGGATCTTAAAGTGTTATAGCATTATAATAAATATTAACAAAATTGTAATTTTATAACAAACAATATTTTATTAGAATTGAGAATGTATAAAAAATAGTAAAACTCTATAAGAGATATGTATGCCTAGATATTTTTTTATTTATTCCATACCATCTATTATATAGGTGCACAACATTGAAACTTAAAAGTTGATAAGAACTGTAAAAAAATGGTTTTGAAGCAGAACCAAAATGTCAATCCACATGGAGATGATGCGTATAAACATTAGGAGTGGATTTAAATGGTAAAAAGTGGAAAGAAACTAGATTTTGGTTGATATTATTATTTTTTAACTTTTTAACTATAATTATTAGTGCCCATTTTTATCTAATTAAACCAATTTCAAAATAGGAAGATATAATGGAAAAATCATCAAATAAACTATTTTTTGTGCCTTAAAGTTGAAGCCAAAATTTGGGGAGAAAAAATGGGCCATTCTTGAAAAAATATTTCATTGCTTAAAAATAATGAGTGTCCTTTTATAAAATGTGGACACCCTTTTTAAAAAATGATTTGAATTGGTTTCTTACAAAACCTAAAGTTCATGCACCCTTTGTAATGCAAAGGTTGCATAGCCTTTGTTATGAAAATGGTTCAATCCCTTTGAGATATTAAATGGTGTACACCCTTTAGTATCTCAAATGGCATGCACACTTTGTATTTAAAAGGAAAAATATAATTATTTAGATTAATTGAATTTATTTCAACTAAAGAGATGGAGTTATTTAGAGATACAAAATAATATATTTAGATCCTACTATTTAGGAAACCTTATCATAATATATAATGCATATTATACTGGTGTTTAACACCATAACAAACCCAACCTATAAATCAACATAGGTATTATAATAAAATTGATTAAAAATATGATTTATTTATAATATGATATAATTAATTGTTCTAATATTCCCTATTAATTTATCACAATATTATAAGTGCAAGAGAGTATTTTTGAATGCCTCAAATTTTTCACATACTAATGACTTGATGAAATATATGTTTACATCAATCTTTCTTGGGGGAAAATTTGATCTAAATGTTATGTTATTAAACATGTTTATGTATGAAATTAACTTGAAGCTTAATGTGCTTTGTACACTCATGAAAAATTAGATTGTAAAAAGGGTTTAAAAAGAAATCGATTATCATAGTAAATTTTTTTTGGTTGTACATGTGGTAATCCTTGTCCTATAATTATACAACATATCCATATTTATTTGAAGACATTTGTTCCTATCACATGATATTTTAACTCAATGGAAGATTGAGAAACAATTTTTTCATTCTTAAGCCCTCATGATATAATACTAGATACCCAAAATAAAAAAATCCAGATGTGGATTTCTTGTAATCAATTATACATGCATGATCTACATTTGTGTATCCTATCAATAAGAAATTTTCATTATTATTATATTCTAGGACATATTCAACATATTTGATATATAGTGAAGTGTAACTCAATTAAGTGAGACTCTTAATCAAATCATGATAGAAAGTATAATTTATTGGTGGTGATGGATCCAAATGAAAGAGATGAATTATTATCTCCATGGGTATTGCATAGGATTATAATCCATCATCCATATTTTCTCAATCATGGTATTATAATATTTATTTTAATAAATAAATAGGTTATTCCCCTTTTACCATACCTCTAAACTAGGATAGTAGTGTAGTAGCCCAATATCTATCATGCCAAACAATAAATTAATATAAATATTTATTGAATCAGTCATATTCAATGAGGTGCTAGTGATGAATAAACCATATAAATATACAATAAAAATCACATAATCCTAATTTTATTATTAATGTATAGGTTTTGATCATATAGACTCTGTTGTAGTCTATGTTGTATGATATGCTCATCAATATTAATGTACCAAGCTTGGGGAGACTATTTGAGACCATATAGATACTTGATAAGTCTACACATTTTTTTCTTGGCTAGGTGTGACAAAAAACTTGTGGTTGGGTCATGTATACTTCATATTTCAAATCTCTATTAAGAAGGCAATTTTCACATACAACTAATGGAATCTACGTTAAAACTATGTATCCATATCAAAAACCATTCTGATAGTCTTTATCTTGGCCGTGGGATAAAAAATATACTTATAGTCAATGACTTATTCATGTGTGTATCCTTTTGTTACATGGTTTTCCTTGTAATTTTAATTTTTATAACCCCTTTATGTTTCACTACAAATACTAAAAAATTTAGTTTTTGAATAGATAAAAAGAATAACTATATTCTGTAATCAAGATTAATTAACATTAATAAACACTTTGAATGTACTAGAACATTATCTTAATAATTATTCATCAATTAGATATATAATTGTATTGTTATTATACTAAAATCAAATATGTGCAACAATAAAGTTATTCATGACAAATCATTGGTATTCACATATAATTATTTAATGATTTAACCAGAAATGGATATAAAAGGTGCAGAAATAGTAAGATTTATACACTAATACATTGATGAAGCTTTCAAGTTACATCAATACATTATTATATCAACATCAAAACATTAATGTACATAAAACCATCCATAAGTAATAAATACAACCACTATTATTTTTAAATACATCAAATAATTGATATTAAAATATTCTAAAAACCAGTATTACATATTTTAGACTAATAAAATAATATCTAGATTACAATAGTAAAATGGATCTTCAACAAAAAAAATCATGAAATACAATAGTAACTACATTTTTGTAGCATAAATGTTTCATATTCAGCTATAGAGAGGGAGAGTATCATCTGTGTGCTTTTCCTCCAACCAAACACCATCAAATATGTCACACCTCCCCACTAGGAGTGGCCCTTCCCTTCACAAAGGGGAATATAATGGTAATGTATATATCTCAAGAGTTCAAATAGCATAAAAATGTTGATTATTTATTTGTTAGTGAATCAAGTAAAAATGCAAGTATAAAAATTCAATGAAATTAAAAAATCTTGCCTAAGAACTAGGGGAGCATAAGACAATGGATAAAACCATAAATATGAGATAAAAACACACAATAATTTGACCTCCCTTATCTAAATTAATACACACTTGTCAACATATTATATGTTCTTTCTCATTCTATGCCATTGGATACTTTGATCAATTCTTTTATCCATCTTGGTATCACTTCTCCAATGGCCACATGTGGCTTTGCTTGGCTTGGATTGGCTTGGTGTTAAGCTTGATATAAAATTGTAATTATAACATTAATTTGATGGTTTCTTGAAGGCATTCTTAAAAAATAACCTTACACACAAAATATTGTTTGGGTAGAGTGAGAGCACTTGTATTTATAGGTCTCAAAACTAACTCTAACCCTAGGGAGGTTAAGTTTAATTTTGACTTTGGTTGAGTCTAAAATAACCTAGGTTTAGTTAGGCTAACCTTGGGTTGGGTCAAAGCACTCATGAAGGCTTAAAAACTCATTTTAGATATTTATTAGATATGCCAACTCACTTTAGATATTTATGAACCATGACTCACCTTTTCTTTAATTTTAGGAATTAATAAATCACTTTATTATCTCCCTTGACCTCGACTTCATAGTTATTGAAAAAAGACTTTTTAGATAAATGAAATTCACTAATTCAACTTAGAATTTTTATTTAGGAAATTTAATTGAGATTTGATTTTTTAATAATCAAAGATTAGTGCTTTTTGGATTTTAGCAATTATTTAAATGTTTTACATTAATAACTTGACCTGCCAAGAATGTCAAATTACTAGGTCTTAATTTGACTAGGGTTGAAACCAAACTAGGTTATTAGTGCATACATGGTAATGCCCTAAATAATAAAGCCTTTCCATGTTTCTGAGTAATTAAATCTATTATTCAGATGATTTTAGGTATTTTAAGTTATTTATAGGCTTAAATTACATCATTTTCTATAAATTGATTTGAATCCCAATTTAGACATGAAAGTGGCCAAAAAGTAGTCTCTATAATTTACCCCTATTTGAGAAGGTGTTAAGAGACACAAGCATATTGATGTATTTTCAAAGAATGAAAAAATGATTAAGATGAAAGGTCCATGCCCCAAAGAGTGATCAATTAGCCTTGGATTCCACCTTGAGGGAGTGGGTAGAAAAATATAGTCATTGAATGTTCCCTCAAAATGAAAAAAATGACATGATATGGTGGTAATGGGTTTGGAATAACAAAAGTGGTTATAATTAATAATGGAAACTAAGTCACTAATTTATCTAAAGCTAATTATAATTAGTAAGAATGAGAATGACATTGATTTGCCCAAACTCTGTTATAATCAATAACACATGTATGTGCTTGAGTAGGATAGGAAGAGCAAAAAAATAATGATTTGCCCAAAGATAGTTATAATCATTAACACGGGATAAAAAATTATGATATTACCCAAGGTGTTTATAATAATTCACATGTTTAATCACATGATTTAAAAATAATTTTTCCCCCAAAAGGAAAAATATATCATTGATCGATCAAAAATTAATTTGCCATAGTTGGGAAAATTGGCAAGGGTAACTTATGTCCAAAAACTTGTAAAATAAATTTATGATGAGTTGATAAAGAATAATAACATGTTTCTAGCCTAAGTGTGAGTATGAATATGCACATTTAAACTAATACTTGGTATAAATATAAAAATAATGTTATGAAATGGGGATAAAAATAGGCCCACAAAGATGATTGGTTTACAAAATAGCTAAAAATTAAGGCATGTAGGATCAAATAGTACACAAAATATTCCATAGAGGTAAAAAATACACTTCTTGGAATGCACCAAAGAAAATTTAGGCCTTAGGGTGTAAAATTCCAAAATTTAGGCTATATATTCACCCCTAGGGTGAAAAAAAATAATTTACACCCTAGCCTATTTGAATCCCAAGCTTTGGTTTTGAGTGCTAGCTAGCTAAAAAAAATGGCATGTGGGAGAGCATGACAACATGTTTTCAATTAGATGAGAGAGTACATACAACTACCACACAATGGACCACCAATATGTAATCTCACTTTCACCATTAATGCCATTTATTAGTAGCCCTAGGTCAAAAAATGACAAAGTCACCATTTACATTTTAGGCAAAAAGTTGGCTTTGTTAATGAAATTATGACTTCATATGAAGTCATCATTCCTAAAAATGGTGGTTTTACCAAAAATGTTTGAAAATCACTAAAATGGTGATTTATCCCAATTTTGGGTGAAGTTTCCATTTTTGTGAAATATGAAAATGGTGATTTTGATAAAAAAAGGTGCAAAAACACCAAAACAATAACTTTTCCCTTTGGGACAATGGTGACTTCACTCTAATAGGCAAAAAAAACTAGCTTAGGGACCTGATAAGGGTTCAAACTCTAGGAGAGAGGGGAAAATAGGATTGGTAGGTTATGCATAGGATTAAATATTAGTATAGAGTTAGGTTGATACTAATCTATTTGTGATTGTAGGAGTGGCTAGCAGTTTTGATGACATGAGAATGACATTACCACTATTTACATAGCACAAATCTAGATGGTGGAGATGACCAAATTCTTAAAGGCTCTAGATCTACATGACATGGAATGGATTCTATTTATTCATATAGATTAATTATATTTGATAACATTGGAAAAGCACTAACACAATGAGACCTCAACATTCCATCTACCCATTAGAGAGGTGATTACCATGCCTGAGTATACCTAGCATATCCTCAAGCTACCAAAAAATTATTAGGTTGTGCTTGATGATTTGGTTAGTAATCAGGGCATTCCCATGGATTATGTAAAGGTAGACATAGATCTTATTGAGACCTACATAGATATATGACCTAATGACCTATCCCCTAGTGATCCTTCACTACCAATACTCATTGATAGGGAGGTCATATTTTTGATGGATATTATTAGTGGCATCTTATTATATGACAAGAGTGGTAAATATTTTCATCTGGGTCATAGAGGCATCATTCACAGAATTATGGATGAGGCAACATGATTTTCATGGGGTTTAGTTGTCCTAACACAACTATACAAAGATCTACACATGGTGGTATATATAAAAGGATACAACATTAGAGCATTGACACTTATGATGGTTTGGGTTTGGGCATATCTCTATTGAGTGACTTATGGGTGACAGACAGGTCTAAGATGCTGAGGAGCCATTGGTATATAGCTAGGCAATTTTGAGGCAAAATGACAAGGGCACTAGGGAGAGTTTTAATTCTACTATTGGATGTTCTATGAACTCACTCCATAGTTATTCATTTAGATACCATATATGTTGTATTAGTTATAGTGCTTAAGGGATGATTATTATATTACCTATATGACATCTAGGTGATTTCTTACTAGCAGGAAGTCACATATTATCAAGGAGTACCACCCTAATAAGGTAATTTATTAGTTTAGCATGACATAAGATGTTCTAGATGGGCCTAGGTGGTTTTCTCACATTGAGAGAGATTAGCTAAGACACCCTAATTATTTAAAGGTGTGTAGTGATTACTAACTATCTAAGTAAGCCATGAGTAACATGGTCATATGTAAGGGGATAATTGATGTAGGGGTTACACTTGAGTATATTCACTAGATGGTACATGTGTTCCCTTTGAGGCTTATGATCCCAAATTAGGTAGGTGTTTATATGCCTATGGATATTGATTATACTGAGGCTGATACATCCATTAGGGCCAATGATAGTGCTAACACCTAAAAAAGCAATGAAGGTAAGGAGGGTGATGATGATGATGATGATGGAGGAGATGGTGGGGGGGATGATGGTGGAAATTATGGCCTAGCCATGATGGTGTTAGAACCCAACATAGTAGGTATTTAGGTTAATGTAGGACAACTAGGGAATAATGGTATAACTAGGAAAGGTAGGGATGTTGACATGCTCAAGAAGATCACTACTAGGAGGGTGAGAACATAAGTTTAGAGTGACAAGTGGTATATTTATAGACTAATCTAGACATATGCGATGATGATGATGATATGACTTGAATTTAGTTAGATATTACGTAATTGGAGGTTGAGGTGGCTTGGATGATTTAGGTACAAACCCAAATTACTATAGAGAGAGACTAGGCTATCTTATATAGGGACCAGACATTGACAGATGTTCAAAGGCTCTTATGAGAGCATGATGAGGCTTAGAGATCCATTACATAATAATTTTTTTTAGATGATTCTTGAGAGCCTTTGAGTTAAGGATGAGGCCTCATACTACCATATAGAGCATATGAGACTACTATTCTTAAGGACTAGTAGGTTACCACATTTGAGGTAGGGGATGCTCAGAGAGAAATTAATAGATAAGGTTGATCAAGGACTAGGACACATGTTATAAGAGATTCATATTAGTCTATCTATCAGTCATAGTTTTCACCACTAGGACCTCCAAGGCCACCAGGGCTACCTCTAGCTATAGGTCCCATGGATACACAGAGCCAAATTTGATCATTAACATGTTTGCATTTTAGCATACTGTACTTTTATTATTTTGAAACCATGATGATATGTATATATCCTCATTGTATATGATATTTGAGATATATTTACATTCATTTTTTGGTCTTTCAAGGTTGGTTGTACATATACATATTTTTTTGATACATATATATGATGCCCTATTTATTACCATGCTCATCTCATGTTTAGAATTATTTGGCATTATGGATGTTAGCATTATTGATGTTTATGCTCATGTATGATATTTTACATGTTTATGAGATGCTATTATATTTATATCTACTTATGTTGTATGACTTATATGTATGCTTTTTCAGAGATGCACGTCTATATAAACACATAATAAATCATATTTAATTTCTTATTACTCATTGATTTGAACATGTGTTTGGTATTTGGGTGGTTTTTGATCTTAGAGAAGTATTGTCATTGCATTGATCTCAAAGTCTATATTGGCCTAATTTTTGTTTTAGCATGTGATATTATGCATCATAGTCATGTAAAACTATAACTACAATATATACCATATGCATGGAAAACTTAGGTTGAATGCAAATATAAATAACCTAGGAATAAAATATGACCAATCAAATACCAAGTGTAAATAAAACAAATAATCCAAGTGTAGGAATATATACAAACATTCACAAGCTAAGTACAAGATACATATAATTAAGACTGAAGTGTAAATAACATGTAATGGACATAAGACAACTAAAATAAACAAAAAGGAAAAAGGAAAAAAATTATCAAACAAACAATAATGAAATAAACAAACACAAACAAAACAAATAAACAAACATAAAAAAAACAAATAAAACAAAAAAATAAATAGATAAAAATAAACAAAACAAAGTATACAAAAAAAAAGACAAATAAAAACAAACAAAACAAACTATACAAAGAAAGTAAACAAACAAGATAAGAGAAACAAAACCAACAAACTAATCAAACACAAACAAGATGACAAACAAATAAACAAAAAAATAAAACAAAATAAATAAACAAAACTAAATAAAATAAATAAATAAGATAAAATAAAAAATAATATACAAACAAGGCCAAATCACTTAAAAGGAATATAAACAAACTAAGCTAAAAAAATGACAATAAAAAAAGAATGTTAGTCATAATGTTAGTACAAAATAAAAGAAAAAAATCATTCATGTATGTGTGATAGAGGTGTTACTCTTGGCTATAGGGTTACCTTTGGGCTAGGTAATAATGACATAGGTAAAACAACACAAGAAAAACTTGCACAAGGTTTCCCCTAGGTTATATGGAGCAACGACACAAACATGATGACAAATTTTCCCCTAGGCTATAGTGGACAATGAAACAAATAAGATATAAAATGTTTCTCATAGGTTATAAGAGATAATGATATAAAACAAATGGTGGGGAATATAATAAGTAAGAAGGGGTAGTTGAGCTAACTCCATATGCTCTAGGCAAGTGGACACTACCTACATAATTCCATGGACACAAGGTCTAACATGAACTTCAGGCCAAATGTAGTTGTCCTAGGATATGGGATAGAATAACAATCTATGAGAAGAAAACATGATTGAATTGTAGAGGAAAATATGAATGATCTCACAAAATAACAAGTGCATAGGAAATAGGGGATGATGTGTTAGGGATAGCCTATCATTAGTGATCACATTTGTGTTTTTACTATTAGGTAAATTACTACTTACTAAATAGTAATTACCATATAGTAAATTAATAGTTAGTTACATTGCTATATTAACAATATATCACGTATAGCTAGTTGGTTAGTAAAATATACTATTTATAGAAATAATATATTTTACTTATACCCACATCTCTATTAATGGGTTTATTGTTAGTTTGACTTCCTATTCTATAAGAAGTTGCTTAGTCAGTCCTGGCTATTTAATAAACTATGTACTATTCATTTATTGATGTGAGAAATAATATAGTGTGAGTTTTATTATTTGTTATTACATGAGTATTTTATGTTTGGCTTTTAAACTTTATTTAAATATAAAACTAGATCTATTATCTGGTATCAAAGCAATGTTTGATCCATAGCTATAAATAGCATTAGGAATTTAGTTTAGTAGTTGATAAATATTGAGTGTTAGAATATGAAGATGTTGTATTTTTGATGTGGAAAAGGAGGACATGGCTACACTATTATATTCCATGCATCACTCAACTTCATATAGATCCATTATATAACAATCATGAGAGTCTTCAATAGATTTTGTCGAGATCATCCTTTTTGAAAAGCAACAAGCTATAAAGGAGAAATTGATATAAGGAAAACATAGCTCACCAAAAATTGAGAAGGTGCAAATAAAAACATAGTTTGATTGTGTCGTCCAAAGCCTATGTTCAAATATGGAATATAAGATATAGATCCATGTGTCTACCATCATGTTTAAATTAATAGACATTGATCCACATTAGATTGTAGAGTTTGTGATAGATTTATTGAAATCTATAGTGCATCTCTATTATCAAATTCTCCTTTTGGAACATTCAGATTTGTGCATTGGAGCTCAACTATATTTTGATCTAATTTATATTTTTGGATAAAATTTATGACATATATAATACATTGGACCATGCATTGAATTCACTCCACTTGGTGCTCAACCTACTGAATCATGATCCCATATTGGGAACACCTATCCCTCAACATTAATCTCATGGTGCTTTAGACTCACCACTCTTCATTTATATAGCTACAAAATTCTCTGAGCTCAAATTTCACCAAGATCAAACACATAAAATTACATGAATAAATATCTTGGTCTCTATTTGAGAGTTTGCCTTCATGAATTTGTTGCATGCTTCTATCTCTATTGATAATTACCTAATGTCATAAGTTTCCAAAATATTTTATTAGTTTTGATAAAATGCATTTTTAGATCTCTCTATGTGTCCAACATCTATACATTCAATGTTCCCCATAACCTGACATTACTAAGATGATGCATTGGATCTATGGTTCAATTTTTCATAGATTTTTTCTCATATTTATATTAGTATTCCTCAACATCATCAAAATAAGTATCTAATGACCTTCTCACCTTGAGCAAGGCACACAAAATTCCTCGATGAAGCATGTATGTAGATTAGAAAGAGTGTTTTATTTATTCATTTTTGAGTCATTGGTGTATGCCAAAACATCAAGATAAAAGATTAGTTAGTCAATGTGTTTATTTATAAAAATAGTATAGTCTTGATATAAATCATAGGTCAAAGTTATTAAAAGCTTATAGTCGAGTCAATTTTATGTTTGATAGATTATATCCATTTATTCATTTAATATTATCTCATTGCTTTTAAATAAATTATGAGTCGAGTTTATTTATAATATTACATGTCAATTATTTTTAAGTCGAGTCAATTTGGTAGATTGTTTATAGTATATATAAATTAATTATATTTTATTAATTTTTAAATATAGTTTTAATAAAGTCATTTTATTCAAGTCAAATTTTGTGTTAAAATATGTCAATCCTTAAAAAAAAAGTCAAGTTTGGTCAAAATTTAGAATTTACTTGTTCTAGATTATAGAAAGTCTTTATTTGATCCAAGTCAAACAAAATTTGTATGTTATATATTATATGATAAAATAGATTTAAAGTTTTTATCAAATGTTAATAAAATTAAAAAAGATTCAAAGTCATAAAAATTCAAAATTCATCAAAAATCTTAAAAGTGTTAATTCTAGAGTCAAATTTTTTTGGGTCCATTATCAAAATTATAAAAATAAAAATGAAAAAAATTTGCATCACAGATGCATTTTCACTTGTACATGACGTCCAGATTATGGGAGGAGTTTATCCTCATATGAGCTTCATCAACATTATTGTTGAGTAAGCAACTTCTACTAGAGGATGGAGGAAATAGAGGTTGGAGGTTCTAGAGCCTCTCATCAGTCACCAACAATGGGGCCCAAAGTGATTTGGTGATGTATATAGTATGGTGTGTTTTTTCATATTTTTTATTGTGTGTGTGCAAATAAAAAATATAAGTACATACCTATTCAAGTATTGAAATAAGTGAGCATTCATTTCTATATTTCCCCTTGAGATAAAAATATTGATGAGGACTTAAAAAATGCTATAACATTTTGTAAGGTTGTTGGTTGTCTTGTAAAACCATATGTTGTTTTTTGGTTGTTAGTTAACCACATGAAAAACCATCATTTGTATGGATGTTGGTAGTAAACCGAGTGTACAACCATTTTTTATTTGTAGGTTTTTGGTAAATTGAGTGTAAAACCATTCGATGTTTGTAGGCTGGTGGCTAGCCGAGTGAAAAACCATCATGTGAGTTTTTGTGAGGGTTGCAATATAGGATAACATCTTCCCCATGTTCACACTAAAGGGGGAAATTTTAGGGATATCCTAACATTATTGCTCACATTTGTGTTTTTATTGTTAATTAAATTACTATTTACTAAATGGTAACTATCATATAATAAATCAGTAGTTAGTTATGTTGATATGTTAACAATATATCATGTATAGTTAGTTGTTTAGTAAAATATAGTGTTTATAGAAATAATATATTTTACTTATACCCATATCTATATTAATGGGTTTATTGTTAGTTTTCTTTCCTATTCTATAGGAAGCTGATTAGTCAGTCTTGACTATTTAATAGCCTATGCACTATTCAAATATTGATGTGAGAAATAATATAGTGTGAATTTTATTATTTGTTATTATTTGAGTATTTTATGTTTAGATTTTAAACTCTATTTAAGTATAAAACTAGATCTATTATGACATTCATAATAAGGAAAGCATCAACACAAATAAATTATACAAGCATGAGAGCATGGTTTACCTAAAACCACACTAAAAGACAAGAGATGAGTATCCACTAATGAATTGAATTGGTAATTCATAGTTTTTACTACATTTATGGATTGAAATGAAAATTATCTCATAAAATGGTGAGATAATTGTCTAAGGTTTCTCGTAAAATGAGGAGAACATTGGTCGAGGTTACTCACAAAATGGTAAGAGTATTTAAACAGAAATTGCTCACAAAATGATGATAGCATAAGGAAATAATAAGGATGGGAAAACTAAAGGACAATTGATTACTTG
Organism: Torreya grandis; assembly: GCA_037957365.1. NCBI lineage: Eukaryota > Viridiplantae > Streptophyta > Pinopsida > Cupressales > Taxaceae > Torreya > Torreya grandis. The sequence goes on from JARHVA010000815.1 coordinate 4,273,470, forward strand.
TGAAATATTTATAAGACCCAAAATATTTAAGGAAAATAAGTGGTAGTGAAAAATATGGTTATGTTTGAGCTAACCTGAGATACCTAATGTATCTAAGTGCTACCTATATAGTCCATGTAGACCTCAAGCTGATGTAGTTATTCAAAAAATAGGAGGGAAAAGGCCAAGGTGGTCTATAAATATAGCTAGATAGCTAAGAAAGTACCTCCCATAAAATTTTTATGTATTTATATCTCACATGGAAATTCTAAGCCAATTTCATGATTTTGTGATTTTTAGGATTTTCCTAGGTCTTTTCAAATGTATAAGGGTTTTGAAACTATTTCAAATGTTTTTAGAATTTTCCAAGTATCTCGAATTAATGGAGAATTATGAGATAAAAAATGGTCCAAATCATAAAATGGAAAGAGTGTGGCTTAAAATGATCATAAAATGGTGAGAGCATTTAAACTTAAATTAATCACAAAACAATGAAAACATTTAAAAAAGGGTGGTCAAGCTGACCTAAGAAAATAATAAGTGATACCTACATAGTCCAAATGGATCTCAAGCCTTGTAGTTATACCTATAATGGTGAAATCTTGGAAAATTTTTCCAATGTTTTTGGGTTTTTGGTATCTTAACTTGACAGAGGATTATACGATACAAAATAGCCTAACTCACAAAATGGTGAGAGTGTGGCAAAAAAAAAAAATGATCAAAAAATGGAAAGAGCATGGAAAAAGGGTGACTGAGCTGATGTTAACATAAATTAAGTGTTATATACATAATATTTAAGAACCTTAAGTCACTATAGTTCTGTCTCTAATAGTAAAGGCATTCAAATAAGTACCATCAAGTTCAAGTATAAGTAAATGGAAAAGTATGGCACAATGATGGCAAAGTGATGAGAAAATGAATTATAAATGGGTTGTTCTTAATTTTACCAAAGGAAATTATAATTAATAAACAATTAAAAAAATTGGTTTTATGAATCTACCCATAGGTAGTTATAATTAGTATTATGAGAAATAACAAATGAAGAATGCAATTGCCAAGACCACTATCATACCACTTTCATATACTACCATTCAAAAGTTTGAATATAAAAAAACTATTGGAACCAAATTTGTGATCAACCAATAAATGTGATTTAAGTATAAATGAATTATAACCAAGGCCAAATGTGATAGGGGTATGTAAAAAGAACTAGTTGGTAACAAGCTAAGGTATGGTGGAATGGTATATGGTATGGTACAAAGAATAGGTATATCATGTCATAACTTAAATTATCCTATTATAAAATACTTTGAGCCCTTAAATATAAATTTTTTTGAGGTACATTATGTTCATTTGTTCATCAAGTTCATCTCCTTTTAGTGTGGCAGGCCTGTATGCTCCAAAACCATAATTAGCAATAACCATATAAGGCCATAACTAGTTAGGTTGGAACTTTCATTTATTCTGTCTCAACATTAACATTCTTCTTATTTTATTTTAAGACAATGTCACCAATATCAAATTCATGATGCTTAACATGCCGATTGTATTGGTCACAACATCTAATCTGATATGCTTGAAGGTTATTAAAGGTGACCATGCACTTTCCATCTAGTAAGTCCAGCTTTTAAAAATGACCTACTATGTAGTCCTCATCAAAAATAATATGCTGAAATGAAATATGAAGAGAAGGAAACTCAACCTAGATAATAATAATGGCCTTAGTGCTATAAATAAGGGAATATGGGGTAGCTCTTGTTGGAGTATGGAATGTGGTACAATATGCCCAGAACGTGTTAAATAATTACAAGTGAAAATTATGACCAACATCATTGAAAATATTCTTTAGAATATTGAAAATGGTCTTGTTATAAGCCTTAGCTTGGTTTTTTCCTTATAGGTAGTAGGCGGTAGAGAAATGTTGTTTGATACAGTAGTGGGTATAAATTACTTTCACATATTTATTTTTAAATGATTTTCCATTATCAGATATAATGTTAGAAGGGATACCATAATGGAAAATGGGATGCTTAAATATTAATTTGGATATCTACTTACTAGTTACATAAGTGAGGTTGTAGACACCCCATTCTGACCACAACTAGATTCTGATTGATTTCTATCAAATAGTGAAAATTAAGCCTAGGAATCATTAAAAATCCCAATTTAATCCACACATCATTAATTAATGATCATAATCATGTTTTTGAGTCCCTATTTTGGGTATTATACTATACTCAATAATAAAATCTCATAGATTCATCCCCAGTCACCTTACAACCTAATAACTGGCAGTTTATAGCCTATGGACCCATTAAGCGAGGCACTTGAACAATTATTTAAAGAGATAAAATGATAATCAAAATGAATCAAATAGTTAAACCAAATTAAATGATTAGATAAATAATCCATTTTCAATTAATGAATATCTAAAAATGGAAATTCAAAAATTCAAAATATCAAGCTTCTTCATCATTGCTTTTATGAGTTGTTAAGCCCTCACAAAATATCTAACAAATATATAGTTTGTGAGTCATGCCTATTAATTGAAAATCATAATTACATGCCACCTCCTTAACTCAACTGGAATTAGACTCAACTCACCTAGGTTTGGTTTGAACTCATTTCATGCTTAATTTTAACCCAACTCAACTTGGGCAAGAGTTAACTTTGGAGGCTATAAATACAAGGCCTCACCTATTGATCCATAAGCTTTCTTAGTGCAACGTTATTATGCCAAAATACCTCTAAAAATCTTCATAGTAGTGTTACCATGCCAATTTAATAATCCAAGAGAAGGTAAAAGGATGTTTTATTTTGTTTTATAGTTATGTTTTCATAAAATACTAGTTAAATATGCTCTCCCTAGTGTATAGGCTAGAGGTGTTAGTATTTAGTGTGTTAGCTTCTAATTGGATTTTATTGACTAACACTATAATAATCTCCCCTCAATGGATTTCCTTGTTCACATGATGGCACACCCAATGGGACCCTCACCCCACAAAGTTATTTCCATGGAATTTTAAGACATCTTTCTAACATTTTTCATGTTAAAATCCTAACTTGTTGACCAAAAAATTGAAAATTTGAAGCTCATGGAAATTACACAGGAATCACATTTTTGCTCTATGTAGTTGCATTTTTACACTATGAAGTAGTGATATTATATTGTGGAGTAGTAATACTGCATTTGCATTTTTTTACTTGGTAGTTATAATTTTCACTTTAAATATATGATATTAATTTGATAATTGTGTTATTGCCTTTATAATTGTAATTTTGTCCTAAAATCTACAATATTGCCTTAACAATCATGATATTGCTTTGAGAGTTATGGTATTGCCTTTATATTACAATTTTGACTTTGAAATATGCTATATTGACCCTATAATCAATGCTTATACATTTAAATAATGGTAGTTTTGCAATAATACTTTATTTTACAGGAAGTTGCAATTTTGCACTAACTAATTACATTTTTATAGGAAAGTTATGGTATTGCTTTGTATATATATGGCATTGCACTATGTGAAAAACATAAGAAATTTGAGATCTAAATTCCAAAAGTCATTTGCTCACTTAATTTTATCTTCTAAGCACAAGGACCCTCTAACACTTTTTATAGGACCTAAATACCAAGGAAAGATGTTTTTAATGCTCTAAGGTTAAAATTCACATTTACATTTGGTACTTAAAACTCATTTACTTGACTTATTTTCAATTTTTAAAGTTATCAAACAATTTCAAGGGGATAATCTTCATATAATATTTTGCTTGGTGCTATAAAAATGAACTTGCACTCTAGTTAAGTACTCATAAGAGCTTTTATTTTTGTGATTGTTATTGTGTGTTTGTTTCTCAAGCATAACATTTATGCTCTCCCCCATCCCCTTTAGGGAAATTGGGTGATCAAAAATATTTCACTTATTCTATTTGTTTCTTTGTCCAAAGCATGGAAGGAAAATATCTAAGGCACTCACCAAAATTTGAATGATTTGGGTGATCCAAAAATGACCATAAAGTCCTAAATTTTTTTATTTCATACATCTTGGCTTGTAGGCATGAGTTCATAGCCTTCCCATGAGTTCTATAAGGAAGTATTGAATTGGAAATTCATATCCCAACATCATTTCAACCCCACTCCATGGTAGGATTATATAAATTAAGGTTGACTTACTTGGATGCTTGTTTAAGTAGTTAAACAAGCTCTGTTAGTAAGAGATTAAATTAGAACATAGGTTTAGCTCAAAAATTACACTACACTAAGTAATTGATGAATTTAGTATTTGTGAAAAGGATAATAAATTTTCACAAGTATATTAATGCATATTTAGATGACTTTTTTTTGGCCTAGTATTAACCACATATATGGGATCATTTAGAACATATAAAAATTGATAGTTTTTACACAATCCCAACTTGTCATGGATATATTGTCAATGCAGGGCAAGTAGCCCAAAGTTCCATGTCATCGGACAAACTCTTAAGAGAAGAGGGGGCCTATAAACCCTAATTTTTATGTGTATTTAAATTTTTGGATTAAAAAAATAATTTCATCTCAAGAGTAAGTATATAAATGGAATTTGATAGTATGAAGCCACCTTATCAATTTTTAGGATTAAGATGATACACTTAGGTGTTTTTGTTATTTTTCATTTTTACTTGAATTATTTTGAGTCAAAATTATATTTTTGTCATACCATGCCAAAATAAGTTATGTTTGCACATTGCTCTCTTGTTGTAAGAGGTGTTATGCCATGTATTTGACACCACACTTTTCCCTAGTCATTATTCAAACTTTTATGTGTGTGTCACTTATTTTTAAGAGGTAGGATTATGCTACCCATTTCATTATAAGTCTTCTTCCTTAGAGTTTTTAAAACAAACCATTTGTCATACCTTTAGATCAAGAAAACATCATTATGCTGATCACATTATTTTAGAATTGTTGCCTTGTATCCAATCACAATTTCAAAACCACATGTGACTTATTGGTCTATGTGTAGTATCATTATGCTATCCATTTCGGTCTAGCTTATTGTCCATTTAAGAACCAAGCCTTCTAAATAGAATTTAAAATTGGTCTCGCTAGGTTCAGATTCAAATTTTGATTGGATTATGGGTATGCCTCACATAATTTTGGCTTAGAGATTTACCTCTCATTTTTGGATTGTGCAACTTAGACTAATTCCTTGCTTTCTTTAGTGATATTTATACCTAAATCTGGGAATTGGTATATCTTCCATGTGCCTAAATTCCAATGTCTTTTGTCAAAAGGTTAACTTTATGTTTAAATATGAATGCCTAGTTTGAGTCAAAGTGTTTCAAATTTGTTAGATTAATTATCTTTCCTCTTAGACTTAGTGTTATTTAAAAGTATAGCTTTTGTGTCATGGTCCCAAAAGACCTAGCAATTTCCTTTTATTTTAGACCTAGTGTTGTGCCAAATCTAGCTTTTGTGTTGTGTTTCCAAATGACCTAGCATTTTACCTTACATTTTTGACCTTGTTATTTTGAGCCTAGCTTTGTACCTTATTCCCAAATACCTAGCAACATTTTTCATTTTTATAACTAGATTAGAGTTGTTTAAAACACTTCTTTACCAATTTTGACATTTAGAATTATCCATTCAATTGACCATTTTTGTAAGACATTTGACATTAGAATATTTTAGACCAAGTTTATCATTACCTAATTTAGAAAAACAACTCCATTCTTATACCAAGTTTTACCAATTTTAGACCATTTTAATTTTAAACCTTTTTAAAGAGTTTGTAGAAATCTAGACCTTATTTTCAAAATGTTAGTAATTTATGGGATATGTATCATTACACTTGTAGTGGATCCATGTATAATCTAAGCTATGATAACGTGGTCATGAATGATAACTTTGTTTAATACCCCTATGGTGATGATGTGGTTTGTGATATGGATCCTTATCCTCCATACACTACTCAATCTGGGGAACAAAGTCAAGATCCATTAGCCCATTATTTGGTTAACACACCTCAATCTTCATAACAAGACCAAAAGTGAACCATGTAATATATTGTTAGTGTACCATCAGTTATGGAACAAGTTCAACAACAATGGTATTATGTCACTATGTCATTCATATATGATCCTTATTTTTTTATCATCACTTGATTGAAAAAAATACAAGGTTCTATTCATATCCATGAAGGTAGGGGTGAAGTTTCTAGTAGAGTTCCCCCATGAAAATTTACCTAGTCTAGTAAGAGTGACTTTAAGCATGCCCTATACCCAAGCCATTGAACATGCCTCTACTATATATCCTTTAGTTCTCATGTCAATGTCATATCAAGATCCAAATATGATTGTGAAAGGAAAGGGCCTCATAGAGGACTAATTTATAAAAATGCAAGAAACATATCAAATGTATTTGAATCTAGCACACAATTTTAATGCCATGGCCATGCCAAACACTCCACTCATATATCTAACTCCTTCAACAAGAGTACTAATTGAGTTGATAGGTTAAGATAATTTGGTTCTAGACCCATTTACATCAATCACTTTATTTAGTGACATGTATAATGTCCCATCTATTGAAGACGTGACTATGGATTCTAGGCAAAATAATGTGCCAAACATAGTGGATAACATGCAAGTGTATTCCAATATAGGATAAAGTGGTTTAATGACACCTAAAAATAGTTTTTAAAAATAAGTGCCTTTAGTTAATACCATGAGTGGTTCACAACAATAAGGGACAATAAATCATATTTTACAACCACAATAGATTACTTCTAATCCTCAACTAGCTTCTTTGTGAAGCATGCAACCATATGGATTAAATAATCAAGCACCATCTAGTGATTTGACTCAAAAATAAGTAAAGAGTGTTATCCCACCTCAACAGGTGATGACTAATGTTCCAAAACATTAGACATAGTATAATCTACCACCACATTTGAGACATAACACTATGCTACCTCAATAGGGGCAACAAATGTTCTACCTTGATAGGTAGTGACAAATGTACCTCTATAGTCACAGACCAATATACCTTACAATATCAAACATTGTATAATAAATAATGTATATCTATTGGTCAAAGACAAATTCTAAACACCCAACAAACATCTATCTCACAACATTTTTTTTCACAATAAAGAGGTACCTTTGTTCAACAAGTACCAATCAGGTAACAATTGCCTTTTACTCAACATGTGCCATAGATCTAAAGATAAGGCCTTAGTCCACAATAAGTTCCCTTTATTCAACTAGGTTTGACTAGTCAGAAGTGAGTCCTTACTCAACCTCAATAGGCACAATATTTTATGCAAATCCATATCCTTTCATCATAGCCCTAATTCCCTTAAAACCAAGGTTATATACTAAATCCAAACCAAAATATATCCCAAAAATGTGTGAAATTTTAAACAATACATTCCAATCTATGGATGCATATTCCTAGCTAGTTCACCCATCAAACCAACATTTTATAATAAATCATACTTTAATTATACCCTAGTCAAGGTAATCCACCTTTGATCACTCAGCCACCACCTCAGCCATATGTACCATCTAGTTTATTAGCCCAAGATCTATAATAAAGGAAGGATGCAATTGATACCATTCAAGTAGGGAATAGACCGAGAAATTCAAGCTAGACAACATGTGTTAATACCCATTCAACATGGAGTATCTTTAGATACCATTTCCTCCAGGTTATGAACCAATAAAATTTGATAAATATAAGGGTAAAGGAGACCCTATGGCCCATTTTATATTGTTATTTATCACTTTCCAACTAGTGGATTATAGTGACATTTACCTACTCCTTTTGTTTCCTATAAGTCTAGTAGGATAGGCTTTTGAGTGGTTCCTCAAATTTCCAAATAAATTCATATGTGATTTTGATGACCTCTCAAATAAATTGATGTATGTTTCTCCCATAATCTTGAACATGATATTTCATTAGTATATTTGACTTAGGCCAAATAAAAGGTCGGTGAAAGATTTACCAGCTATCTATAAAGATGCAAAGTGCTTGCTAGTCACTTCACCCATAGCTTACTAGATAAACCATTGGTCACTGTGTTTGCTAAAAAATTGCACAATGATATATCCTATCATCTAGAGCTTCAATGTGTGCATAAATTTAAAGAGATCATCAAAAAAGTTTTTCATATTGAAAAGGGCCTTATTAACAAATAGATTATCAAGTTAACCTCTTCAAATCAAAATCATGGCCAAAACTAAGGTGCAAGCCCAAGTTAAAACCTTAACTAAGTCCAAGTATAAGCATCGACACCATCCCATGCTATTAACAATGAGAAATACAAATAATATAACTATAATAAGATTATTTTGGAAATGGGGTAATTGAGTCACATCATGTCAAAATGGTGCAAACACCATCTACTCAACCTATACCAAAAATGCAACTTACTCCTAATCAATAACCTATTCAATAAGTACATCCTTTGTAACAAATTAGATGAAACCCACAAATATAGGAACCGCCACCTTTGCAAACCCCTCCTCCAATAATAATACCCATTCCCCTAGTCTTTAGTGACCTTGGTGAACCTATTGAAGTGGTGTCTCATAATCTAGCTGCAACTAATATGATTAGTTGGACAATTATGAAGCACTATCTTGAGGGTATACCATATCCATATTGGTAAAGAAAGCATGAGTTATATGAATACCATCATGGTCATGGACATAATATACATAGTTGTGTGTAGTTAAAATAACTCATAGAAAATATGTTAGAAAATGGGGAGATTACATTTGATAATAGAGCATCTATGTCTAATCAGAACTTAGATATCTACCAAAACCCTTTTATGTAGCATAAAAATAAAAATCATCAACAACAATAAAGGTAAGAATAAAAATAACCATATCAACAACCATTGTGACAACAAAAATAATATCAGTAGCAACAATAACAATGTAAACAGAATGGGAGGAACCAAGGCCAAAATTATTCCAACAAAAAACAAACTTACCATGAAATTGCACATGACTAAAACAAAGTTGTAGGTAATATTAAGGGAAGGTCATGTTTCAACCATCACCATTAATCCTATACCAAGTGCTAATAGAGTAAGACCATTTACAAATAATTCAAATCAACCCACTTATGTCAATAATCATTCCTTGACATGGGACCACAACCAAGTGAAACAAAAACCAGGGATTAGTATTTCAAGACCTTATAATGATAAATTTTCATTGCCTCATGACCAAAATGAAATGCAATGGCTTTTTAGACTTATCCTATTTGGTCCATCTCCATAATTATCAAGTTCAAATGGTCTTGTATCTAATCTCAATTTTGTAATCACAAATATATGGTCTAAGATTACCATTATAAGCCCATCAACTCCTCCCAATGAACCAATACAATCTAATTTATTGGATAGGATGAATCCATATACCATTATTATATAAAAGTCATATGACATTATGGAAAAACTCTAGAAGACACCTGCACAAATCTCCATTCTAAAATTGTTGCATTTATCTAATATTCAAAATAATTTCCTAATGGAACTCCTAGGCCAATCCTAATTTCCCAATGACATAACCCCAAAAAAATTCCAATATTTGTTTGGACATCTATCCCTATGTAAACAATTAACCTTCAACCAAAGTGATATGTTGTCCCTTGGCCCTCTTCATTACAATCCCTTATACATAGAAGTTGTCATAACATGACACAAAGTGAAATGTGTCCTCATAAGCAATGGATTGGGTATAAATATTATGTCTCTAAAGATAATCAAGCATATCATATACAAAAAAACTAATCTACAATAAAAAATAATTACTATCAAAGCCTAAGGCAATGAAGAACGAGAATCACAAGGTACCATAAGCTTATCACTTATCATTGGGTCCTTGACCCATGATACACTTTCCCTTGTGTTAGACCTATATTTTTATTAAAATTTGATCTTGGGAAGACATTTTGTTGGAAGTATATGCTGAGATAAGGTGGAGTGAATCAGTTTCTTAATAATTTCTATTCAATTCCATTCATCATTCCATTCACATAAATGATCAATGCATAAACAAAGCAAATACACAAGCATATCATGAGAGAACACAAAAGATATGAGGGAAAACCTATTTAGGGATAAAACCCATTGAACCATGAACATAAAATATAGTCCTATAATGTCAAGATCCAAAGTTTAGTGAAGCACCAACTTCACAAGGAGCTCCAATCTTACCTAGTTAAACACCCACTCAACTAGTCTTTTGCAAACTCTATCTTGCAATGAGGCTCCAACCCCCTAGGTATATTAGCACCAAATAAGTCACATATGATATATAATAACCTTATAAAACTTATTTATAAATAAATTTTATATGATAAACTTATTTTTCACTCTTTACCCTTCAATCTGACTCAAACAACCTCTTAGACCTTATCACTCAAATAGCCCTCTCTTTGGAAGAATTAAGTCAAATGAATTTTGATCAACATATAAATAAAAATAATTAGATACTAATGTAATTTTTATATCATATCTATAATGATATTCAATATCTTAACTTATTCTCTAAAACACTATATCCTTTACTCAATAACTCAATCCTCTAACTAGTCAAAATAGGCTTATTAGGCCTTGACTTTATACTTGATACATATATTGGTTGTATAAGGACCTTAACATAATTTTATTATGATTTAAATATATCAATTCACATGTTTAATAAATGAAACAAATAATACATAAGTCAGTTATAGTCCATAAGGACCAAATCTAACATTAGGCCTAATGGAGACCTAATGGAGACCTAATGTAATTAGGTCTGTCTAATTCACACATTACCACTTTGAACTTTAGTAAAACTTATTGTATTAATAAATGGATTAAAAAATTCATAAATTAATATAATATACCCCTTATAATTTCACCTTAGGTCCCCAATTCCATTTGTTCTCATAGCTTGAAAGTCTATATTGTAAATTTGAACCATATACATAAATTTACCACATAAACCATGAATAAAATTATATATATATATATATATATATATATATATATATATATATATATATATATATATATATATATATATATATATATATATATATATATATATATATATATATATATATATATATATATATATATATATATATATATAAATGACTTAAAATACTTCCCATAATTCTTTGATATTGACCACACAGGCTAAAAGGCCTCAAAAACACTCCTGTAGATGACTTACTCAGAAACACTAAAGACTGTCAACACAGTCAAAATATTTTGACTCTTCAAGATGGAAAAAGGATTTTAAATGAATAAAAATATATTAAAATGATCATATGAGTCATTTATAACACTTTAAATATATTTTTATCATTCAAATTAGTGAAAAATGACTTAGGAACATCCTTTTCACACACACATAAAGTTGCTTGTAGGACTAAAAACATAGTCAAGAAAATCAACTTATAAAACACCTTGGGAACACTTATGTGATATTAAAATGGGTTTTTTTTAACCTTTATAATACTTATATCACATATTAAAATATATATTTCATGGTCATATATCAATATTAGTCTTATAGACCAATACCATAACTTTACTCTACATAGACTTAACTATGTTAGACAGACCAACTTGATGACAACTTTTTGCATTGGTGTAGGCATCATAAAAAATTATAGACAAAGGGGATAGGAGGGATATGTATTTAATAGTTACCCAATGTATTATGATCCATACCTATTCCTTTAAAACCAATCCCTAATCTTATTCTCATTCTCATACCTAGTTTTCTCACTGTTTTGATCATTAGGATAGTTTAACGATAGGTTAACTTCCATGACCAGTTTATAAAATTTTTGGTATGAAAATTGATTATAAACTTTCATGGGAATAAAATATAAGTATTTCACATCATATTCCATCAATTTTTAAGATTTGACCTGGTCAACCCTTCTTGTAACATCAAAAACCCTAAAAACAAGGGTTTTCTTGTAACTTCCACTTACTCTCAAGACAAACAAAACCCACCTGAAGAAACCTTGAAGAGTAATTTACATGTTAAAAACATAAAAATAGTTCAACTAGACCATTATGATCCATAAATAATTATATCTTTACTATTATGTGTTTGTTAGGGTTTTAGAAGGGTTTTGACTACCTTACCTTATTAACAATCATTCATAAAGGATTGCCCCTCATCTTCAAAACTAATGCCAGGAAAATAAATCTAATAACTTTAACCAACTTACATGAAGTTATCAATCTCTCATGAAAGTTTTTCATGTGCCAATGAACATGAGAAACTTCTTCTCAGGTCTGTAACACCCCATTCTGTGTATATAGTCAACCTTACCACAATTTTTCATGCTTCATCCTATAGGTTCTGACTTAAAACTTTGTATACAAATTTTAAATGATACCTTACACCTTTATCAATTCTTTAAAAACCTCTTTCACCTTTGTAAATGATCTTGACACCTCATTAGGTCACTATAGGTCACATTGCATACTAGGTCTTATACTGTCAATCATAATTAGACTATGATCATGCCTTGAAACCTCTTGAACTATCTTAAACACTATACCATCATGTCATACAACATCATAACATGATCAAATTATTCCAACCTTCCTTACATAAGTCTCATATAGATTAACTCAATGCTACTAGACCTATGCCATTTCAATAGTTTCCTTAATTAAGACTTCAAGAACTCAACATTAAGAACAACAAAGATAACATATAAAGACATAAATGACAATTTCATGAGATAAATGAAACCTTCATTCATACCTTGTAACACATTTCAAATAATCTCCCCTTTTGTCATTGATGGAAACAACTCATTGATGTAATCTACTAAGAAGGACTTCTCTTACTGGGAAATAACTTATTGCAGATAAATATCCCCCTTTGACATTAATGACAAAGCAATTACCTAAAATAATATTTTTAGATAAAAGATTATATAAAAATCCCTCTTTCATATTGCATATCTTAGATAGATTTTTCTTGACTCCCCCTTTGACCTCATAACTTGTTCTCTTTTTTTCTATTATTGGAGCTAAAACATATCCTCATTAGCTCTCCTTAATCACTTTGTCTTACTTAGTGGATGTTAGGGATAGTAATAACACCTAATTCTTATATCAGATGTTCAAAAGTAGCCTTTGAAAGAGGCCTAGTCAAGATATCTACAATCTAATACTTGATAGACATAAATTAAAGCTTAATGCTTTTTTCAATCACTTGTTTGGTATTTTAATGTAATATATGATTATTTGAAACACTTATGACACTATTATTATCATAGAGAATATAAATGGGGCCATAAAAATCCACCTTTTAGTCTCTCAAGGTTTGTTTCATCCAAAATACTTGAGTACAACATGAGGCTACTGCAATACACTCAGCTTCACATGTAGATAAAACTACTGAAGGTTGTTTATTGCTTAACCATGAGACTAGACACTTACCTAAGAAGATGGATCCTCCATTGGTACTTTTTTTGTCATATAGACACCCAACCCAATCTTCATATGTATAGGCTACTAGATCAAACTTCTCACTCCTTAGGTACCATAAAACATATTCCAAAGTCCCTTTGAGATAGAAAAGTATCTTTTTTATTGATTTTAGGTGGATTTACTTAGGATCTACTTGGAATATTCCTACAATACCTATTGCTTGCATGATATCTAGCCTAGATGCAGTAGTATACAATAAACTCCCAATCATGGATCTATGCTTTATTTGATTAACCCTTAAGGATTCATCCTCCTTACTTAGCTTACATCTTATAAACATAGGTGTACTTATAGCCTTACAATATTCCATTTCAAACTTATTTAACATCTCTTTTATATACCTAATTTATGAAATAAACATACCTTTTTTAGTTTGACTAATTTGAAGTTGAAGAAAGGATAGTTCTCTAAGCGTAGACATCTCAAATTATGACTTCATCACCTATACAAAGGCCTTGGTCATGTTTTCATTAGATCCACCAAAGATAATATCATCCACATAGACTACAACTATAAATTGATGATCATTTTCAGTTTTGACATACATGTTACTATCTACAACTCCTATTTTTAACCCTTGGTCCAAAAGGTACTTATCAAGTCTAGCATACTAAGCTCTAGGGGCTTGTTTTAAACCATAAAGGTCATTCTTCAACCTATATACATAATCCTTATTATCAATCAATAGGAAACCCTTAGGTTGTTTAATGTATACCTCTTCTTCTAATTTCCCATTTAGGAAGGTTAACTTAACATCCATCTAGTATATGTTGAATCCTTTGAAACATACATAGGAAATAAACATCCTAATAGCCTCTAATCTTACTATAGGAGCAAAGGTTTCTTCAAAGTCCACTCCTTCTACTTGAGCATACCCTTTACACACAAGTTTGGCTTTGTTACTAGTGACCTCTCCAATCTCATTCAACTTGTTCTTAAAAACCCATTTGGTACTAATGATGTTTTTGTCTTTAGGTCTAGGTACTAACTCTCAAGTTTCATTCTTCTCAATTTGATTTAAATCCTCATTCATTACCTATAACCAAAAATCATCTTCATTTGCTTCTAAAATTTTTTTAGGATTAATTTTTGAAAGTTAGGAAATATTTTATTGATTATCATCACTCACCATTTTTCTCCTTATTTGTATACTTTCACTTTTGTTTGCAATGATCTAAGATTTAGGATGATACTTTTGAATTTTCATAGATTGACCTTTTGAGTCCTTTATTTCCTAACTCTCTTATTCATACACATCTATATTTATTTTTCCTTCATCATTATTTGATTGATTATATGGATTCTTTGTCTCATCAACCTTCACATTTGTTCTCTCCACTATCTTTTGCAACCTTTTGTTATAAAATCTATAGATAACACTTACTGATGAATATCTTAAGAAAAAACATTCATCAGATCTTCAGTCAAATTTTCCTAAGTCCTCATCATCCCTCTTAATAAATCACTTCCAACAAATTTTAAGTGTTCAACATTTATGGGTCTACCATTCTATAATTCATATGGAGTCTTGTCATAATTGATCTTGATTTGAATTCTATTCAAAGTGTAAACTATAGTACTAATAGCTTCTCTCTAATAACCATATGATAGCATGGAATCATTCAACATTATCCTTTCCATCACTTGGAATATTCTATTATTTTCCTCAACCACCCCATTCTATTAAGGTGTTCTAGAAATTAAGAACTGTCTTCTTATTCCATTGATCTCACAAAATTCATCAAACTCATTTTACCATAAATATCCTCCTTTATCAGACCTAAGACACTTGATATTTACATTATTTTCATTTTCAACCAAAAATTTAAGGGTCTTGAACTTGCCTATATCTTCTAACTTATCCTTTACTAATGTTACCCAAGTCTTTCTTGTGAAATCATCTATAAGAAACATGAAGTAGCTATCTCCTTAAATACTTTGAATCCTTATAGGTCCAAATAGATCAGTTTGGTTGTGGAATATTGTTTAGATTTGAATCTTATCCTATTCTACTTACCATCTTGACATGCCTTACAAAGAGCATTTACAGGGTTAGATATTTTGGGCATATTCTTCATAGATCCCTTAGAGTTGATCTTGTCAAGATTGTCAAAGTTTATATGACCTAACATCTTATGCCATAGCCAACTCTCATCTACCTTGATCATGAATCATTTTTATTTTTTGATTTAATTTAGTACATAGATATTGTTTTCAGTTCTCTTAGCTTTGGAAATAAATCTTCTCAATTTTTCTCTTCTAATCTCACATCCATCTTCATGAAATGTTAGAGTATGTCTTTGGGTACACATTTGGCTCACACTCAACAAGTTATGTTTCAATCCATCTACATATAACACATTTTATTTTTTGGTCTTCCCATTTTCCAAGATCAAATAACCCTTCCTAACTATGTTAATAGATGTGTTATCCCTAAACCTTACTAAACCAATGGCATTTTTCTTCAAATTAATGAACTTGCTTTTATCCCCTATCATGTGACTTGAACAACCATTGTCTATTTACCATTTAAAATATTCATTTTGAGTGTGGAAATCAGTTTGGGCTATCATATATTACTATCCTCTATCTTTCTACTTATTTTATCTAAGATTTTCTTTCTTGATCCATTCTTTAGTGTCATAACTCCATAACCTCTCAACATGACTAGTTTTCCTAATATACTTTGTCTTACATTCTCTTATAATGTGTCCTCTTTAGTTATAACTGTAACAAATAATTCTACTTTTTAAACTATATTTAACATCTTTATGTCCAAATATACCATAAAATAAATAATGACCAATGAAGGAGTCCACAAACTATGATTTCTTGACCTTATTTGTCCTTTGATGAACATAAGATGATACATTTTTACCTTTCATGTCACTTGATGGAGCAAGGACCTTCTTTAATTGATGATGATTAACTTCAAGTTTGGTAGCTTCTTCATAAGTCTTGATTTTACAAATTTCATTTCTCCTTGACTGATTAATGTCTATTAGAGCCTAACATTTCTTGAAATCCTTTTGTTATTATCTAAATCCAATACCTCTAATTTCATAAAAGGATATTTGATATACAAGATACTGTTACGCTTTCTAGTACTTTATTCATACTTTTGATAAGTCCTTATCTTGATATAAGCTTTCTCAAATTATGCTTCTCAGGATTTTATTTTCATTCTAAGTTGAGTGAATTATTCCATGTGATCCTTAATTTTTAAACAACATTCATAATTTGTTTCATTGAATGTGGGTAGGTTCTCATTACAATCATAGAAAGTACTTTCATTGCCAAGATCCATACCTATGTTCTAGAGATATCCCTTAAAATGTTAGGTCTGATCAAGGGTCTAATATATAATACCATTTTTTGGAAGTATATTCTAAGAGGGGGGATGGGTAAACCAATTACTTAACAATTACTATTCAATTCCATTCATCATTCAATTCACATAAAAGATCTATGTATAAACAAAGCAACTAGACAAGAATATAATGAGAGAACACAAAAGATATGTGGGAAATAATATTGGGGGATAAAACCCATTGGAACATGAAAATATACTATAGTCTTATAATTTCAAGATCCAAAGTTTAGTGAAGCACCAACTTCACAAAGAGATCCAACCCCTACCTAGTTAAGCACCCACTCAACTAGTCTTCTGCAAGCTCTATCTTGCAATGAGGATCCAAAACCATTGGTATATGATCACATTATAACACATTTTTATAACTAAAATATATATTAAAAAATTATTATTCACTCATTACCCTTCAATCTCCCTCAAATAACCTCTTAGGCCTTCTCGCTCAAATAACCCTCTCTTAGGTAGAATTAGGTCAAATGATCTTATTCAAAACCTATATAAAAATATTTATATACTCATTGTATATTTATCTCACATATATAATTATATTAAATATATTAACCTATTATAAAAAACAATATATCCTTTGTTCAATAGCTCAATCCTCTAACTAGTCAAAATAGGCTTATTAGGCCTTGACTTTATACTTGATTCTTTCTCATACATATCTTGGTTAGATAAGGTACTAAACATAATTGGATTATTATTTAAAAAAATAAATAAAAATTTATAATAAGTTAAAAAAACAATACATAAGTTGGTTATAGTCTATAAGGACCAAATCCACCATTAGGCCTAATGGAGACCTAATGCAATTAGGTCTGTCTAATCCACATATTAACAATCTGAACCTTAGGAAAAATTATTATATTAAAAAATGGATGAAACACTTAATAAATTCATATAATATACCCTTTATAATTTCTCATTGGGTCTCCAACTTCATTTGTCCCATTTCACTACTTGGACCTACTAATTAGGTCTCCTTGCCAATAGGCCTTTCACTGCCTGAAAGTCTGTCTTGCAAATTTGAACCATATACAAAAATTTACAAAATAAAACATGAATAAAATAATATATATAGTATATTTATGACTTAAAATACTTCCCATAATTGTTTTTTATTCACCACATAGGCCAAAATTCCTCAAGAACACTCTTGTAGATGACTTACTCAGAAACACCAAACACTGTCAACACATAATCAAAATCATTTGACTCTTAAAGATTTAATATGGAATTTGAATGAATAAAAATACATTAAAATTATAATATTAGTCATTTATAAAACCATAAATATATTTTTATCATTAAAATTAGTGAAAAATGACTTAGGAACATCCTTTTCACATACACATAAAGTTGCCTATAGGACCAAAAACATAGTCATGAAAATCAACTTATAGAACACCTTTGGGAAAAATTATGTGATATTAAAATGGGTTTTTATTAAAATTTATAATCCTTATATCACCTATAAAATTTTATATTTCATGGTCATATTTCAATATTCGTCTTATAGACCAATTCCATAACTTCACTCTACACATACTTAACTATGTTAGACAGACCTGTTAGATGACAAATTTTTGCATAGGTGTAGGCATCATAAACAATTATATAATAAGGTTATAGTATGTATTGGTATTTAATAATTAACCCATGCCTTAGGATCCATCCCTAACCCTCTGTAACCAATCCCTAATCTTATTCTCATTCTCGCCTAGTTTTCTCACTTTTCTGCTCATTAGGCTAGTTTAGCGATAGGCTAACTTCCATAACCGATTTAGCACATTTTTGGTCTATAAAATAATAATAAAATTTCATGGGAATAAAATATAAGTATTTCACACAATCCTTTATCCATTTTCAATCTTTGACCTAGTCAACCCTTCTTGTAACATCAAAAACCCTAAAAACAAGGGTTTTCCAATAACCTCTACTTACTCTCAAGACAAAAAAAAATAACCAAAGGAAACATTAAATAGTAATTTACATGTTAAAAACATAAAAATATGTCAAATATACCATTAAAATACATAAATAATTATATCTTTCCTATCAGGTCTTTATTAGGGTTTTAGGAGGGTTTTGACTACCTTACCTTCTTAGCAATCATTCATAAAGGATTGCTCCTCATATTAAAAAAAATGAAAGGAAAATACATATAGGTACCTTAAAAAACTATCATTAATTGATCAAGATATCATGTAAAGGTTTCATATGCCAAAAAACATGAGAAACTTCTTCTCGGGTCTGTGATAACCCATTTTGTGTACATAATCAACCTTACCATGAGTTTTCATGCTTTCTCCTATAGGTTATGACTTTAAAATTTATACACACATTTTAAATTATCCATTACAAATTTTTAAATTATTTAAATATATTTTACACCTTTTTAAATGGTCTTGACCCCTCATTAGGTCACTATAGGTCACTTTGCATACTAGGCCTTATACTGCCAATCATACTTAGACTATGATCATGCATTGAAACCTATTCAAATATATTTAAAACTATACCCAAATTTAATAAGGAATAATATCATGCTCACATGATTAAAAACTTCATTACATAATTCTCATATAGCTTAACTCATCATGGTACTAGACGTATGCCATTTTACGAGGTTCCTTAATTAAGGCTTCAATAACTCAACATTAAAAAAAAATATATATATATCATAGAAAGACATAAATGACACTTTCATGACATAAATTACAACCTCATGCATACTTTTTAATATATTCCTAACATCTTGGATAAATTAAATTCATGCAACCTTTTGACATTACACCAATGTCTCAAGTTCTCACACTTAAGCATGTAGGTCACTATCAATGAAGATTTGTAGCCCTATGAACATTGAAAACATTTGAAGGATAAGTATGAAAGCTATAACTACCACTTTGGCCTAGATCCAGTTCCCCAAAAGGATAAAGATGTAAATACTTGTCAAATTACTTGAGGCTAATTATATAGACCTAGATAGTCCTAACTCATCTTCACATATACCTCCTCTTGAAATGTCTAATCATTTTACCATCTCGGCCAATGGCCCAAGAGAGTACACATTCCACATTGATAAACCTACACATAACCCTAAGTCCTATGTAAGACCTAAATCTAGGCCACCTTGTATGGAATGGTAATGAAAAGGGAAAGGCAAGCTTCATAGTCCATCACCTATTATTTTCACACTGACCATTGGACAAAAAGAGGACCCACTTGCCGATAATGAATCCTAGTTTTACAATGACAAATTGGTTGATTTATTCAAAAATGACAAATATCTCATTCTTAAAAGGATCATGAAGAACCAAGCCTATAAAGGTAGAGGCCTCAAGCTAAATCAATAGGGTAATCTTGAGCTAATTTTTATAACTTGATACAAAGGAACTTATGGTCTCAGATTTAAACTACCTAGGGGTGAACCCACATATCTTATTCATGTTCTAATGCCAATGTCTAGTGACAAAAATATTTGTAATGAAGTAGAGTCCAATCATAGCATTTCTGAAGACATTGTCAATACCAACCTATTTGATCAACATATTATTTACACCATTACCATAGTAATATGTTGTCATCCACTTCCTCTTTATCACCCTCAACTTAAAGCCTAGGACCAACAAGAATCCATAGTGCCTGTAGACAAGTTTGAGAATGATGAGGCCTTTTGAAATTTTCTAGGCTTAAGATACAATTTTCCATTGGGAGATCACAAATAAGGTTTATCTATCAAGCTAGATCATGCAACCTATTTCAGATAATAGGTGAACACCTTTAACCAAAAATGAAAGAATAAAACATTGATGTCCCAAGGTGAAAACCTATTTGAGGTGTTTTTGGACCAGGGTAAAAGTAAAGAGAAAGGGAAATCTTTTTGTGAAACCCTATTTTAGATTCCATTAGATGGAGGAGTTCACCTTTCCTCAAATGAAGCTCAAGAGACCACCAATGATAAAATTACTTTTGGGTCTAGGTCTATTTCAATAGAAAAACATGTCTTTGATCAAACTACATAGGAATTTCCTATAGTATTTTTGAAATGGCCATAATTTACATTAGGAGATTTAGATTCATATTATTTAGGAGAGCTTGAAGAACAAGTCCATCTAGAGGAATTTGTAGTTGGAGGCCAATTCACTTCATTTCTAATAATTCTACAAACTAGCTCGACTATCCTCATGGAAGATACTATGGAAGTCAACATCAAGACTCTAGATGACCTAAAGTGGATCAAATTAGGTGCATCCCTCACTGAGAAGGAATGTGAATCTTTTATAGCCCTTATGAGGTAATTTATTAACATATTTTCATGGGCCTATTCAAACATGCCAAGTTTAGACCATGTGTTGGTTGTAGACCACCTTGTTATACATCCTGATGCTAAAACTATGAAATATAAATTGTGAAAAATGAATCCTTATATTATTTTACTAGTAAAGAAAGAAATATAAAAACTCTTAGAAATGAGATGCATTTCACCAATTTACTATTTAGAGTAGATATCAAATGTTGTGCTTGTTAGTAATAAGCTAGAAGGAATCATAATCTGTAATAATTTTAGAGACATTAACAAGGCCTTCCCTAAGGATTACTTTCCTCTACCCAATATCAACTTGATATTTTAATCTACACCAAGGTATGAAATGCTCTCACTTATGGATGTATTTTTAAGGTACAATCAGATAATGATTGCACCATAAGATTAACACAAGACAACACTCATCACCCCTTAAGGAATGTTTTGTTATTAGGTTATGCCATTTAGCCTCAAGAATATTAGGGCCACATACCAAAGAGCCATGCCTGTCATATTTAATGATATGATGTATGGCATTATTTAAGACTATATCCATGACATATTTAGTAAATCAAAGACCTATGATAATCATCTAGCTGCACTATGAATAATATTTAAGAGGCTTCATGAATACAAGGTCAAACTTAATCCCAAGTAGTGCATATTTGGTGTCAATTTAGGTAAATTATTAGGATTCATCATCTCTCATTTGGGCATTAAAGTTGATCCTGCCAAAGTGCAAGATATTACTGAGATGTTGCCACCTTCCAATTTTAAGAAGTTCCATAGTTTATAGGGTAAAATATAGTCTATCAAATGTTTCATTTTGTAGTTGATTAAAAAATTCCACCTGTTCACTCACTTAATGAAGAAAAGTGTTACATTTCTTTGGGATAAAGACTATAAAAAAGCCTTTCAGTACTTAAAGGATTATCTTTCCAATCTACTTATTTTTTTACCACTAATGCCTAGAAATCCATTTTTATTGTACCTATCTACCATAGATAAATCCCTAGGGGAATTCTATCTCAACATGATGACAATGGGAAAGAACATGTTATATACTATCTAATCCATACACTGGTTGCATATGAACACAACTATGCACCAATATAAAAATCTTGTTTAGCTATGGTCTTTATATCCTAGAAGCTACAACTTTACATCCTTAACAATAAGACCATAGTTATTTTCAAAGTAGATCCACTCAAGTATCTACTATCCAAGATAGTTTTACAAGGCCACATGGCTAAATATATTATGCTTCTATGTGAGTTAAATATCGAATACATCAATTAGAAGGCCATAAAGGGACAAGTAATTATAGATCAACTTGCTGAAGCTCCCCTTATGGATACCAAACCACTCAATTTTCAATTCCCAAATGAGTCCATCATGACCATCATTGAAATACCTCCTGATGAGCAACATTGGAAGTTGTATTTTGATGCATCATTCACATTTATGGATCATGGGAAGGCCTATTTTTTTTATTACACCATAGGGGGATCTTATTCCTAAATCATTTCATATCAGCTTTCCTTGTACTAAAAACATGGTTGAATATGAAGAACTTATTGTAAGGATTTTTAGGTAGTACAATGGAATATTCAACATGTCATTATTTGTGTTGATTCTTAGTTAATCATCAATCATGTTACAAACCACTTTTAAACCAAATATGACAAGATGGTGCCATACAAGGCAATGGTTGACATTTTTGAGTAGTATATTGCCAACATACAATTTAAACACATACCTAGGGTTAGTAAAAATAAAATAGATGCCATGTCCACCATTGGTTATTTAATCTACCACACAAATAAGGCAAAATAATATTAGTTCTTCATTGAAAATATTTTAACACTTGATCATGAACCTTTGACTATTATAATGATCTATGATATTATTGATCCCAACTTTATATGGTAATCATAACTATTTAACGACCTTCATGACCATATCATGCCATCATGACTATCACACAAATAATAAAATGCATTTACACATCAATCCTCTCACTATACCTTAATTGGTCCAACCCTTTATTGCCATAAATTAATGAAACTCTACTTCATTGTTTAAATTTAGCAAAATCAACATTAGTGTTATGCGAAGTTCATGATGGAGTATGTGGAGCACACACTAATAGGGCTAATTTGGCAAAAAAATATCCTACATTCTGGTTACTATTGGATAACTATATAATTAAATGCAACTGCTTATGTCAAAAGGTATGAAAAGTGTTAAAGATAGGCCAATTTGATTTATGCCCTAACAAAAATGTTAAAATTGATACTTACACCATGGCCATTTTCAATGTGGGGAATTAGTCTCATTGGGAAGATTAACCCTACCTCATGTGATGGCCATAAACACATCCTTAGTGCTACTGAATATTTCACTAAGTGGGTTGAAGCTATACCCCTCACTTATATGACTATAAAATAGAACTCTAAATTAATATTTAATCATCTCATCTACTTCTATGGTATCCCATATGACATTATATCTGATAATGGTAGATCATTTAAGAACAAGGATGTCAAAATGCTTTATATCGAGTACAATATCACCCAATTTTTTTAGAGCATATTACCCACAAGGTAATGGTCAAACTAAGGCATCTAATAAAACCATTATCAGAATCCTTAAAATTATTATCAATGATTCTAGCCATGATTTGCACCTCTAAATCTTATGTGCTCTCTAGTAATATCACATTACTTACCATACCCAAACTGGAGCCACTCCATATTCCCTAGTCTATGGAACTGAGGCCATTCTTCCCATCAAGGTCAAATTATCTTCTCTTCATATCTCATTAAAACATGTCCTAGATGATACATATTATAGATTAGATTGACTATAAGAGATATAAATACATGATGAAAAATGCATGGCCACTATCAATAGCCTTCAAGCATATCAAAACAAACTCCATGGCCAACATATCTGACAGGTCAAACATATGGATTTTGAACTTGGTAATATTGTTCTCAAAGAAAACCAAAACAACATCACAACCAAGAAGAAGAAGAAGAAGGACAATTTTAAAAACAATTGGATAAGCCCATATGTCATTGTTATAAATTATGGCTCTGGAACATACATGCTCACTACACTAGATGAAGATGAATTTGATGAGCCGATGAACATAATACACCTCAATCATTATTTCAATTGAGAGAACTGATGTATTGTCTATGAGTCATGTTTACATTATACCATATCATCTTATTTGTATCATACTATATACCATTCTAACATACCTTACCTATTGACCAAAGTTGTTTTTACCCTCCCTTTCCACTCCTTTGACCTTTGTTATGTTCCATGGGTTCTTCGTGCACCTTCAGTGAGGGGATTCAATTAAATTTTAAGTAGTTCATTTAGTATTCTAGATAGAGGTAGTATCTTTGACTGTATAATAATGGTTTTGTAGTTATATCCTTCATTTTCTATTTAGTTTCATCATGAGTGTTATTGATTATAACCACCTTTGGAAAAATTAGTGTCCCACTTCATGCTACTAATTCTAATCACCTTTGGGAAAATTAGTATCATTGACCTATGTCATTGATTCCTAATTATAATTTATTATGGGTAAATTAAGAGAAACACCTTTACCATGAATTTTTGTATCACCTTGCCATTCCTATTTCCATACTGTGCCATTTGCCTAATTCATGAACTCGCTGCTACCTAGTCGGATTCCTCCACTATAAAGTAGAACTACAATGACTTAAGGTTATAATGGGACTATGTATCCAACACTTGATTCAAGTTGAGGTTTGATTAGTCAACATTTTTACAATGTTCTCACCATATTATTATAAATTTAAGTTTGAATTCTCTCACCATTTTATGAGCCTATTTAAGCCACACTCTCACCATTTTATGAGTTGGATCATTGATCTCATGCATCTCTTGTTGGGGCATTAGGCATTAAATATATTTTCATTATTTGAGAAAATGTTACTATTACTATAAATTTCAATGCCTTCCTAAATAGGGGAAAACTATAGACACCCCATTTTGGCCACAACTAGATTTTGACCAAACTTTAGACTAATTTCTACCAAATATTGCAAATTAAGCCTAAGAATCACTGAACATCCCCATTTCATCAACACATCATTCATTAATTCTCAATCATTTTGAGGCATCCCTATTTAGGCTATTTTACCATATACAATAATAACCTCTCAAGGATTCATCCCTAGTCACCTTACAACCTAACAACTGGTAGTTTGGCCTATGGACCCATTAAATGGGGCACTTGAACAATTATTGAAAGAGATAAAATGCTATTCAAAATAAATCAATGAATTAAAAATGATTAAATGATTAGGTAAATAATCCATTTATAATTAATAAATATTTAAAAATAGAAATTCAAAAATTTAAAATATCAAGCTTCTTCATCATTACTTTTGTGAGATGTCAAGCCCTCACAAAATATCTAATTTTTGATCCATGCCTATTAATTGAAAATAATAATTACATTCCACCTCCTTAACTCAAGTAGAGTTAGAATCAACTCACCTAGGTTTATTTTTAACTCATTCCATGCTTAATTTTAACCTAACTCAACTTGGGTGAGAGTTAACTTTGGAGTCTATAAATACAAGGCCTTACCTATTGTTCCATAAAATTCTTAGAGCAATATTATTATGAAAAAATACCTCCAAAAACCTTCATAGTAGTGTTACCATGCCAATTTCATAATCCAAGCTAAGAAAATAAACATTACCAAGGTTCTAAGGAAAGGTGGAATAATAGAGATTCATTTACATATATTTCTTGAGCACATAGCCAAGCAAGCCAATTCCACAAGCCTTTTTAGAGCTACAAGGAATGTAAAAGGATGATTTCTTTTATTTTATAGTTATATATTCATTGTATTCTTGTTACATATGATCTCCCTAGTTTATAGGCTAGAGGTGTTAGTTTTTGAATGGATTTTATTGACTAACACTATATTAATTTCCCCTCTATGGATTTCCTTGTTCACAAGTGGAAGGGTTTCCACCCATTTAATGGAATATTTGGTAGTAGTAAGGACATGTTTATGGCCATCTAAGGATGTAGGATTTATTTTGCCTATAAGATCAATTCCCCATGTTTAGAATGACTATGGTGTTGTCAATGGTTTGAGATTTTTGGTGGAGCTTGAATTATATTAGCATGCTTCTAACATTTCACACACCGCTTTACATATGCAACTGCATTTATTTCCATAGACAGCTAGTAATAACTAGTACACAGTAATTTATTGGCTAGGATTGCCTTATTAGTATGGGATCCACATGCTCTTTGATGAAATTCCCTTAACACTAATCTATATTATATCAAAAATAAATAATGAAGTAGAGTTCCATCATAGCTTCTATGATACATGGTAGGTCTAAGAAGGGTGTAACATGAGGTTTTATGGATGAAGGTTTTTTATTTCTTACGTGAAAGTTTAGAAGGAATAATTTGATATTGGAGGTAGGAATATATATCATAATACTAGGGAGATGTGGGTTCAACAATGCCACAAACCATAGGAATGATTACTTATTCATATACTAGTGCTAGGAGATGTTCCATGAGAAACTAATAGTCCTTGGCTCTATCTATAATCTAAATCATGGATCTAATTATGGCCATGAAATATGATATTATTTTATTGGTTGTAATTATTTGTTCAAATTTAATATATAAATTTTTTTGTTTGAGAGTATGGACTATGTCTTTATATGGTACCAACTTTTTGTCTATTATCTAGTACTAGTATGTGACTTGATTGATGGTAAATTATGAATCACCATGAACTAGTAAATATTAGATGTTCCATTTTACTACTTAGAAAATCCCTATGAGAGTTATTTATACTCGATTATGTTATTAGTACATGGAAATCCAATGTAAAACAACTTAGGAATAATATCCCCTTGTGATGTGATAAACAATATCGTAACACCTGACCCATGTGCTGTGAAGGAACCATCAAAGTAATTTTTTCACTGTTCTACCTTAGGAGGCTCTTTTACTTCTGCTACAATCATAATGGCTTCATCTATAAATCTAAATTTAAGAGGTTGAGTATCATGAATGGGAGCTTTTACAAGCTGATATGTGAGTACCTATCCCTTAATGGCCTTATGATTGGCATATTCAATCTCAAACTTACTTAACAACATGATCCATTTTTCCATGTGGCCTTGTAGATCTATTTCATAAAGTAGATACTTGATTGGATATAATTTGGTATTAAAATTTTTCTTATTGTTTATCATGTAGTGACACAACTTTTTGGCTACTAAAACCATAGCTAAACAGGCTTTTTCGTTCGTTGTATAATTAATCTCATAAGTGACCAAGGTTTAAATTAGGTATTAAATGGCACGGTCCTTACCCTATTCATTGTGTTATGCCAAAAGTGCCCCAAGGAATTTTTAGTCATCAATAAGTAAATTAATAATGGTTTATTTGACATATGTGGAAATAAAATAGGTGGATTGGCAGGGTATTCCTTGATATGTTCAAATGCTTTCTAGAAATATTCATTCCATGAGAAATTAATTCCATTCTTTAACAAGTGTGTAAGTGGATGGAATTTATTGACCAATTGGGATATGAAGTGTCAGATTGAATAGATATTAAACTATAAACTTTAGAACTACTTCAAGGTAGATGGTGGTGATATTTTGGTAATGGATTAAACTTTGATTAGATTAAATTCAATGCCCTTATGAGAGACAATGAGGAATAATATTTTTCTAGAAATTACACCAAATACACACTTCTTAGGGTTAATCCTAACTTTGTACTCTTGAAGTCTCACAAAGATTATTTAAAGTACAATTGTGTGGTCAACATAGGTCTTTATTTACCTATGATTTCATTGACATAGTCCTTGACAATGCCATGCTCATATCATGGAAAACCATTATCATGGCTCATTGGTATGTGGCTCTTTCATTATTAAGTCTAAATGGCATCAATTGATAACAAAACATTCTTCAAAAAGTGGGGAAAGCTATTTTATGCTAGTATTCTAGTGCTATTATGATTTAGTTATATTCTAAAAATCCATCCATAAGGGAAATCATTTCATATCCATCCATAGAATCAACAATCAAGTCAATGTTTTGTAGAGTAAAGTCATATTTTAGGTAGGATTTATTAATATCCAAAAATCAATGCATATTTTAATAAATTATAACTTCTTTCTCATTGTTATAATTTTGGAAATCGACTATGAATAATCAATTGTTTGAATACATCTCATGTCTAAGAGTTTTTCCAACTCTTTCTTGACAAGCACAATAATATGAGGATGAAATTTTCACATATTCTATTTAGCTATTTTCGCATTAGGTTGCACAATAAGATGGTGTATAAATAAGGTAGGGTCTAAACCTAGCATATTTAAATAATCTCAAGCAAATATGTCAACAAAATTCCTTATAAGGGATGTAAACACTTCATGTTCCTCATCAGTTAGGGATGTGCCTAATTTTATCCATTTTGGGTCCTATGGTGTCCCAATGTTAACCTCAAAAGTATCCTCCACAAGAAGTATAGAAACACATTCTAAAATAGTTTGTAATGAGGTAAGATGGTTGGCATTGGAAAAGTCCTCAGGCCAAACTAGCTCATCTAATTCTCCCAAGTAGGATGAATCAAAATTTACTAATGCTGGTAAAGGCCACATAGAAAATACCTCTAGGCACTCTTGAATAATTTGTGAAAAAGCTTACCACTTTTTAGTATTTTTTTCAAATCTATAAAGACTTGGAATATTAGTCTCCTATGATTCATGTGAAGAGGGGTGAACATCCCCATCTAACGGTACCTAAAACATGTTTTCACAAAGATACTTCCTTTTTCTTTACTTTTACCCTGGTCTGAAAGTGCCTCAAAGAGGTTTCCACTTTTAGACCTCAATGTTTGATTTTTTCTCTTTTGGCTGAGGAAGTTCACCCATTTTATAAAATAGGCCATTGGATCCAATTTGATAGGGAATCCTTGATTGTGATATCCTATAGGAATATGATCCCTCAAACCTAGAAAGTCATACTCTTCATTTTCAAACTCATCTAATGACATAGTTGATTCTTTTTGGACTTAGTCTATCAATTGTGGGTGATAAAGGGTAAGTGGTGAAGGGAAATAAATAGGGTTAATGATATAAATGACATAGGGGTTAAATAAATTTATATTAGTAAGGTCATTATAGATGCTATAATCAAACCTTGGGTCATTTCTGACATCATCTTAAGTAGTTGATGGTGTTAGAACTTGAATAAGGTATTAGGGGTCACCCCTAGGTGGTTTAAATCCAATACCATGTGTTACATTATAATTATTCATTGAATTTGGATTAATCATCCCTTGTTGATGTATCCTTAGGCTTCTACCTTTGTAATCTTGATTATCCATAATCTAATTAGAGATATGATACTTTATGCTTTGGTAATAATCAACTAAATCATCAATATAAAGCCATGAATCATCTTTAAATAAGGGGTTCTATTCTAGGATAGAGGATAGCTTGAAAATAATGTGTTTGTTGAGTTGATATTTTCCCTTGGTCTGCCACTCCATGCAAGTAGGCTTGGCCTTGGGTCTCTCATAGGCTTTTGGTTTTTGTAGAAACTTGTCAATGTGTAAGGAATCATGGGTATTGTACTCTCTTATACCTTTGTCAGACATATAAAGGTGATTGGTAATGTTTGGTGGAGGGTTAGATAAGGTATAATCTACACTTTTAGGGTTAATATACTTGGATTTTGGTCTTGATTTAATGGATTTGGATTTATAAGATTTTCTTCCATCATGTTTAGGCATAGGATTCAATCCAAAATGATAATTATAGCTCTTGTAATCTACCTCAAGATGTTTATAATATTAATAAGGCTGGATATCAACTAGTATATTCACTTCCACCCCTAAATGGTGAAATTTAATACACTGATGCAACATGAAAGGCATGGCCTTGATTTCATGAATCTAGGGTCAACCTAATAAAAAATTGTATGATAATTCTAGGTCCAAAACATGGCATAGAGTGTCATGGGTCAAAGGCTCAATAACCATTGGAGAGTAGATAGCACCTTATTATTCTTGTTTCTCATTATCATATGCCTTGATAAAAATAGTGTATTATTGTAGATTTACTATTGTGTATCCAAGATGCTTTACCAACTTTAGAAACACAATGTTTTGGCTCAAACCATTGTCTATAAAGACACATTTAACCTTATGGTTCATTATACAGACCTTGATGCACAATGAGTTATATGTAATGCGCCCAAGTATGACATGTCACTTTGGTTAAAGGTAAATCATTGGCTAGGGGATAAATGTCCTATCATGGCTTGAAATTTATCTATTATGATGTCATCAGGTATAAAGGATTAGATCAGGTATTCATTAAGTATATCTTTGTGAATGTTAGATGTACATAACAAATCCATTATGGATATTTGTGTAGGTGTTTTCTATAGCTATTCCACATTGTCATAGGTCTTCCATTTATTTTTGGTAGTTGCCTTGTTTTTGATAGGCATGGAGGTCTGAATGGGCTCATTTGTGGTATTTGGTTATGGTCCTTTGATGGTAAGCTTGGCTCACTGAGTTATGATTATGCAATCTCAATTTGGTATAGGATTTTGGTAATTGGATGGAGAGGTAATAAGGCCTAAAATTGTGATTTTTAGGTATTGTTGAGCCTAGATGCTAACACATTCTAAAGAAAAATTATTGGCATAAGGAGGTTTTTAGGCATTAATTGGTTGATAGAAATTATTGGATAAAGGTCTTGGTCTATCTGTATTTGACCAAGGATTAATGGTAATGATGAAAACATGACCATCTAATACATGTTATACAACATTTTTTTAGGTATACGCGATGGCATGATGACCTCCTTAGTTGGTCTGGTCAATTTTCCCTTGGATCCAACCATTCTGTTGTTATTGCTAACATTGTTGTTGTTGATTTTATAGTGGTGTTACCTATCATTTTTGTTTCTATTATTGGTATTTCTATTTTTTTATGTTGAATAAATGGTTTTTGATAGATGCCCAAGTTATGATTGGTCATAGAAATATGGGTATCATGTTGTATCTCTCCATTCTATCATATTCTCAATTAGATGGATACACTGGCATATGGAGTGTCCCTTGACATGATGGTACTCAAAAAAATCATGTTTTTTTTACCAATTAGGAAAAGTAATCCCTTTAAGAAATGAATTTGGGACTAGCCAACTAATCATATTTTCCTAAACTAATTTATAGAACACAAACTCAATAAGCTCCCCTAGGTCACTTAATTGTCTAGAAACGGGTTGTCTTCTACTTGGAGGAGGTGCTTAAAATTGGTATTGATTTTGTGGCTATTGGTTTTGTGGAGGCCTTGCTTCAAATAATTAAGGATGTGGTTATTAGATAGGTGGAGGTAAATAGACAACTGATGTTTACACCATTTTTACATGATGTGATTTAGTGACCCCATTACCAAAAAATTATTATTATGGTTGTAAGCCTTTGGTATATCATTATTATTAGCCTGAGATGGCATTGAAGTTAGTATTTAGATAAGGTTATGATTTTGGTTATAGATTTGGTTCTAGTTCTACTATCCTTGATGATAGTTTTGGATCTCATTGGATGAAGATAACTTGATGATCCCTTTATTGACAAGGGCCTTCTCAATTTGTATCCATTTCTCTGTAACCTCTTCATCCATATGAACACATTACAACTTAGGATGATAAGATATCTCACTATGTAATCTCTTAGTAAATATCATATTCAATTACTTGTCTATAAAATTATGAGTGAGCTGGCTCACTAGTGCTCTTCACTATTGAAAATAAGAAACTAATCTTTCATCAATTTTTTTGTTTTTATTGGCCCAAATCCACAACTTTAATATTATGTTTGAGATTATATGATAAATGTTGTATTAAATTCTCATAAAGGTAATTTAAGTTTGGTACAAAATCATTTAGTAATTTCAAAATACATTCCAAGGATTATTTGGCTAGACTTGTTGGAAATAAAAGAAGCAAATATATGTCACCATATGCCACGAGTTGGAAAAAAACAAATAATTCCATTAGATGCTCTTTGGGGTCACCTTTTACCTTATATTTTTTAAATTTTTATGGTTCATAACCTGATGGAAATGGTATTTGAAGATAATCCATATTGAATGGATACACACATATTTTGTCTAGTTTGAATTTCTTTGTTTGCTTTCTAGTCTAAATGGATTGAATTGCATCCTTAATTTATTACAAATATTTTTATAGGAATTTGGATGGCATGAACTATTATTTTTGGGGTTACATGGTCAAATTTGGATTACCTTGACTAGGGTATGAAGGAATGGCATATTGCAAAATGTTTGTTTGATTGGTCACATAACTATGTAAACATATCTGTGTATTGGGATTATAATGTTGATACATAATATGTTGTTGTTGGAAAACATTTTGTATAGGGTTGGTTACATGAATTTGGTTAGAGAATTTTATCTATGATAATGACATTTTTCTAGGTGGAATATGTTGGTATTATTAGGTTTGGGTAGGAAACTATTGTCTACTTGTTGAACCCTACTATATAAAGGGAATATATTTATGGCTAAAACCCTATTATTGAAGGTGTTGTAAGTTATATCCTTATTGTATGTGTGATATCCTTAGGTGAAAGGAAAATATTTCCTAACACTTAGTATTTTTTGTAATTAGAACCTTATTATTGGATAAACACTTTTTGATTGGGCACTTGTTGAGGGTTTGGCATTTGTTGTTGTTGACCAACTTGCACTTTTTTTACCAATAAAAACATGTTATAAACTAGGAAATGCCTATGATTGTTGAGGTATATTGGTTTGTTCTTATTTTTATGGAACATTTGTTACCACCTATAGTATTCTACACTTGTTGAAGTGGTAGGTTGGTCTGTTGTTTTTGGCTAGTTTCCCCTTGTGTACTTGATGAAGAAATTGATCAAGGAGTGGAGGTTGCTTGTTGTGTTTTATAATAGGCATACCTATCTCTTATTTTTTCAAACCACTTGAGGAATTGTTTGGAATAATTTACTATGCATTATTTGGTGGTATATTAAACCTAATTTCATTCACATTGGAATGCACTTGCATGTTATCTACTATGTTTTACATGAGGTCTTCCATTTGAGTGGAAATTTATTCTATTATAATGGGGACATTATACATGTATCCTAAAAGTTCACTTTGGCTAAAGGGGTTTATGTTATGAGTTATGTATCCCAAAAAATCTATTTGTGGCCCTGTTGAAGGAGCTAGGTCAATAAGTCACATGTTTGAAACACCCATGGAATTAAAATTTTGAGCTAAGTTAAGGTAATTTTGGTATTTTTATTTTACATATTATAATTGATTATCCATAGGACCATTCCCTTTTTCAAGCACACTTTGGCTATGTTGAGGAATTTAAATTAAAGCTTGATTGTAACTAGTTGATGCATGTAGAAATGAGAAGCAACAAAACAGATCAACAAACAAAGGTGAAATCTCTTGTTTCTAATATGAAAAAAGTTGGAAAAGGAACTGAACAACAATCAAAGGTGAAACTGGATGTTGGCTCCCCGGACAAACTTGGAAGAAGATCCATTAAGAAGAACAGAGAGTTATAAAGTATTCAGAATATTGTTGATGGTAGGCAGGCAACTATTCTGGATTTTACCCCTAAAAAATAGATATGAAAATTATAAGCTAGAATATTAGGGGCTTGAATAGTATTAATAAAATGGATATTGTTAGGAATTTTTTTAGAGAACAAAAGCCTGATTTCCTCTTGCTCCAAGAAACCAAGATGAATAAAGAGAAAGTAGAACAGATCAAAGATTTTAAAAATTACTCAATAAATGCCAGTAGTTCTGAAGGTGCTTCGGGGGGAACTTTGATGTTATGGAAGAAGAATTATTACTCTAGAACTATTATGATTGCTAGTAAATATCTAATGATTGTAAAAATTACTAGTTTGGATTAGAAGGAGGGCTGGTATATTGTAAATATCTATGCTCCTAACACTAAGAACCTTAGGAAAAAGGTCTGGGAATCTATCTCTAATTTTAAAAGTAAGGACTATTGTGGATGATGGATTATAATGGGAGATTTCAATGTACCTCTCTATGATCATGAGAAAATGGGAGGTAATGCTACTCAAATGGAAGGGAGATTAGATTTAATGGATTTTATAAATAAAGAGGGATTAATGGATATGGAACTTCAGGGAATTCAGTTCACTTAGAGTAATAAGAGAGTTGGTAATGATTGTATTCAGGCCAGGCTTGATCATGCCCTTATCTCTCTTGATTGGACAAAAGAATTCATGTGCAAGTTAGAAGCTTGCCAAAAAATAGGTTCGGATCATTTTCCTCTTATTTTCACTGCTGCTAAAATAAATTCTAAGAAGAATTATCCTTTCAGATTTGAAAAGATGTGGATGCAACACCCACACTTTGAAAGTAAACTGGAAGAATGGTGGAATATTGATATTGAGGGTACGACCCTTTTTAGAGTTGTGTCTAAGCTCAAAAATGTTAAAAGGGAAGTTAAAAAGTGGAATAAGTATAGTTTTGGAAATATCTTTGAGAAAAAGATTGCTATTAAGGAGGAAATTCTTAAAACTCAGGAAAAAATTTAGAAGGATGGATACACTTCTGATCTCCTTATTGAAGAAAATGAGAAGTTGGCTCAATATCAAGATATTATCACTAAAGAAGAAATCTATTGGAGACAAAGATCTAGGTTGTTATGGTTGAGTGAAGGAGACAAAAACACAAAATTTTTCCATCTATCCACTCTAAATCATAGAGCTAAAATTCATATTTCATACCTAAAAAAGGGAGATCTGAAGATTATAGAGGAAAAGGATATTAAGGAGGAAATGCAATCTTTTTTCTCATCCCTTATGAAGGC
This sequence comes from Torreya grandis, assembly GCA_037957365.1. Taxonomy (NCBI): domain Eukaryota; kingdom Viridiplantae; phylum Streptophyta; class Pinopsida; order Cupressales; family Taxaceae; genus Torreya; species Torreya grandis. The sequence continues at coordinate 4,308,628 of JARHVA010000815.1, forward strand.
TGATCCTAATATTAATCTTAAAAGTCAGGTTGAAATCCTAAGAGTGATTCCTTCTTTGGTTTTGAAGGAACAAAATAAAATGTTAAGTTCAATTCCAAAGAATGATGAAATCTTTAAAGCTGTCTGTTCTCTAGGAGGAGATAAAGCACCTGGACCTGATGGCTTTCCCATGTTCTTCTTTCAAAAACTTTGGAAATTTGTTGGTAAAGATGTAAGTGATGCTGTGAAGGAATTCTTTGGAGCTAAATAGATTCTTAAGGAAGTTAACTCCACCTTTCTGTGTTTGATTCCTAAGAAGATTGGTGCTGACTCTCCTGATCAGTTTAGACCGATTAGCCTCTGTAACTCTTTCTATAAGATTATTTCCAAATTTCTCACTTCCAAACTTATTCAAGTGATTCCTTTGATAATTTCTGATCAAGAAAATGGATTTATCCCAGGTAGACAAATTCTCAACTCTATTATTATAGCTCATGAGAATATTCACTCATTGTCCTATTCTAACAATCATGGATTCATAATGAAAGTTGATATTGCTAAAGCCTATGACAGGGTTGACTGGTTATTCCTTTAAAATAGTCTTTTAGCTTTTGGCTTTGAATAAAAGGTGGTTAGAATTATTTATCAGTTGATTTCAACTTCCTCTATTGCTGTATTGGTAAATGGAAGCTCATCCCACTTCTTTAATCCATCACGGGGGTTGAGACAAGGTGATCCTTTATCCCCCATCCTTTTTGTAATTATGGCTAATTTCCTGGGAAGATATATAGGGGATTTGGTCCATAAATGTTTATTTAAGGGTTTAAAACCCTCTTCCCATCCTCTAATTTGCTCTCATGGACAATTTGTTGATGATACTATCTTTATGGGTAAAGCTGAAGTCAAGGAAGCAAGAAATTTGAAACAAGCCATTAATTTATATTCTTCTACCTCTGGTCAATTGATTAATTGGAATAACAGTGCTATATTCTTTATTAATACCCCTATTCAAAGATAAAATAAAATTGCTAAAATCCTTGGATGCTCTATAGGATCTTTCCCCTCATCTTACTTGGGCCTTCCTCTTGGGGTGAAAGTCCCTGATGCCTTCTGGGAGGATCTTATCAATAAGTTCAGTAAGAAACTTGTGGCATGGAAAGGAAATATTTTAAGTCAGGTAGGAAAGTTAACCCTTCTCAAATCTGGTCTTCAAAGTATACCTACTTATGCATTAAGTCTATTCAGAATTTCTACTAAATTTGCAGAGTCTATTGAAAAAATTCAAAGAAATTTTCTATGGACTGGCACTGAGGAAAAAAGGAGGATGCCTTTAATTTCTTGGGATAACATTTGCAAACCTTTCAGGGAAGGGGGATTTGGAATAAGGAAAATTAGAAGCATGAATATAGCTCTTTTAGCCAAATTGGGATGGAGAGTTTACCATGAAAACAAAGAGTGGAGTACTATATGGAAGCATAAGTATCTATTCAATGCTAACACACTTTCTAATTTCTTTTCTTACCCTAATGTAATTCGCCCCTCTTCCATATGGGGGGCTGTTCAGGGGACCAAACAAACTTTAGAAAAAGGATGTTCTTGGAAAGTTGGTAATAGACTTAAGGTGAAATTCTGGGATGATGTCTGGTTAAAAGATTACCCTTTGATAGAAGATTTTCAAGATAAGGATGTAGTTGATCGATGTAAGCAAATATATGGTATATTTGTTATTGGTAGAATAACTCCTGGGTGAATATAACTGATGTCGATCAAGATTTTAGTAATATTTAATTATCTCTCAATGCTATCTCTCTTTATCCCTATCTTGAGGACAAGATTATCTGGCATGATGATCCTAGTGGACAATTTAAAGTATCCACTATTTTTATTTCAAAGGGAAATGGTAATCAACCTTTGTGGTTGCGTGCCTAAATGAATGGGATCATCCCCAAAATTAATATCTTCTTTTGGACTCTGCTTCAAAATAAAATCCTAACTCTTGACAACTTGCAGAAAAGAGGAATAAATGTGGTTAACAGGTGTATTTTATGCAAAAATGGATTTGAAGATAAAGATCATATGTTTGTGAACTGCTCTTACACACAGCAAGTTTGGATTGAGATCCTTAATTTTTGGGGTATAACATGGGTCCATCAAAAAAGTGTGGATCTATCTTTTAAAAGTTGGCGTTGTCCCTCTAAGAATCCTGATGTTCATTTTTTCTAGAAACTAACACTTCCTCATATATGGTGGGGCATATGGAAAGAGAGAAACAATAGAATATTTAGAAGTAAAGAACTTCCAGGATGGGTGTTGGGTCAGAATATTATTAGAGCAATTAAGGAGAATTTTATATCATAGAGGGATCCTAATCAAACCTTTCAAATTGATAATCCCTTATGATCTGAAAGGCCTAATTTGAAAACTGATAATCCAAGATCAGGTGTTAAATGGAATGTCCCCCCTAGTGGATGGATCAAAGGAAACTTTGATGGAGCAGCTAAAGGGAATCTAGGAAGAGTGGGATGTGGAGGAGTCTTGAGAGATCATGTGGGAAATGTAATTGATGTTATTTCTATCCCTATTGGTAAGTTGAATAGTCATATTGCTGAGGTTACTATAGCCCTCTACACCATTAAACTAGCTGTTGAGTTAGGATTTTCCAAATTATGGATGGAAGGTGACTCCTTGAATATCATAAACATACTAAATAACAAAAACTCAATCTCATGGTCTATTGAGGCTATGGTGATGGAAATTAAAGCCTTAATTCAAAAATTTGAAAAAGTGACCATAACCCATACTTACTGTGAAGCCAATGGGGTTGCTGACTGGATAGCTAATCATGTTGTTCGAACAAGGCATAGGGTGAGATGGCAAGATGCATTAAATAATCATGTTGATCTCAAAGTGCTTATTAATTATGATGCCATTCATTTAAAGGATGGAAAGATCTACCTGGAATAGCAAGTTAACGATTTGGTGGAGTGGCCTTACGGTGGACAGATTACTTTCACTGAACAGGTACATTCATGAGAATGTAAAGTGGTTATCGCATGTGTTAGCAAATAGGAGATTTCCATTTCAAGTAGAAAATAATTGGTTTCATTGTTCAGTCATTAGTGTTTGGGTGCTATTGGAATACTGTTTGTCCTACAAAATGAAAGGAGAAACGCGGAAGCAAGAACCTAAAAATTGTCAAGATTGGAAGGCAAAACATGATGTATGGAAGATTCTTCAAAAAGGGAAGGTGGTGAGTTATATGGAGCGGTTGCATGGATCTAAACCCCACATAACGATGACATTCTTCAAAAATTGGGTCGACGATAGAGTAACTTTCCACAGTGTCATGGTGAAGCTCACTCAGGAACTCATTGCACAGGTAACGGGGCTTCCAATGGAGGGTATAAAATTCTCTAAGTAGACCAGTATTTCTAAAGAGGCATACAGTAAATTTCCAAAGATGGATGTTGAGGAGTAGCAGTTGGAAAAGAGTGGACATTTTTTTGACCTAGAGTAGATAAAAGGAATCTAGAGAGATGTTTTATGTTGCATTAGTGAGTATTTTATCCTTGATGGTAGAAGCAAAAGAGTCCATAAATTTTATTTTGTCTTTCTTAATAATTTTAGACACAAACTCAAAATTTCCTTCCCTTTCTATTTGTGCTTCTCGCTGCTTCAAAGTCTGTTTACCCATAAAAAAAAGGAGTCTCGCCCTATATTGCATGAAGGACTGATTCTAATTATAGAGGGTTTCTGCAAAAATAATGCCATAGTTTTGAATCCTTATTTTGATAAAAATAAGGATTCACAGAGTAAGAAGAATTAAAATGTAAAGGGGAAAGAAAAAGTTAAACCAAAACCCTCCAGTTTTAAAAAAACAAATTGTTGATGAGGAAACTAAGTGGGAAAGTACATAAAGTTCTGAGAAGGAGAGTATGGAGGAAGAGGAAGGGATGAACAGTGGGGAGTCCAGCTCTAATCTGGAAGGTAAAGATAAAAGTGAGAATGAAAAAGAAGGGGATACAATAGAGTAAAAAATAGAACAGAAAAACTCTGATCATGAGGATAATCAGCAAGTGTTGGGGGGAAGTGAAAAAGAAATGAATATTTTACTTGAGGATCCAACATCGAAAACAGAGAAGGAAGATATGGTTCAGGATGCCAATCATGCAGTGGAGATTAGAGAACAAGAAAAGGATGATCCTGTCCACAATGAAAAACTTGTTAATACTGAAGAATAGAAAAAAATGGAAGGGGAGGATCAAACTAAAAAGGATGAATTTAATCCAAAAGAGAACACAAAAGATATTAGTGACATTTGGCAGAGTGACAGTAGGCTTCCCTTCATGAATTTGGCCAAATGCAAAGTAGATTCTATTCTTCAAGTTCATTTGTGGATGTATAAGGAAATAATTGGCCTTAAGAAGAGAATGGAAATAATGGAACATAATCAGGTTGCTGATCGGAAAAAAATCAATAATCTAGAAATGCAGATGAGAGATATTCCTATCAAACTTAAAGATTATGAGAATAATCTCAGAAGGCTCATTAAGGAAAGTAGAATGAAGATGGATGAGGTTACTTCAAGCATATGTGCTACTGCTTCAAACCTTGGAAAATGAGCTAATGAGGAAATAAAATCCTTGGAGGGGCCAAGTGAGAGGACCAGACAGAGCTTGAGGAAGAAAGCTAACAAGAGGTTGCTACTTTAGCTGCAATATCCATACAAGACACTGTTGTGATTGGAAAGGAGGTGGTGAAGATGATCCTAGAATTAGAAGACTAGGGTATTTTTGTTCATATTGTTCTAGTCCCTTTTATTCAATGTTATATATGGTTCTTTGTTTTCAAAAATTATTTGAGTTTCCATGTCTCTGTAAAACTTAGGGTCTTTCTTTTTATGGTCTTGATTTGTGGTTTTAGGTCTCTGTAAAACCTGATTTTGATGCTATTCTGCAGTAGGTTTTAGGTTTGTTTTTCCTATTGGTCGTTATTGTTATATCCTTCTTCCTTTGTTTCAAGGTTTTGGGGACCCTTCAAAACCTGTTTTTACCTTAATCTAAAACTAGTTGATGCATGTTCAAATTCTTGGTTTTAAGGAACATTACTAGGAGTTCTAATCAAACTAGATAGACTTTCATGTGGGAAGTATAGTGGGAATTTGGCTCCTACTTCTACTACCCTAAATAGAATTTCATCTTTGTTCTCTAGTAAAAGGAGGCCAAGTAAGTATGGATCATAACTTTTTGATGTTGGTGTTGTTATGTAGTAGGGTTGTTTTTCTTGGCTTTGTTTGATAATAGGTGTCACTTGAATAAGGTATTGAGAAATTTGTTCTTACCCTTGGCCTGGATAGGATGGTGGAATCACCAAGTACTATACTAGTAGATCTGACCTTTGTTATTCATATATAATTCTATAAGATGGTTATGGATCCATCTCATATGCTATATCATCATTGTACAACTATTGAACAAAGGGGTCATTAGTAATAGAGCTCTCATAGTCCAGATTATATATAATCCCATTACATGTATAATGAGGCATGTTTGGATCTATGCCTAGGTCTCTTGACAAACAAGGTCTAAACATGGTAAAAAATAAAAATCTAAAACAAACAACCTTTGGATTTATAAAATAGGTCCAAAGGGTATAACAAATAATCTAGGTATATGGTAAAGGTAGAATAAAAACATGAAACCAATCTAACAAAGGTATTGATTTAAACAAAGGTGGTTATAATTAGTGGAAAAGGTGAAACAAACTCAAAACTATTCTATGGATAAGGTAGTGATTTGCCTAAAGGTGATTATAATTTGTGGCAAAGGTATCTAGATAAGGTAGAACAAGCATGAACTAGGTTGAAAGGATATCAATGATTTGACTGAAGGCAATTATAATCATCAATGCTAGACATATAAATAAAGGTTGGTCTAAAAAAATAACTCAAAATAAATCTAAATCCAAGGCAATTATCTTGGATAAACTCAGTAATTAGCTTAGAAAATAATCTAATTTTAAGGTAATTGTCTTGGAAATACACTTGATAATTGGCTCAAAAAATACTTGGTATTTGGATTATATAGGAATCTTTAACAATGAAACTAGGAAATTTAAGAAATCAACATCAAAATATCTAAACAAGGCACATGGAAACAAATTTAGCTCAAAGGATGTTAAAACAAGGCATACAAGGATAAAAAACTGCTAAGTCTAGGCAAGGGGTCTTCAGACCAAATAATAAATCAATCCAAGTAACATAATCCAAATGTAAAAGGTAGACCACCTAAACCCAAATTAGATGAGGCTTTGGAACAAACCTGATTAGTTTAGGATGATAAATTTAAAAAATTTAATTTCAAATTTAATACAAAAGACTCAGAGTTTCTAAGGCAAATAGGTTAGACCACAATGGCCAACATAACCACACATTTCAAAACAAAATGTATAATTATTTTGGAACTTGGTTTCAAATAAGACAAGTATTTTAGAACAATTTAGGTAGTGTAATAACACCCTTTAGAACAAATGGTAAAAATGGTGTTGGAAAAAAGTACATAGTAAATGTTTGAAATGAAATGGGTAGTGTAACAATGCCCCATTTGAATAAATGACACACAAATAATTTTTGAAATACTTCAATGCAAATGTTTTTAACAAAATTAGCAGTGTAACACCTCTCAATGCAAAGTGGTTTGAAAACACATGAATGTTTTTAATCATTTCAATTTGACAAATAAATAATCAATTTAAGACCCAAACACACATGCTAATTAAACAAAATAGAAATAACATTAATTGCATGTCCTATCCCTAAAACTAACAAGTTTGTGCATCGATTCTGCCAAAGTTTCCACTAATATACCAATGATAAAAAGGAATCAAGTTTTAATCTAAAAATTAAAGAATAGGTGTAGGTAAAGTTTTTAATCACCCCTCTATCTCTCAAGCATTGGTATATGGCATGAACTTAGAGTGTGAATCACTTGACATTTGGAAAGGTATTACATGGAAAGTGGGGTTGAATAAAATATATAAGTTTTGAAATGATATAAGTGCTCCCAATTATGGATAACATAAGGGTACATCATGTAAATTGGATTCAAAATTGATAAAGTAATATGAAAAGGTATAGTCCTTTGCATAATGACTTCAGTCATATACTTTTTATTGAAGTTCAATGTTTAGCGTGAAATAATATGTGTTTTTGTTAGGATCATTATGTTGGGGATCAACCAACAATATGATTACACTTATGAAAGCAATAAATCATGAAATTAAATCAAATAGATAAGTAAATAGAATGATAAATAGCAAAGAACAAGAGATACAAGAAACCACCCTGAAAACTTGTATTAAACTCTTTACAGAAGGAATACAATTGAAGAAACTTCTTTCTTCCACACCTCTCTTAGATGTACAAGATCTCTCTCTAGATCTCTTTCCCTCAAAAACTCTCTCTCTCAAGTATAATCAATTCCAACAACCTGGATTGATTCACCTATACAATTCTGTACTATTCTTTCAACATTCACAATGTTTTACTACTACTACAATAAGCTAAAAAGATCTTTCCTACATATAGAATTAGGAAACTTGAGCATGCACTTACAACCAATAGTTAAGCCTCTTGAATAAGGGCTCTAAAAAATAGTCTTGCTAATAATAGAGATGCAGACTTAAGACTACAACTTAATCTCATCATGCAAGCACTCGGTTCTATCCTCAGAAATCGCTTTTTAGACACACAGGTAACTGACGCCGGTTCCTGCCTGCTTGCACCTATTCGATGTCAGCCGATCCCTGCCGATGCCAGCATCTCTTCAACTACTCTTGACCGACGTCGGTTGCTCCTGATCGATGCTGGTGACTGTGTAAACTTATAACTATTAAAATGCACTCATTTGTGAAGCTTTTAGGCTCCACACCTTAACAATCTTCCACTTGGAGATAAAAAGCTGCACCAGTACCTATACAGCAACATCTTCTAGCTCCTCCATCTTCAACTCAATCATGAAGACCAATAAAAGTTGAATGAAGATTCAAATTCTCCTTTGCAACCGGCTTGGTTAACATATCAGCAAGATTCTTATCTGTATGGATTTTCTCCAGCTTTAACTCACCATCCTCCAATACCTGTCTTATGAAGTGGTACCTAAGCTGTATATGCTTGGTTCTTGAATGAAAGGCCAAATTCTTAGCCAAATGAATGGCACTCTGACTATCACTGTATAGTCTACAACTCTCTTGCTCCTTTCCAAGCTCTTCCATGAACTATGTCATCCATATCATCTCTTTTCTAGCCTCTGTGGCTATAATATACTCTGCTTCTGTAGTTGACAAGGCAACAACCTTCTGCAACTTTGATATCCAGCTAACCGTCATTCCACCAACAGTGAAAACATATCTTGTGGTGTTCCTCCTGCCATCCAAATCACCTGCCATATCTGAATCTACATAACCATGTAGAGAAGTATCTGAACCTCCATAGCACAAATGCCTACTGCTGGTTCCTCTCAGATATCTAAGGATCCATTGAACTGCTTTCCAGTGTTCCTTTCCTAGATTGGCCATATACTTACTTACAACTCCCACTGCTTGGGCAATATCCGGTCTAGTACACACCATTGCATACATTAAACTCCCTACTGCGAAAGAATATGGAACCTTACTCATGTACTCTACCTCATCATGTGAATCAGGACATTGTTCTTTACTCAACTTAAAATGTCCAGCCAAAGGTGTGCTTACTGGTTTAGCATCCTGCATATTGAACCATTTCAACACCTTGTCCACATAATCCTCTTGAGACAAAATCAACCTGTGATTTTACCTGTCTCTCTTAATGCTCATGCCAAGGATTTTCTTTGCTGCTCCCAAATCCTTCATGGCAAATGTTTGAGCTAATTTCACCTTAAGCTCAGAGATATCCTGCATGTGTGATCTTGCAACCAGCATATCATCTACATATAACAACAGAATAATATATCTACCATTATCCAATCTCTTAAAATACACACAATGGTCAGATTGACACCTACTATAACCATGCTCAGTCATAAACCTGTCAAATCTCAAATACCACTGTCTAGGAGCTTGCTTGAGGCCATACAAGCTTTTCTTCAATCTGCACACTAACTTCTCCTTACCTTTGACCTCAAATCCTTCCGGCTGATCCATATATATTTCCTCATCCAAATCTCCATGAAGAAACGCTGTCTTAACATCTAGCTGCTCAAGATGCAAATCCTTAATAGCAACCAAAGACAATACAACCCATATAGAAGTCATTTTAACAACAGGAGAAAAAATCTCACCAAAATCAATACCTAGCTTTTGTGCAAATCTTTTCACTACCAACCTGGCCTTATATCTCATTTGTCCATTCTCACCTTCCTTCAACCTATAGGTCCATCTGTTCTTCAGTGTCCTCTTACCAATTGGCAACTCAACCAAATCCCATGTTTGGTTCTCTCTCAAGGACTCCATTTCCTCAACCATGCCACGCTCCCACTGACTCTTGGACTCCACCTATAATGCTTCTTCAAAACTCTCTGGTTCTCCACCATCAGTTAGCAATAAATAGAATAATGAAGGAGAATATCTAATTGGAGGCTTACTTACCCTTTCTGACCTCCTGATGGGCGTCTGAGACTCATTCACAACACGCTGTCCACCCAAATTCTCTGACAGTGACCGACCTCGGTCACCTCCAGACCTGATACTAGCCGACGCTAGTTCTTTCTGACCGACATCAGTTCCTATCCTACCGACGTCAGTCCCTGTATGACCGACATCAGTTTTTGTTATGCCGACGTCAGTTCCTGCCCTGCCGACATCGGTCTCTGTGTTTTCCTGAAAGTGATTATTTCTTTTTCCTGTGAGCTCATTTTGGATTGTCACCTCATCCAATTCACCATTGCTCTGCCCAGATTGATTTAGCTTCTTTAGCTGATCACTATACATCACTTTTTCATTGAAAACAACATCACGGCTCCTAATTACCTTGTTAGTTCCTAGATTCCAAAATATGAAACCAAAATCATCTGAGCCATAGCCAATAAACATGCACCTCATAGACTTAGCATCCAACTTCTTTCTATTTTACTTATCTACATGCACAAAAGCTTCACAACCAAAAACTTTGAGATATGAGAGATCTACCTTTTTACCTGTCCATGCCTCTTATAGAATTCCACCATCCAGAGCTGTAGAGGGTCCTCTGTTAATCAGGTACACTGCAATATCCACTACTTCTGCCCAAAAATCTAAGGGCAAACTAGCATGCAATCTCATACACCTTGCACACTCCATTATTGTTCTGTTCATCCTTTCAACAATACCATTCTACTGAGGTGTCCTAGGAACCATCCTTTGCCTGCAGATTCCATGCATATAACAATACCAATTGAAATTGAAGTTGTAGAACTCACCACCATTGTCAGATCTCAGGCACTTCAATCTTTTGCCTATTTCATTCTCAACCATAGATTTCCAAATCTTAAAAGTCTCAAATACATCAGATTTCTTCTTAATACAATAGATCCATACCTTTCTTGTAGCATCATCTATGAATGTAACATAGTACTGTGATCCTCCAATAGAAGCTGCCTGAGCCGGTCCCCACACGTGTGTGTGAACAAGCTGCAACTTATGCCTCTTCTTTGTTAACCCATTCTTAAGAAAACTCACTCTCTTCTATTTTCCAAACACACAATGCTCACAAAATTCTATATCTATGTTTTTCAAATTTGAAAACTTACTTTTAGACTTAAGAATTGACATCCCTTTCTCACTCATGTAGCCAAGCCTTGAGTGCCACAATTTAGCATCCACATCTGAAGTAGATAATACAGAAGGAGAATTGTTAGTAACACAATTACATAAATAGAGAGTACCTACTCTCTTACCTCTGGCCATAACAAGTGCACCCTTGGTCACCTTCCAAGATTCAGCTGTGAGAGTTACTATACAACCTTCATCCCCTAACTTTCCTGCAGAAATCAAATTCCTCTTTAAGCTAGGAACATGCATAACATCTCTCAACACCCATGTGTTGCCATTCTACATTTTCAGCTGCACTTTACCTTTGCCAATTATTTTACAAGGCTCATCATCCCCTAAGTACACTATTCCAAAATCTCCATGGATATAGTCACTAAAATATTCTCTATTAGGGGTAGCATGAAAAGATGCACCATAATCTAAAACCCAAGATTCTAAATTATTATGCAAAGAGAATATTAAAGCATCTTGTGTAATACCTGCAACCTTTGCTTCTTCCTTTCCTTCGTGCTGATTGTCCTCCTTAGGCTTTGACCAGCAATCTCTACTTATGTGCCCCATCTTTCCACAATTCCAGCATTGTGGCCTCCTGCCATTTCTGGATTTGGATCTACCTCTCACCTTAGACTTAGATCTTGATCTCCTCTTGCTCTTCTCTTTTTTCCTTCCCCTGCTCTCAAAACTTAAAGCATTCCCTAATGTTTCCTCTATGCTTTTCCTGCGAATTTCCTCATTCAAGATAACACTAACAACATCCTCTACTTTTAAAATATTTGAAGCAGATGCAGTATTACTAACTGCCATTACTAAGCTATGCCAGCTTTCAGGCAAAGAACATAATATTAAAAGAGCTTTAATTTCATCATCAAATACAATATTGACTGAACTTAATTGATTAACAATTTCATGGAAATCATTCAGGTGATTAGATACAGATCCACCTTCTTGCATACACAAATTAAATAACTGCTTCATAAGATATACCTTATTAGAAGCTGAGGGTTTTTCATACAAATTTGCTAAAGTAGTCATCAACTCTACCGTAGACTTTGCCTATGATAAATTAGATATCACAGTAGATGCTAGACTCAATCTTATAGACCCCAGAGCCTTTCTATCAAGAACTTCCCATTCTTCATCATCCATGTCTATGGGCTTCTTTCCAATCCCACCTAATGGTAATTATAAATCTTTCTGATACATATAGTCCTCTATCTGCATTCTCCAATGTTGATAATTTTTGCCATTGAACTTCTCCATTCTCAGTTTACTTTCTTCTGCCATTGCTTCTCCCACTCAAACAAAAATCCCTGTAGAAACTTGTTAGGTTATGGAGCTAAAAGCTTCACTGATGCAGACATGGAGGAGGTTGCAGAGGAGTTGTGGAGTGTCACAGACACTGGCGTCGATCAGGCCAACCTACGATGGCAGGTAGGAGATAGGAAGCAACCGACATCGGTCAGAGATCGACCGGCGTTGGTGACCCCCAGGCAGATAGGGACCGACGTGGTCACCTATGTGGTTCGACTGTGAGTATATTACAGTCAGTCAGTTGACAAACCAAGTGTTTGCATGATGATAGCTAATTTTAGACTGAGAGCTGTGGATCTAATTATTATAATTAAATGTCTAATTATTGTTTGGATGAGATATATATAATAAACTCATGGTTGTATTGTAAACTAGTGCTAGAGAGTAAGAGAGCAATATTATAAGCTCCTTCTGTGTGTGAGGTGAGCAATGGTGTGTTCCTCCTAGTGCCACAGTACCAAGGTGGGTGCTGGTTTTAGAGAGTCAGCAGGATTCTTCAGGGGTGTATGATCTTAGTCAGCTAGTGTGCATGGCTTCTATAGGAGATCTACATGGAAAGTAAGATCATTAATATGCAGGTGTATTAGTGTGTAAGGTCAAGGTTCACAGGTGTGTAGAACCAAGTTGATTTGCAGGTGTGCAAGATTAGATAGGACAACAACACAACAGGGAGCAAAATCAGGCAGGATCTACTTGGAGTACAGGTGTGTACTTAGATAGAGCAAATAGGAAGGCAAGGGAGTTCCTTCCATAATTAAGGTCTATTGAGGTGCAGGTTGTTGCAGGTTCAGGGGAGATCTACTTGGAGTATGTTTGTGTACTTGTGGAGTGCGTGGAGCACTTGTGGTGTGCGTGGAGCACGGGTATAAGGTGAACACCAACTTAGTGTTTGAGTTGGGTCTTGGGACCTAAGAGAGAGAGCCTTGAGGAGAGAATTACTGTTCACTTGAGGTGTGGGAAGCCTCTGAAGAGGTGGTGGAGAAGAAGTGGCATCTTCTTTATTGTATTCTTTTCTGCAATACTATTAATACAAGTTGTGTATTGTCTCTCATATCATGTGTTATTTCTGAATTCTAGTTACTTGTGTATTCTAGTTAATTTCCACATATTAAGTTGCTTAGTAATCAATTGTGTGCTTCCGGTTATTTATCCCAACACGTGGTATCAGAGCTAAGGTTGTAGGAAGCAGTTTTGTGTTTGGTTATAGGTCACTCTTAGGGGTTTCTAATCGAGTGGGAGTTGAGCAATGGCAGATCAAAGCAAGCTAAGAATGGAGGAGTTGAAAAGCACAGATGGTCACCAACGGTCATATGGAAAGAAAGAGCAGGTAAAAGAATATTGTTGGTTGGTAACAGATCAACATGAAGGAACTGAAGATGCAGATGTTGTAGGTGTTGTTGCACAGGATGCTTTGGGAGGTTTCTTGGATAAAGTTGAATCTTGGATAACAGATTATGTTGCCTCTTTCCATGCAGCCCCAAGTAGAGGAGCTGGTGAGCCTTGCCAAAGAATTGACAAAGGGGAAGTGAAGCTGAAATCACAGGCGGCCAACACATGGGTGTTAAAGGAGGTCATGCAGGTCCCAGGTTTGGAGATATGGCTAATTTCTTCAAAAAGGTTGGGTGATGAGAGATGTACGAGAGCTCTCACAGCGGATGCACTTGAATTAGTTGGTGGTAAGAAAACAAGTACTCTTTATCTACTTGTTTATATTACTGATTCTTCTTTTGTTGCAGAGACATGGCTTCGTAGGCTTGGTCACATGAGCAGGAAGGAGATGCATGTTCTTAAGCAGAAGACAGATATATTTTTTAGGCTTAAGCACTGGAAAGCCTTGGTTTTCTTGGAGGAGATGGCGGATAGAGACCAGTGGATGGGGCTGGATACTTCTGGATAGGGTAGTTTGGACATGGGGATTGATTTAAAGGAGCTCACGGGTAAAAATTCATCACTCACAGAAAACACAAGTACCGGTGTCAGTAGGAAAACTGACATCGGCAGTAGGTAAGACCAATGTCGATCATGAGGACTGACATCGACATCAGGAGGACATCGACGTTGGCACGGTTGGTAGTCAGGACAAGTGTAAGAACCGATGTCAGTTGGATGTAGACTGTGTGGTGATCGAGGTCAGTTACTGTAATGGATTTTAGGTGGATAGCAAGCTGTCAAGGAGTCTCAAACACCCATACGGAGGACTGAAGACATAAGTAAGCTTCAAATTCATTGTTCCTCTTCTTTATACTAGTTGCTTACTGCAGAGCAGGAAGGATCTAGGAAACAGTGGGAGCATGACATGGAGAGTGTGCATAACCAAGTGGAGATTTGGTAGGGTTGCCATCGGGAAGAAAGCACAGAGACAAATGGATAACTTAGTTGAAGAATAGAGAGAATAGATACGTGAGACAAAAGACTAGGTCATACGATCTTGAGGAGCTGCAGGATAGTGGTACAGGTTTTGATAGGTGGAGGATGAAGCATGGCTTCAGTCAATGTCAGGGTAACTACTGTGGTTTGTCTTACCAGGTGGATGATGATTGCAACATCATTCTATTATTGTATGTGGATGGTATGTTTGCTAGCAGGTTTATACATACAGGGTTTTGTTGAGCTAAGGGTAAGATTAGTTCAGTGGTTTGCTATGAAGAATTTGGAGCAGCGAAATTCTTTGGCATGGGGGACATGGGAGATCATAGGTTGATTTTGTCTCCAGTGGGAGCTGATGTGGATTAGGTGTTGGTGAGGTTCATTACGTAGGATGCAGAATCAGAGCACACTAAGGGCTGGACATTTAAGTGTCTAAAATCACATGAGGTCTGGTATAGGCCTGAGTTTGCCTAAGCATTGGGTGTTGTCAGAGAGTTAGGAGCCAATTCTGAGAAGTGGGGTCTCAGGTATTTGAGAGGGACCAGTAGCAGGGATTCATGCTATGGAGGGTCAGGACTTCACTATATGGATTTTTAGATGCAGATGCGGCAGGGTACTCGGATGACAGGAGGTACATCACAGGTTGTGTGGTGGGTTGTCTTCAGGATTGGTAGGTAGGAGATAGGAAGCAACTGACGTCGGTTAGAAGTCGGTCGATGTCGGCACCCCCAGGCAGATAGGGACTGTGAGCAATGGTGTGTTCTTCCTAGTGCCACAGTACCAAGGTGGGTGCTGGTTTTGGAGAGTCAGCAGGATTCTTTAGGGGTGTATGATCTTAGTCAGCTAGTGTGCATGGCTTCTATAGGAGATCTACATGGTAAGTAAGATCATTGATATGCAGGTGTATGTGTGTGCAAGGTCAAGGTTCACAGGTGTGCTGAACCAAGTTGATTTGCAGGTGTGCAAGATCAGATAGGACAGCAACACAATAGGGAACAGAATTAGGTAGGATCTACTTGGAGTATAGGTGTGTACTTAGATAGAGCAAAGAGGAAGGCAAGGGAGTTCCTTCCATAAGTAAGGTCTATTGAGGTGTAGGTTGTTGCAGGTTTAGGGGAGATCTACTTGGAGTACGTTTGTGTACTTTTGGAGTGCGTGGAGCACTTGTGGTGTGCATGAAGCACGGGTATAAGGTGAACACAAACTCAGTGTTTGAGTTGGGTGTTGGGACCTAAGAGAGAGAGCCTTGAGGAGAGAATTACTATTCACTTGAGGTGTGGGAAGCCTCTGAAGAGGTGGTGGAGAAGAAGTGGCATCTTCTTTATTGTATTCTTTTCTACAAGACTTTTAATACAAGTTGTGTATTGTCTCTCATATCATGTGTTATTTCTGAATTCTAGTTACTTGTGTATTCTGGTTAATTTCTGCATATTAAGTTGCTTAGTAATCAATTGTGTGCTTTCGGTTATTTATCCCAACACTTCTATCAAGAACTTCCCATTCTTCATCATCCATGTCTGTGGGCTTCTTTCCAATCCCACCTAACGGTAATTATAGATCTTTCTAATACAGATAGTCCTCTATCTGCATTCTCCAATGTTGATAATTTTTGCCATTGAACTTCTCCATTCTCAGTTTACTTTCTTCTACCATTGCTTCTCCCACTCAAATAGAAATCCCTACAAAAACCCCTATGAGCAACCTATAATCAATACACACTACACAGATCTGAACCACCTATTAGTGAACCTGAGCTCTGATACCAGTTATGGATATCAAGCTCTAAACCTGGAACCAAGCTCTGATACCAGTTGTTGGGGATCAACCAACAATATGATTACACTTATGAAAGCAATAAACCATGGAATTAAATCAGATAGATAAGTAAATAGAATGATAAATAGCAAAAAACAAGATATACAAGAAACCACCGTGAAAACTTGTATTAAACTCTTTACAGAAGGAATACAATTGAAGAAACTTCTTTCTTCCACACCTCTCTCAGATGTACAAGATCTCTCTCTAGATCTATTTCCCTCAAGAGCTCTCTCTCTCAAGTATAATCAATTCCAACAACCTAGATTGATTCACCTATACAATTCTGTACTATTCTTTCAACATTCACAATGTTCTACTACTACTACAATAAGCTAAGAAGATCTTTCCTACATATAGAATTAGGAAACTTGAGCATGCACTTACAACCAATAGTTAAGCCTCTTGAACAAGGGATCTAAAAAATAGTCTTGCTAATAATAGAGACACGAACTTAAGACTACAACTTAATCTCATCATGCAAACACTCGGTTCTGTCCTCGAAAATCACTTTCTGGATGCACAGGTAACCAATGCCAGTTTCTGCCTGCTTGCACCTGATCGATGTTGGCTGATCCCTGCTGATGCCGACATCTCTTCAACTACTCTTGACCGACGTCGGTCACTCCTGACTGACGCCGGTGACTGTGTAAACCTGTAACTGTTAAAATGCACTCATTTGTGAAGCTTTTAGGCTCCACACCTTAACACATTAGGTTGACCAGTCAACATTATTCAATCCCAATACCATGTGACCAATTTATATACCCCATGGTGGAGTGAGATTAGTACAATATTGGGAGATGAAACCCAAATCAAAGCACCCCTAAAGAACTTGTGAGGAGGCAATGAACTCCTACCCATAAGATAATGTAGAAAAATAAACAAATGAAAATAGGAAGAACTTTAGAGATCATTTTTAGGTCACCCAAGTCATTTAGAGCTTGGGGAGAACATACACAATGTTTCTTCCATTCTAGGATAAAAAAACAAAGCAATAAATAAAGTGATTTTGGTCTCCTAAGTTCCCTATAGGGGATGGGGGCAGAGCATACATGCAACATTTGATTTTACACAAATAAAGAATCTAATCTAGGAACTTTAAAACTAACTAACAAACAAAGAACAAACAAAAAGGAAAATCTCTTAAGAAATCCACACTAAAGTGGACATTCATTTTAAGATCACCAAATCAGATGTGAATGAAGTTTTGACCCCTTGGCTTTATTTGCTCTTGTAAAATTGAAATGTGAAAATACAAGTTTGGTTAGGTTAGTTTTAAGCACTAAAATAAAAGTGTGTATAAGACTTATAAGTGTTTAGGCATATATTTCTCCACTTGGATTCCTAAAAAAATGGGTTATCTTTTCTTTATGAAAAAAATTAAATCAATAAAAAACATTCCATTTTTATCTCTTGGTTTTTTATTTACATAGGGTGAAGTCATCAATTATGCAACAAATGAATCCACCTATTCCAGTGAAGTCACTATTTTCCTATAGAATATATAGATAGAAATAGGCTTCTAGAGAAGTCACTATTAGATAGTGGAAAGTCATCGATAGTCCAGGTGAAATCACTAATTACAAGTTAAAATTAAGCAAAGTCACCAAAATCAAGTGTAAATATATCGATCGATATCAATAATAGTAGGGTCAATGTCAATATTTCCATTTGTTAATGTCATCATTATATAGGATGAATTTGTTGGTGTAAATTTGCTAATTATACAAAATAAAAGATCACAAATAGGGGATAGAAAAGGTGAATTCACTATTATATATGGAAAAGTCATCAATTATAAAAAAATATAATGATAGAAATTTTAAACACAAAACTCTGAATTTGAAGATTTGAGTGCTCTTTTTAAGCATTCTAAAGGTTACACTTCATTCATATGGTCCATACAATATGAACCATTCCACAAGGTGTGCCATTATGTATCTTAAGAGTTAAAATAACACACAAATGTTGATGAGTTCCTTGTTAGTGAATTAAGTGAAAATCCAAGTATAACAATGTAATAAAAATAAACACTCTTTCCTAAGAACTAGGGGGAGAATAGCACAACAAATAAAACAAAAAATAAGAGATAAAAGCACATAAAATTTTAACATCCTTTATCAAAATTAGTACCCATTTTTTGGCATAGTAGATGTTCTTGCTTAGTTTATGGCATTAAAAACTTTGATCAATGCTTTTCTCCATCTTGGTACCACTTTTCCACTGGCCATATGTGGCTTTGATTGGCTTGGCTTGGTGTGAATATTGATATCAATTTGGAATTATAACATTAATTTGATGGATTATTGAAGGGATTATTATAGAATAACCTTACATACAAAATATTTTTGGGTAGAGTGAGGGCACTTGTATTTATAGGTCTCAAAACTAACTATAACCCTAGGGAGGTTAGGTTTAGTTTTGACCTTGGTTGAGTCTAAAATAACCTAGGTTGAATTAGGCTAACCTTAGGTTGGGTCAAATCAATCATGAAGGCTTGAAAAATCACTTTATATATATTTATGATCCATGACTCACCTTTTCTTGAATTTTAGGAATTAATAAATCACTTTATTATCTCCCTTGACTCTGACTTCATATTTGTTGAAAAATTCCTTTTTAGTTAAATGAAATTCACTAATTCAACTTGGAATTTTTATTTAGGAAATTAAATTAAGATTTTATTTTTAATTAATATTGTTTAGGGATTTTTGATTTTGATAATTGTTTTAAATGCTTTACATTAATAGCTCAATATGTCAAGAATGTAAAATTATGAGGTTGCAATTTGACTAGGGTTTAAACCAAACTAGGTTATTAGTGCATATAGGATAATACCCCAAATAAGCAAGATTCACCATATTTTTGAGTAATTAAATCCCTTAGGTGGATGTATTTGGGCAATTCAGGCAATTTCTAGGCTTAAATTGATTCATTTTCTAGAAATTGATCTAAATCTCAACTTATACATGAAAGTGGACAAAGATAAGTGTCTACAATGCAAAAATAAACAAATCATCCATAATAATGTGTAATATAGTCAATATTACATAAAACAATGATACATACCATGGAATACACCTTATATCAAATATTACATCACACATGCATGTAAAATAGAAATTATAGTGGACAAACAATGTATACAACATTAACATTACTTTGCCCAAAGCATTTTATCAAATTTAAAATATAATTGAAGTTGGATCATAGTACATGATAAAGATCTTCTCTAATATTATATATATATATATATATATATATATATATATATATATATATATATATATATATATATATATATATATATACTCTTCACATTAAATGATGATGAGTTACTTCTAAAAATAATCCATACCTAATTATTCATCATATTATAATGTGAAGAGGGACTTAAAATTAATAATGAAAAAACCAAAGTTTGATATGAAATAATCATATAGGAAATCATATAAATCAGCCTAAGAAAATACTATCTTGGAACACAAATATGGTTTACAAAATAAAAACCTTATCATTTGTGTTAAATACTTAATTAAATTACAATAATCATTATACAACTCCATACACCCTAAAATACATCTATGGTTTATAATCATCACATTTCCTCAAGCGATACTCAATAGACCTTCTAAAACCAACCTATTTCATGCTCATATTACACAAAGATTCAATTATAATACCAATGGATTAAACTACCAAGTTTACATATATAAAAAAAATCCCATTTAATTATAATGTACATAATATTATAGTATTCTACATCCATGATAAATACCATTCCCAGTAGGTACTCACTCTTATGGGCCTGTGGTTGAGTTTAAACTCTCACCCTTAGATCCATACAGGTGAAGTTTTTGTTTTCACAATACTCCCAAAACCTATTAAATGTTTAATATCACAACAAATGCAAAACCAATAGTTTTTCTAAGGAATGAAAAACCTTCAATAATAATAATTTATACTCTCTAAAGAGGAGTTAGAGTTGTTTATTCAATAAAAGGGTTTAATGTCATAGTATATATATGGGTTTATATAATCATGTGGAAATAAACTAGTGGTTCTATTTTAACAACAAAATAAGAAAAAACCTAAGTATCCCTACCAATATTAGGGTTCAATCCATAAATTTTTATGGTGTAAAGTGTTTAAATGAAAAACCCACAAACAATCAAATGACTTCATTTCAACCATTTAAATCCAGTCTTTGGATAAAATAACTTTCCTAGGTAAAAAGCTAGCAGATGAAATCTCTCTAATGGAAATATATAGCTTAATTCTCCCTTGCTCAAGTAATTCTCATTTCTTATTGAATTCTCCTAACCACTTCACCAATTTTTATTATCCCTTTTCTCTTTGCATGAAATTATTTCTCTTTGTTTTCCCATGGCCACCACTACCCTTAAATGAATAAATTAACTCCAATTATTATGCACTCTAGTTTGTTACTCCCACTAAATCATCATGCAAAATTATATCCTAAAAAATAATGTGTACTTATGCAACTTTAATTTTAATAAAGGTTAAGCCCAAACATTTACATTTTTTCTCCCAATTTGGAACCCTAATTTATGTTTTAAACAAATGAAAAGTTCATTTGACTCCAAATTTGTGGTATAAGCCAACCAATATTAATAAAACCTTAACTCATGTTTCTAATTAATCTTGAACTCATTTATATATTAAAAAAAAAGTTATGCTCTGATTTAAATTTTAAATTGCCTTTTCCTAATATTTCACATGATATTAGGACCATACCATGCACATGTACAAATGTGGTTTTCTAAGACCATGCTAAACTTTTAAAAAAATGTTTATCATACTACATAATATACATAACAAGTTTAAGAAATAAAACTAGAATGTTACACAATAAATATTTGTTACTCAGAGTTATGATCAAACAAGTAAGACAAGATATGACATAAAAAACAAATTCAAATGTGACTATGCAAACACACGAAGACGTAGAGCTTAATTGATTTAAAAATAGATCTGCATGACTTCTCAAGAAATAATTGTTATTATAATTTATTATCAAAAATTTCATAAATACCACATCTTAATCAAAAAATAATGCAAGAATACAACTCCACAGGTACTTACTAATATAAGACTACATATTGAAGCAACACCCAAATGAAATCATGCAAACATAGTTAAATTATTCAAAGTGAAAAGTGCACCACATAATAATGATCACAAAATAAACAAAGAAAGTGAGTGTGTGCCACTATTCTAGTTTTCTCTTTCAGTCCTTAGTTTCTATGATCTACCACCATATCCCATATGATGCTCTCTTTGTGAATATTTTTATGATGGTACATATATCTAACATCCACATCATTTAGAAAAATTAAGTTAGTTTGAGGTAGTCATAAACAACTAGAAATACTAATAATGTAAATACAATAAATGAACAACTGTAAATATAACACCACTAAAATTAAAATCATTTCAATGTAATTTAAAAAATCAATGTAATGATGTATATTCTGATTTATGATGCTAGCATCATAAATCAATCATAATATTAACAAAACAACAACTACAAAAATTAATCTCAAGAATACATATTTGATATTACTATGAAAATTATTAATGTAATTAATCAATAGTTTAACCATTTATTTATAAAATAAGTGAATTTTGTCATATATTGAACAATATGTAATATACTTCCCCTCATTAAATAGGTCATCATCCTGATGCATTATTATAAATAAAAATGTCTATAAATATAATAAACTCAACTAAATTTGTCAATCAAATAAATAAGGAAACAACCTCTGAAAATCCTCATAATCTTCCAAAGTGTAAATATATAAATAATATTGGCTCATCAGACCTTGCATTGAACCTCTTATTTATTATAGAAGTGAGTCTTGTATGTATCAATTATTTGTATCAGTTCCATTGCTACCATTCTTGAATCCAAAATGTGTAAAACATTCTAATCAAGTACATGTGAGGGATTAACCACATAATTATTTAGATAAGACACATGAAAATAATTATGAATTTGAGTTAATTCTAGGGGAAGATTAATTTTTTAATTAACAACATTAATTTCTTCCAAGACCTCAAATGTTTCTACATATCTAGGTGATAATTTGATTAATTTTTCAAATTTAATTGAGTTCTTTTATGGTTTCACACATAGAAAAACTTTATCTCCAACTAATAATTGTCTTGATATATTATCCATATAAACATATAATTTTTGTCTATCATTGGCCTCATCTAACATTATTCTAATCAGTTTCATTCATTCTTCCATTTCAGTAAGTATTTTTGGTCCAAAAACCATTATATCTTCTGATTTGTCCTAGTTGATATATGTCTTGAATTTTATACCATAAAGATCATATAAAGGTGTTGTTTTTAAAGTTTAATGTAAATAATTTTTGTATGTAAACTCAACTAGTGGAATATATTACTCCTATTTCTATTCCATGCAATACATTCTTCAAATATCCTCTAAAACATGATTTATCCTTTCATTTTACCCATATGTTTTAGGATGATAAGTTGTACTAAAATATAATTGAGTTCTCAAAGATGAATTTATAGTTTTATAAAACATTGAAGTCATAAAAGGGTATGTATCTAAAATTATTTTTTAAGGAATTCCATGCAGCCTATAAATTTACTGCATAATTTTTTTCCATAACTGGTGCATCATCTATCAAATTACTCGATATGAATGTGCCATCTCAATTAGTTTTTCAGCTACCACCATAATCATATCACTTCTATTTATTTATCTAGAAAATACTTGTAAAAAGTCCATGCTAATGAAATTCCATTTCCATTATATAATGTCATATGGTACACCCAATAGGATAAACATGTTCAAATTTCACTTAATGACATTCTAAGCCTCTAGATACAAAATAAATTGTATCTTTTTTGATTCCTTTCCTAAAATAAAATGGTTTCAACTCTTCCATAAGTTTCATAATTTTAGGATGACATAAATAAGGAGAAATTTATAAATCCTTAAGCACTATAACTCTCAAATTTTCTTTATTTGGCACATACATTCTTCTATTAAACCTCATGAGTCCATTTTTTTCAAAGTGAAAACATTCATATATAAGATCTTGAGGGTTTAATACCATGGATTTGTTCACCTTCTCATAGAATTCATGTCCTAACAAACATATCAAATCGTGATCTCATAAATTAATTCTAATAATAACCATTATTGTTATGTTCCTTTTATGACTAAGATTATCTACAACTTTATTCTCTTTTCCTTTTATATAACTAATATCAATATCATAATATGCAAATAACTCAAGTCATCTCCTTTTTCAATCATTCAAATTTGGATAGGTGAATATATACTTGAGTCCAATATTATTATTCTTTAGTTCAAAATGTTTTCCCAACATATAATGACTTCAAAATTTTAATACATGCACAATTGCTACTAATTAAAGATCATGTGTAGCATAATTAAACTCATAAGGCTTGATTTTAATAGACTTATACACTACTATTATGACTTATTATATAAATAATCCACCTTATCCATCCCCATAAGATTTTATTACCAAAAAATGTCCATTATGATTTAAAACACGTAACATTGGTGTATAAGTAAGCCTCTTTTTCTAGATATGAAAGAATTCCTCATATTTATAAGACCAAAAAAAAACCCTTGTTTTTATATTGTAATGAGATGATAGGATTATATATTATAGAAAATTGGGTCCAAATTTGATATAGTATCCTTCTAAACCCAAAAATTTGTGCAATGGTCATTCCATGATGGATTTATATTTGTAGGATCAATAGTTATATTTGGTTAAAATGATATGCCCCAATTATTACACCTTATTTTCAAATAAATCACACTAGGTAGTTTTTCATGAGCTTGTGCTCTTGTCAACATTGCAAAACCAAATGCAAGTGTTCAAAATTATCTTCCCCACTCTTGGAGTATATCAAAATATCATCTAGGAATACTTGCACGAATTGATATAGATAATCCTAAACACATTTTTCATGAGATTCATGAATGTTGAAGGTGTATTCATTATCCTAAAGGGTATAACTTTGAATTCATAGTGTATATACCATGTTATTAAAGTAATTTTTGGAATGTATTCCTCTTTGATTCTTATTTGATGGTCTCCTATTCTAAGGTTAATTTTTTTAATATCGTTTCACCTCATATTTTATCAAAAATATCATCAATAAATCATAATATATACTTGTTATTAATGGTTTCATTTCTCAACATTTTATTTTCTATGCACAGATGAAGAGTTCAATCCTTCTTATCTACAAACACCATAGGTTCTCTTTAAGGTGAAACAATAAGTTGAATTATCCATTTTAATAACATCTCATGAAGTTGGGATTTAAATCAAACTAAATTTATTATATTCATTTTATATGGTGCCTTGGATTAAGGATCTAATCTTGGAATGATGTCAATTGTTAAGTAAAATTTATTTTGGGGAGGTAATCCATGTAAATATTCTATAAATTCATCTCAAAATTCTTGAAAAAAGGGATAATATTTAATTTTAAGTTCTTTAGATTCTCAAAATTCATCTATCTTTACCATGAACACTTGAAATCCTTTCCTTTGAGCATCCTTTAACTAAAGGGAAAAAATTCAACTCATCTTAAGCTCTTTATTTTCTCCTTGGATTTTAGTTTTTTCCCCAAATCATCTAGACATTCCACCTTCTTTGTGAAGCAATAATCCTTTGAATTATGATTCCAAATCCACTTCCCCCTAAGATAACATCATATGATCCTATTGGAGCTACAAAAAAGTCTATTATGGTGGTAAAATTAGTTAATTCCACCTCTACTTCCACTAAGAATTTATCTACTTTCACCCTAGATTGATTCCCATACCACATAGTCCATACATTTTCCATATGCCCAATTTTTATAGGTAGTTTATTAAGTAAACTAGGAGAAATAAACACTTAGTAGTTCCAATATCTATTAAAATAGAAACATAATGCCCAAATAAAGTACCTGACACTTTTATTGGAGATATTTGAAATTTAAATTGATGACATCCCATAGCTACATGTATTTGATGTTGAAAATTTCCCTAATAAGTGGATGATGACGAAGGATTCCTGAATTTACCCCTTATATTCTAATAAGGATAATATTTTGTGTAGTGATCACAAAAAAAATGAAACATCCACCAAGTAGTCCTTTTATTTCAGGTTGGAAAGTGAAACATCCACTAGGTAGTCCTTTTATTTTAGGTTGGTTACCTCCTTTGTTCCCTTTCTTGAATCCATTACCTAGCTTCTTAGTGCATGAAGCGTTATTAAACTTCAGATTATTATTTTTTAATTTGGTTTTAAAATACCCACTATGTTTCCAATTATTATTTATGATCATATCTTTTAGTCCTTCAAAATTCTTTCGGTACTTATCTCTTACCTTTGAAAGTGATTTAAGTTTATGATCTTTCTTGACTACCTTTTCAAATACTTGATCCATAAAACTAGGTCCATACACATTTACCTCAAAATATTTTTTTTCCTTGAACCCATGATAAACTTTTGAATACAAAATCATTCATACTTATAGTATTGGGGAACTTATTTGATTAGTTTGGTAAACTATTGCCAATAGTTTGTTGCTAATATCTCCCCTTCTTTTAGATTCTAAAAATGTATTACTTTTTGATCAAAGTAGAGTTTTAGTATCCAAATAATATTGAATATAAAAGTAAATTATTCCCAAGTTTTATTAGTGGAGTCAAGACCCATCTCCATCTTTTTGTTGGCCGACAAAGTTGTTTCTTCACCAACTAGTTGGTATCCTTACCATACTCGATTTTGTCACTTTAAATTAATTTAAAATTTCAAAATATTTATCCATATTTGAGATCCAAGCTTATTCTCCATCTCCCAGCACAATTATATCAAAATTAGGTGGATTCACCTTTATCATGTCCTATGCAATTTTTGCAACATATTACACTATAGTAACTTGATGTTATTCAGTATGCTCCTTCTCTTAGTGCACTTCCTAATAAATAGGGTTTTCTTATTGATATTATTCCTTAGAATTCCAATTATATTCATATTATAAATTTTCTAAATGGTCATGATTTATTATGTAACATTAAATATCTGATCAAGCTTAGTAGCTTGTTTTGCTACCAACTGGTTAGGATTAGGGTGTTAATCCTGATTAGAATTTCAATCAATTTTTTACATTCCATGTACCATTTTATCATAATAAAAATAGGAAATATAGGTCAAAATTATTAGACTCATTGGTTTTGGTCATTTAAATGTTTAATTTGATATGACATGTTAGAACCCCTCTAGGTTCCACTGTGAAAACTACCCATTTTTTTGAATAGATAACAAGAATAACTATTTGTTGTAATCAATATTAATTAAAAATCATAATAAATGAACTTAATAAAAAGATACTCCTAGTGATTATTCACCAATTAGATACATTATTGTACTATTATTATATTTAAATAAACTATGTAGAATAATCATATTATTAATAATAAATCACTGGTTTTAACATATCAGTATTTACTGATTAAACTATAAATGGATATTTTTTAAAACAATAATAAATCGATGCATATTTCAAGATACAATGACATTTTTTTATTTCAACATCAAAAAAAAAATGTACATCAAACCATCCATAAACAATAAATATAACTATTGTTATTGTTCATTATAGTAAATAATGAATATTAAATTATGTCAACAACCATTAATATATATTTTGGATTAGTAAAATAATATATAAATTAAAATAGTACAATGGATCTTTAATAAAAAACTCATGAAATGGAATAATATATATGAGTATGTAGTAGGAATGGTTCATATTTTAGTTGTAGAGAGGGAGAGCATCATCTGGGTGCTTTTCCTCTAACTACAGACTATTATTATCCAAATCACCTCCCCATTGGGAGTGTAATTTACCTTCATGAAGGGGAAGAAAATGGAAATAAAAACATAAATAATTCATCTAGAATAATGTGTAGTACAATCACTATGAAAAAACCATACAAACCTGTAATATGTCATCTATCGAACATGATATCACCTATGCATGTTAACTATAAATTACAATGGGCATAAAATTTATAAAACTATATAATTACTTTGGATAAATAATTTTATATAATTTATACTTAAATTAAAGTTGGGTCATAATCCATGATAAATATACCCTCTGCTAGAATACATATACATCTCTACTATTCACACTAAATGATGATTATTTGTTTATATCATTAGCTAATTTCATCATCCTATAATGTGAAGAGGGACATCAAAGTAATAGTGGAAAAAAAATTTCACATGAAATAATCATAAATTAAATCACATAAATCCACTTAACAAATTATTGTCTTGGAATAAAAGTTTTTTGCAAAATAAAAACCTTATAATTTATATTAGCTACTTAATTAATTTACAAAGATATTTATAAAACTCCATACACCTTAAAATACATTTGGGGTAAGTATACCTTAATTTTATCTCATAATTTTTTGTTATTAAACTATTTATAGGGTTATAAGATTAGCCTACCATTTTACCTATTAAAGTCATTAGAATGCACAACCCTTGCCCACCAAGTTAATGAGTATAACCCCATTCTGCATCAAGGGCTTATACTACTATTAGTTAAACATGATGAAACATTGCAAGGGAGGGAAATACCCCTAGGGGGTATTCCACTGAGGAGGACTCTTCAGAGGAAGACCCCACCTTGGGGTCCTACCGCCCATCTGTCAGTACCCCCCAAGCTAACCTATCTAAAACCTTTGCTGAAGACCTTTTGCTAAAGCTATTTTTTCCCAAGCCCAAACTAGTCTTTTAGATGAGGGAACCTGCATAGAGGCCATCAATAAGGGAAAATTCCTTCTATCTAATGAGTCAAAAAACACTAAGGAGTAGCTTGAAATTTTAAATAATAGGGTGCAGGAAGCTAGATTGAACCTAGTTAGCCTTATCCACGAATGGAATACCTTGTACAGGCATGTGAACTTGACTATTTAGTATTTTATCCACTCCATAAAGATAAAACGGACCCCTATTAAGTAGCCACTAAAGGTTATAGATAACCCCCACTTGATATCCCTAGCTTGACCCCTATCAAGAAAACTCCTGTACAGGTATAAGGATAGAAAAGGCCACACATGATCCTCCCAAGTGATGGTGCTGAAGCACCTAGTAATAGGATGAGGGATAAAGTTTCCAAGATCAAGAGGGGAGTACCAAAAGATATTTGAGGAAGAGAAGGAAACACTAGAGGCCCCCTTCCTGATCTATTTTCCTGCTATTTTATTTCACTACTTATGGGGCTTTATAGCTAGTTTTTTGTTGTTTTTTGATATTAGACCTTGGTGGCTTGTTAATTTTTTGTATAATAATTTTATGTTTCTTGGATCCTTGTAAAAGCAATTTATTTACCCAATCAAATTAAAAAATACATTTGTGGTTCATAATCATCACATTTCCTCAAAGAATACTTTATAAACCTTTTGAAAATAACCTATTTCATGCTCATATTACATAAAGACTCAATTATAATACTATTAGGTTAAAATACCAAGTCTACAGATATACACTAAATCCCATTTAAGTATAATACACATAATATTATATTATTCTTGATATTTGGTAGTATAAACTATTCCTTCAATATAAAATATTATAATATTAATCTTCAACACAATATCCATTATAAATTTCTAGCATGAAACTCCTATTAACTTAGATTAAATAATAATATTATTACTAACTACATGACTATAGGTATTTTAAATATAATGATTAATAACTATCTATAATTTAACATAATCAAAGCATTTCATACTTTTTGACAACTTCTATTTATTTTATTTCCCCAAATGTATTAACCTATGTTTTAATCACCTAATAACTCACTATAAATTTCTCTTGAAATATTACAACCAAATATATTATCATTTCAAAACTAGGCATATAAATCATTACATATTCTTACTAATATCAAACCACCATATACTTATGATATTCTCAGAATAACATAACTCAGTTTTTAACCAGGAAGCAATATTGAGACATCTTGTCAAAGTATAGATTTATGACTCAACTAAAGACTACATTCAAATAATTGCGTATTATAACATTATAACCAAAATAACCTATTTTAGGGTAGACAATATAAAATATTGTAATAACTATTTCTTAATTAATATTCACATCCAAAAAAAGTACAATTGTTCATAACTTGAACTATAATCATTTAAAAATAGAAAACATTATATTACATTTCAAGGTTTTATAAATAATAAAAATCATGTTACAACAATACAAAAACAAAAAAATGAAAATCATGCTACACCCATGCTAGAAACTATTGAATGAAAATCATACTACAACCATACTAAAATAGTGAATATACTATTATGTTTTGGGTATAATGGATAAAACACTACATTCATGATAAATATCATTCCAAATAGGGGTTCACCCCTATGGGCATGGGGTTGATATTAAACTCTCACCCTTAGGTCCATACAGGTGATTTTTATTTTTTACAATACTCTCAAAACCTCGTAAATGTTTAATATAACAACAAACACAAAACCAATAGTTTTCTAAGGCATGACAAACATCTAATAATAAGTTATATTATCCAAAGAGTATTTTGAGCTATATATTAAAAAAAGGATTTAATGTAACATTTTGTAAATATGGATTTCTGCATCCATGTGGGAAGCAACCCATAATTCCATTTTAGTAACAAAAAAAAAAAAAAAACCTAGGTGTCTCCAGAATTATTAGGGTTTGACCCATAAGTTTTTATGATATATATTATTTAAATGTAAAACCCATAAATAATAAAATGACTTAATTTCACCCATTTAAATCTACTCTTTGGAGAATGTAACTTTCATGGGTAAGAAACTAGTCATTGAAACCTATCCAATGGCATAGTGTAGCTCACTTCTCCTTAGCTCAATTCATTCTCCTTTCTACCTGAATTATCCTACGCATTTTTTCATTTTATTATCCCATTTTCTATTTTCATGAAACTATTTATCCCTATTTTCTCATGGCCAAGATTACTACAAGATAAATGTATTAATTGTAATTACTATAAACTCTAATTTGCTATACCCACTAAATCATTATGCATAATTATAGACCATAAATAACATTCACTCATGTAAATAAAATTTAAATAGAGGTCAAAACCCAAATTTTCATTTTACCTCCAATGTGGAACCCTAATTTTTGTTTTGAACAACTGAAAATTCCATTTGGCTCTAAATTCATGGTATAAGCCAACTAGTAGTAATAAAACCTTAACTCATGTTTTAAATTAAAATTAGAATCATTTAAAATTTAAAATTTAAAGTTATACTCCAAGCTAATTTTTGAATTTTCCTTTTTCCAATATTTTACATGCTTTTAGGACCATACCATGCACACATACAAAAGGGGTTTTTATAAGACCTTTCTAAAATTTAAATAAATGTTTATCATACTTCATATTATACATTGCAAATTTAAGCCATAAAATTGGAATGTTACACAATAGTTCTTTGTTACTCAAAGTTATGATCAAAAAATAAATACGCGATATGACCTCGCAAGCAAATTATAATGGGACTATGAAAACACACTAGGATGCACAAATTAATTGAGTTATAACTAAATCTATATTAATTCTCAATAAATAATGGTTTTTGTAATATATTAATATAAATATCATAAATACCATATCCTAATAAAAAAAATAATGTAAGAATATAAATTGGAAAGTACTTATGGGTATACAACTACATTTTATAGAAACAACAAATGAAATCATGAAAACACATTCAACTTATCCAAAGGCCAAAACACACAACATAATAATGATAAAAAAATCAACCAAGGAAGTGTGAGGGTGTGACACTATTTTAGATTTATATTTTAATCCTTAACTACTATGACATTCCACCCTCTCCCCTTTGATGTTCTCCCTTTAAATTTTTGTTGAGAGGGTGCAACTATCCTACATCTACCTCATTCACAAAAAGGTAGTTAGCTTTAGGTAGTTATAGATAATTGGAAACATTAATAATGTAAATACATTAAATCAAATAATGAAAACATAATACTATTGAAGATAAAATAATTTCAATTAATTTAAAATATTAATTTAATGTTTTATATTCACATATAATGCTGACATCATAAAATGATCAAAACAATGACAAAAAAAAACTATAATAAGTAATCTCAATAGTATATATCTAATTATACTATGAAAATAAATACTCTAACTAATCAATAATTTAACCATTTATTTGAAATATAAGTTTTGTTTATCAGGGATTGAATAGGCTGTAACATAAATGATGCCATTTTTTTGCACTTTGTCTTACAAACTCACTTGAAACTGATAATATATTCCTTATGGGAAGATAACCAAGCTTCCATGTATTATTCTTCACCATTGAATAATAATTTACATCCATGGATTATTTACAAGGATTTGGTTCTTGGGATTCACAAACTTTTGATAGCTCAAAATATTTTAAAATTATTCTCAAATGACAAATTTCACCTCACATGACCCATGCTACAAGTCCCTAGTTGTATAAATAGGTGTTTAGGAATTCATAATTTTTATAATCTTGAATATTACTTGTATACAACTTGGACATATGTTAAAAAATACTTTTTTTTGGTGGAGCTAAAGGACCTTGATGACCATCATCATTGTCTTCATCCTCACTACCACTATAAAAATGGGAAATGTTTATAGGACTAATTATTATATCAAGTGGATATGTGGAAGGTGGATTGTAATCACCCTTCTCATCAAATACAACATTTATAATTATGTATACCTTCTTAGTGTTTTTGTCGATGAGTTAGTAGGCTTTAGACTCTTCACTTTAGCTAATAAAAATGCATTCGAAGGATTTTTTATATAGTGTTTTTATCTTTTTCTTAGGCACATTCATATGTAATTAATAACCAAAAACATGAAGATGTGAAATATAAGGCTTATACCCTAAATAGATTTATGTTGGAGTGATATCATCAATAGTTTTGGTGGGTGATAATTCTAGGAGATTGAACACTATATGAATTTTTTCTACTGAGTATACACAAGTCATGTATCAGTCCTCAATCACGTTGTGCACCATCTCCATAATATTATGACTACACTTATAAAAACACCATTATAGTTAGGTGTATCAAGTTCAATCCACTGCTAATGAATGTAATGTGACTTCATACATTCATAAAACTCTTTACCAATGTGTCCCCCTTTGATCTGAGCTGGGGAAATGATTATGATGACAATTTTTCTTTCCTAAGTTTCTTTATTTTTTTTAAGATTTGAAACGTTTTATCCTTATGTTTTAACCAATATACCAACATATTTCATGAGTAGTCATAAAAATAGAGTTTGAAGCATTTGAATTCACTAACACTAGGTTGCATGTGCCTACATAGATCAATGTGCACCATATTTAATGGAATAAGATCCCAAAATGAACTTATGATAAATGAAGCTCTATTTTTTATATCTAGACAAATGGAACATATGTCATTATTATACTTTAGTGAGGGAAGGCATCTCACCATGTTGTGTTTACTTAGTGTAATTAGGTACCCAAAAGTTAAGTGTCTATATATCTTATGCCAAAAATTAGCTAAGTTTGTATCTTTTACAAATTGATATTAATTGTATTTGTGGAAAACATCAAGATATAACATGTTTACTATACCATAATCTCTTGCCATAACTTTTTAACTTCTATATTTTTTTATAATGAGATAAAATTATTTATCATTTTGTTGATCATATTCAATGTTAAGGTTGTGATCAAGAAATTAAACTACACATAATACATTTTTTCATTATTGATTGAACACATAGGACTTATGTGACTTTACAAGCATTATTTCCAAAATATAAATAAATATCACCATAACCTTCACCACTATAAAATAAATAATCACCTAGAGATACCTTACCATGATATGCTGACTGGTTCAAGGTGGTAAACCAATCATTTCATATAGTCATATGCTTTGTGGCACTATAATCCAAATACTATACTACATTTGGATGATTTATCTTCTCATTTTTTAATGTAACAAAGACATTATTCTAATAGTAGGGATTATTGTCTTCACCAATGCTCTTATGCTTCTTATGTGGGGAAGGCTTCTTATTCTAACTATGTGTCAATTGTGGCTTATTATTATGTCCTTGTGGATATTAGTGGGGTGTGGGATTTGTTTTTATAAATTAGTGTTATGTAAATTGATTATACCAAAAATTCTTGAATTCATGGCCTACCTTCCCACATATCAAATAGAGCTTCTAGGAATGAGATTTTTCCCGCTACAGGTTTTAAGAATTGCTTTGCTTGGGATATTATTTTGAAGGATTCAAGGGCCTCTTCCCATTTTTATGTGATGAAAGTGCATGCTTTTCTTAATATTCTTATACTACATGCAAGGATTCTTCCTATTATAATGTATTAACCAAATTTTCAAAATTTAGTTTCTTAACTAAGATATTTGGAGAAGTTACAAAGATATTGTAGGCAGGGGTAACACTTTCAATATAATGAGTGCAAGGGAGGAATATAACACATTCTCATCCAATTATTAGAGAAAGGATCATAGTGATACAACATGCTAAATAAATCTTTCAAATATTCTCTTTTATTCAACTTGAGATAGAAAGATTGGCTTTGTAGATGAGGGTTGGTATTCTGGTTCTTGGATTCATATATAATACTAATTTTTTCCTAGGTGTCTTTGGTTGATTTATCATATTGAATATGAGGATGCACATCATTGGATACACTAGACATAATGATCAAATTCACATTATAATTCACTTTGTCAACTTTCACTCCTAATAAGCATTTTAGGCATGTAAAATGTATGTTCCATCAACAACCAACCAGATACCTTCAAATTCGAAGCGAGTTCTCACATTGGTCTTCCATAAAACCAAATTATCACTATGAATAATATGTGTATTATTAGAATAGATATTGGGCCATTTCCATCCATTATAGTATGTAGTGAAAGAAATTAAAAAAATTAAAAATGTTAATTTAAAACATTTTGAACCAAAAAGCCTTTACAATTTTGTTTAGAAAGTGCAAACTTCCAAGTAAATTTTTAGGTTCTAGGTATACATAATTTTTAAGATATTAAAATGTCCTGATCTACTTTGATATTATTTTATGACTTAAATATAAGAAACAAATTAAATATAAAAATATATGCATGATGTAATACTTTTTTATAAAGGAATGTTATTATGTGTAATTCCACACAAGTGGGAAATTTCTTATGGCTTAATGCTTCAATATCTTCAATATAAACAATTAAGGGTCATTTATGAGTAGTATAAATGAATGGTTGAAATCATTAAATAGAGAGTTTCACAAGGTTTTAGATTAAAAATTATTTTTATACTTAATTAAGTCAATGTGGCTAATTTTATAGCCTTTGAATCACTAAAATTTTCTAGATGCACAATTCAATGGATTTTTAAGGCTCTTTTGAGGGAAAAATTAATTTTTTTTTAGTTTTTTTAAAATTTGAATGAATAATTTTTTAGAAATAAAAAAATATAATTTTATTTTGTTTTCCCTAAAATTTTAGTTAAATGTAAAACTTAGGATAAAATATCAATATATTTTATTATCTAGTTATAAAAACCTATGAAAGGTTTGTCTAAGGTGCTTCTTGAGCCAAAAATGTGGCCTATTTTTTCTATTTTTTTCACACCCTCTTTGGTTGGGAACTTTCTTTATTAGATATTTCACTCTTAGATTAGATTTGGATTGAAAATAATTATGATTTGAGGTGGTGTGATGAGTAATGGTGCTTATGTTTTATTTTTCACAATGGTTTTTATTTCCAATGCCCTTTCAACTGGTGCTTGAGTCCTTATTTTGATTTGATTTTATATCACACTTATAAAATTTTGTGGATGATAGTTTTATGCACCTCTAGGATATCATTTTAAAATTTTGATTATGCATGAACAGAATATGTCACTCCTTTCGGTACCTCACACTCCTTAGGACACTTTTCCTAGAATAAAAACAAAAAATATCCATGCTTCCTCTATTATATATTTTATTTTGAAAAGTTTATTTATTTATCTTTAACAAGGTTAAGTGAAAATAAAAAATAGTGTTACCTCTTGAAATCTATCTGTAACATTTCCATTCAATTTATCCTCTATCAACTTCTTTGCCTCTCTCTAACAAGTATTATTATAGGATGATGAGGTACATTTCACTCTTTCTAAAATGGTTGGGTGATTTTTATGGTTATCCAAAAGTTATTTAATTAGAAATGGGTGTCTCTCTTATTTGATAGAGAAGTCTCCTTAGATCTTAGCAAATTTATGTCAATACTTCTTTTATGGTGGTTGCTTGTTCTTGTGATTTTGTGATATTTTCCAAGAAAAAAAATAAGGAATCAATGAATAAGAAAAATTCTCAATTTAAAGAATCGGATTTTAAGGGAATATGGAAAAAAATTATTTTTTGCTTGAATATTTATAAGGATTATATATTTAGAATGCATGAGGCACCTATTGTATTCTTTATATCCTCTTGATTTTAATAGGAACCCCTGATATGATACCAAATACGAGTGAAAATAGAATTTATTGGATTAATTGAATTGTTTTTCCATAAAATAGATGGATTTATTTATATATACAACATACTATATTTAGCTTCTATTATTGAGGAAGTTGAATCATAAAATATGGTGGATATTATTCTAGTGTTTATCACCCCAACTTATCAACATAGGTGTTACAATAACATATAGAAATATGTTTTATTTATACTATGATTTCATTAGTTATTATTAGAATATTACAAAGGATGAACAACCATTATAATACAATAAAAATTAAATATAATCTAACCCCATATTTTAAAATTTTTATTGTGCTTCCTTAAATTGGAAGACATTGAGGAGTGAAAATAAAAGGGCATGTGTGATTTCTCTTAGAATTTATTCTCTATGCATCTCTACCAAGAATACATGCTTGATTCATAGTCCCAAATATGTTATTTTATTCTTTAGGGCATGCATAAAGTTAAATGACAATTTTTATCATGATTTTTTTATAATAATCAAAAGGTAAGGGGTAATTAAAATTAAAATTAAAGTTCTCTTATGATAGCCTTAAAACATATAATATAATTTATTTTTATAATTTTAAAATCTTGAATCGATAAATTCATTACCCCAAATAACCCTTAATGAAAAACCCCAATAATTTAAATTGGTATAAGAAGAAATATAATTATATCAAAAATATAATTCAAAGTGTATAAAATTGGAAATTATCATTAATTATTTTAAATACTCTTCAAAAAATAGTTCAAAGGATTCACTTGTTGATTTAATGGATGTTGTTTATAATGAGATTATAAATGTCACTTCCCAACTTGATGCAATGCTACATCAATAGAAGGTATTGCAATATCATTATTATTATAATTTTTCATATGAGCATATTAAAAAAAAAAAAATTATGTGCTTTGTTTCATATGAATGGAACCACTAAACAACTACCAATGAGTCACAAAAAATTTAACATTTATTAGTTTATCATAGAGAGAAAATGTTTTTTTGGGGATATGTGGTGGTTGGTGTTTGATGAGCTTCTATGCAATAAAAATTAGGGCTCATTTTTTTTGAGATTTTTTTTTTTTGAGTTTGTATCTAATAAATCCTAAATTATTTTGACATGAAGTAATCTCAAGGTATGGGAGGCAAGTCCCAATTTGATAGCCAAGAGAGATTAAAACCACCTAGAGATAAATAAAATTTCAATAACACATATTGTCATCCATAAAATCCTCTATCATAGTACACAAATATAAACTCTTGAGGTAGTTATTGGTATCATACATGTCATGATTGAATTTAATGTGTATACACTTAGTATTATATAGGATATAGGTAACCACACATCTAGTAGTGGTCCTTATACTATCGGTGCTTCATGTAATATCATATCTATTAATCACCTTATAGTTTTTGTACATCATTTAAATTTTTGTGAGAGAAGTGTATTGGATAACCTATTCAAGTTAGAAATACAAGTATTACATCTAAATTTCTAATAAGTACACCCATAAAGACTATATGAACATTTGTATAAGACATTGAATAGTAATATGTGCCATTTTTAGTTGGTTTAAAACCTCAAGACACTAAACAAATATATATGTAGGACATGTCTATTTTACCATATGCATTCACATAGGTGATTAATTATAAATTTTTATGAATCAAAGGACTATTAACTTTAGCTTAATATTTTTTATTAATTGATCCATACTTGACTTCTTAGATTTATAACTTGTACAGATGATGCCCAATCTTATGGGTACATTACTTGGATTAAATTATATTATTGAGGCTACCATTATCACTAAAATACCTTACACAATGGTTTTAAAATTACTCTCAAGTTTTTATATTGTTTTATTATATTGTATACACCTTAATTTTAGTGTGTTTGTTTACTTATACTTCCTTTCACCTCTTGTGAGAAAGATATAAACATAAGGAGAGAGGGTAATAACAATTGAGATAACATTGTAGTATCTCTATTTATTTTTCTCCCTAACACTCTTTCTTTCTCTTCCTCACATTATCTCTATCACTACTTCTCTTTATCACTATTTATCTCTCACTCTTTCTCTATCACTACTTCTCTTTATCACTATTTATCTCTCTCTCTCTCTCTCTCTCTCTCTCTCTCTCTCTCTCTCTCTCTCTCTCTCTCTCTCTCTCTCTCTCTCTCTCTCTCTCTCTCTCTCTCTCTCTCTCTCTCTCTCTCTCTAGAATGAATACATTAAATTTATATTAATAGACTTAATTTTAATTAATTCATGTAATTTATCTCTTTAATTTTTGTTTGTAAATATGATGATAAATGTTATGGGTTCTCCATCAAAAATTCTAAAATTTTATGATAACACTGTAATTAGAATTATAGTTCCATACATGGAGATAAGTTTTAAAATATCTATCTCTCTATAAGTATAAATAATAATTTAATATATATTAAAATAGGTTTACTATTTATTTGTTTATTTTATTAGGGTAAACAATTTTGACACTAGAGATATGAATTATAAATGTGAGGCTTTTGATTATTGGTCCCACAAATAAGAAAGGGTTTTAAATAATGGACCCACAACCAAGAGGGTTTGAAGGATCCCATGACCATACCAAACCATAACAAGAGGGTTTGATGGATCCCATAGCCAAATCATATCATGATAATAGGGTTTAAAGTATCCTGTAACCTAAATGGGACAAAAATAAGGTTTGAAGGATCCCACAACCTTAGTATATTAGATAATAGGAAAAATAATCCTCAAAAATGGAAAATATAGTCAATAGTTATCTTACTAAGACAATAATTACACAAATATTTCCTTGTAAAACTACCTGTTGGTGTTCTATATTTTCATCCTAATTGAGGAGGGGGATTGTGAAGATCTTCCTACTCAAATCTAGTCCAACATGGGACTGATACTAGGTTGTGGGTATCCTAATAATGGATCATACCTCCAAATAAGGCTGACTTTCTTTTGGATCAATCACCTTTACTAAACCTAAAATAGAACTCACTTGGGAAAAGGGAAAGACATTTTGACAATAACTTATAAAGCATGTAAAAGAGGTGATACACCAATGATTTTATCACTCAAACTCACACAATACACACTATGAGACACTTTCAAGACTAAATAAAATTAATATCACATAAATATTTTAGAATAAGGAATTAATCAATTATCTAATTAACATGAGAGAGTAGATATCCACTTTCAATCTAGATAATAAACTATAAACTAGACTTATAATGACCTTTAATAACTACTTAGCACTTCCTTAAGGTGAGAAAAACTCAGACATAAACAAGGAACATACATTCACTTAACCACAATAAATGAATTAATAGAACACACTTCAATCCAACTTATAAAAGAATGGAATTTAGTATTTATTTCATCAAAAAGGTGTCACAATATAAATTTTGGTAGATTCTAGTCATACCAAAAAGAGGGATAAAGGGATCAATTTAAGGGCTTAAAAGCCTCTATTTATAGAAAAAGAGAGACAGAGAAGGATGTGCATTGAAAAATGCCCAACCACTTTTGATGGATTATTATTCTTGAGGATGCTGAGTCACGATATTATAAATAAAGAACAAACTTTGTAAAATAATTTAATGCTCATTATCCTTATCGATCCACCTAATGTCTTCTTAGAACTCTATGATATCATATAATGATCTAATAACAAGGATCATGTCTTGAGTTTGGAAAAATTATGTCACATTTGCTTTGGGTGGCCAACTATATCTACTCATTGAAAAATGACCTTAATGATAGGTGAGTCATGTCTCCATAGGATCACATTTACATCTACATTTTCTCCAACTTGAACCTGGGTCTATTCTATAGATAGAAAACCAATCTTGGATAATTGGTTTTCATACAGTCATAATATTCATAGAAAACCTATAAACTATTTGACCTTTCTTCACAATCACTAGTCTCTATTTTAGGTCTAAATGACGTATTTTATTTATATAGAGCTCTGATGGAAATGCTTGGTCCCACTGGTTCTATCTAGATCATATTCAGGCTCTAGTTCTTTTGAATTTACATGCTCGATTCAAAAACTTCCTTTCCAACTTTCATCAAAAATGTTTGGGTTCACCTTTGTTTGATTAGCCATTAAAAATTGACTCAACCCATTTCATTTTACCCAACTATCTTTATTCTTATTGGTTCTATAGATTCTACCAACTCTTTTGACCCATCTCACTCTATTGATCACCCTTTTGTGATTGAACACATGCCATTGATCTGATTGAGCCCATTAACCTACCAAACACCACTTATTATTGGATATTTTATATATTAGAACATATATCATTGATTTATCTCAAACCCATCTCTTTTTTAGTGAACATGCACCATTGGATCATGACTCAATAAAGCCATACCATTGGATCACATCCAACTTGTATATCCTTAAGGGCTTTAACCTAGGGACCTTTTGACTTATTTGACTCCAATGTGCATCATTATATCTCATGTGTTAGTATGTGGTCTCAT
Organism: Torreya grandis; assembly: GCA_037957365.1. Lineage (NCBI taxonomy): Eukaryota > Viridiplantae > Streptophyta > Pinopsida > Cupressales > Taxaceae > Torreya > Torreya grandis. The sequence continues at coordinate 4,349,078 of JARHVA010000815.1, forward strand.
GTGGACTATTAGATCTTGATCAATATAAAACCTTTTAAGGGTATTTTGAACCCAAATGGTTACTTCTTGTAGCCTAAAATTGATAGCCATAGGAATGTCTTATTGACTTTTGGACTTCACACGTGTTGCTAGATCTTTGCTAGATTGAACATAAACCATCCATCTTAAACCCATTTGAATACAAATGGATATTTTTTGTGGCTTGAACTTTGACATATACATGAACATATTTCATGTCTGCATGACCATCACTGCATATTTGAAAACTAACGGTCATCTTCTATGCTTGAATTTGACACTTGTGGGGCCATCCTAGACTTTTTAAATTCAAATGGATATTTCCTATAGCCTAAAATTGACATTTTTGCAAATTTTTGGATAAAAAATTCTATGGTCTATTTCCTTTATACCTTTTACTGGGCATTTAGTTTAGGGTACCTTCTTTGAGAAAAGGATCCTTTGGAAACCTTGAACTAGACCATTTTCTTGAGAAACAACCCTTCAAAAAAATTGTATAGGGCACTTTGTCAAGAGACCAACCCTTCAAGACTATGTCTATGACATTTTTATAAAATAAATGATCCTTTGATATTTTTTTCACTCCACCTTGTTGAATACTTACCCTTCAAAAATTCTATCTTGGACCTTTTTCCTGAAAAAATGACCCTTCAAGGAAATTGTTGAATACTTACCACCCATCGACTATATCATGACACTTATATTAGAATTAAGGGCCTTAAAATAGTACAAAAATTCATATTCTAGAGATGGTATAACTAATGTAGGGATCCTAGTCCATGCCTTTTAGAATCTGAGGTTAAAATCAAACATGAATTCATGGGGTACCTTTGTATGGTAGTTAGTTATTCAACCAAAGATAGATGATCATACTTGTCTTCAAATTGCATAACTAAGGTTACACCTAACTCATCCAAAGTAACAATGGAGGTCAAAGGAAGATTATTATACCATTACAATGCTTTTCCTTTGAAGGAAGAAACAAGAAATCTGATAACCACATTATCTTGAGTAACATTATGAATGGAACATAGATTGGCAACATCTTGGATGTGCTCAATAACAGTAGTTTTATCCTATTCTCTTGAGAAAAAAGGGATAATTTTTATGTTAGACACAATAATGTCATCGTATTGGGATAAATTTAAAGGACTTACCCCTATTAAATGGGCCAAACACTTGATTTATGATAACCATTTGGGCAAAAGGGATTTGGCTTATGGGGACAATAGATTAGACTAAAATAATAAAATGACTAGAGGATGATTGCTATTTTTGAGGATAGGGGTCTTGTATTATTGAATCTTGATATTTATAAGAATTATAAGGTAATTCAATATGTTTAAAAGGAATACCTTTACTTGATGATCTTGTTGTAACCTTTGGTATGAAAACACTATCTAGAAGATGCTATGAGTTATACAACTTGAAGGATATTCAAATTTTTATGATGGTAGATCTCTCTTGATGCTACAATTTATTCTTCTCAAATTTCAAACTTAAATTATACCAAAGAAACTTGATCCCACTAGGTGTGCTAAAACTATTGGTATTCTAGATTCACACCCTAGCTGAAGAGGGGGATTGTTCAAATCTTCTTACTCAAATTTAGTCCAATATGGGACTGATCCTAGGCTATGGGTATCCTAATAATGTATCAAACCTATAGATGAGGCAAAATTCCTTTTGGATCAATCACCTATACTAAACCTAAACTAGCACTTACTTGGAAAAGGGAAAGAGATTTTGACAATAACTTATAAAGCATGTAAAAGAGGTGATACACCAATGATTTGATCACTCAAACTCAAAAAATACACACTATGATACACTTTAAAGACTAAAGAAAATAAATCTCACATAAATATTTTAGAATAAGGCATAAATCAATTATCTAATTAGCATGAGAGGGAAAATATCCATTTTAAAGCTAGACAATAAACTATAAATTGCACTTATAATGACCAGTAAGAAATACTAAGCACTGCTTGAAGGTGAGAAAAATTTAGACATAATCAAGGAACATACATTCACACTTAACCATAGTACATAAATTCATGAAACACACTTCAATCTAGCTTAGAAAAGGATGAAATTCAGTCTTTATTACATCAAAAAGGTGTCATAGTAAAATTTTTAGTAGATTCTAGTCATACCAAAAAGAGGGATAGAAGGATTAATTTTAAGGCTTAGAAGGCTATATCTATAAAAAAGCGAAAGAGTGATAGGGTTGTGCATTGAAAAAGGCCCAACCACTTTTAATGGATTAGCATTCTCAAGAAGGAATAAATTCTATAAAAGAATTGAATGCTCATTATCCTTATCCATCCACCTAGTGTCTTCTTAGAACTCCATAATATCATCTAATGATATAATGACAAGGATCATGTCTTAGATTTTGTAGAATTATACAAAATCTACTTTGAGTGGCCAACTGTATCTACTTATTAAAAAGTGACCCTAATGATAGGCAAAAAACATCTCCCTAAAATCACATTTATATCTACATTTGTTCCAACTTGAACTTGGGTCCATTCTATAGATAGAAAACCAATCTCAATTCATGGCTTTTCACACAGTCACAATATTCATAGAAAACCTACAAATTGTTTGACCTTGATTTACAATCATAAGTCTTTATTTTAGGTCTAAATGACCTATTTACCTATATGTAGATCTATTGGTAATGCTTGGTCTCATTGGTTATATTTGGATCATATCCAAGCTCTGGTTCTTTTACTTTTACATGTTTGTGTCAAAAACTTCCCCATCAAATTTCATTGAAAATGTCTAGGTTTGCCTTTATTTGATTGGTTGTCAAAAAATAACTCAACCCATTTTATTTTGCCTAACTATATTTATTCTTATTGGCCCTATATATTTTTTATTCCTTTAACCCATCTCACTTCGTTGATCACCTTTTCATGATTGAATGCATGTTGTTGATCTGCCTAGGCCCATTAACCTTCAAGTCACCACTTGCTATTGGATATTTCATAAGATTGAATATGGACCATTGATATATCTTGATCTCATATCTTTATTAGTGAACATGAACCATTGGATCTCATCTTGATGAACCTATACCATTGGATCATGTCCAACTTGTAGATCTTTAAGGGATTTAACCTAAGGACCTTTTGACTTGTTTGACTCCAACATGGACCATTAGATCTCATGTGTTAGTATGCAGGCTCATTCGTACTATTAGATCTTGATCAACCTTAAAGCTTTTAAGGGTATTTTAAACCCAAATAGTTACTTCTTATAGACTAAAATTGGCATCCATGGGAACATCTTATTGACTTCTTAACTTCACATGTGCCATTAGATCTTTTCTCAGATTGAACATAGACCATCGATCTTGAACCCATTTGAATATAAATGGATATTTCCACAACTTTAAATTTAACATCTTTGTGAATGTATTTGATTTCCATGCAACTATTATTGCATATTTTAAAACCAACAATCATCTTTTATGCTAGAATTTGACACTTGTGGGGACATCATGGACTTTTTTAATTCAAACAACTATTTCTTATAGCCTGAAAGTGACATTTGCACAACTATTTGGATAAAAAATTATATTGGATATTTCCTTTGGACCTTTTTTTGGAAATTTTGTTTAGGGCACCTTATTTGAAAAAAGACCCTTTGAAAACATTGAACTAGACCATTTTCCTAAGAAATAACCCTTCAGGAAAATTGTATAGGGCACTTTATTGAGAGAACAACCCTTTGAGACTATGTCTGTGACACTTTATTGAAATAAATGGCCCTTAGGGATTTTTTTTTAGTCCACCTTGATGAAGGATTACCCTTTAGAAATTCTATCTTGGACCTTTTTCCTAAAAGAAATGACCCTTTAGTGAAATTGTTTGGGACACTTTCTTGAGAAAAGACCCTTCGAGAAAAGTGTTTTGGCCACTTTGCTTGAAAAAATACCCTTTAGGAAAATTGTTCAAATAATTTTATTGAAAGAAATAACCCTTAGGTTTTTACTATAGATAAAATTTCTGAGAGAATTTAAACTTGGGATTTTTTTGATATGGATAATTTCTCCAAAAGAAATAGGTCTTCAAGGAAATTGTTGCCCCGAAAGGAATCTATATTCATCTTTTGCTTTAGACATTTTGTCCAAAAGAATTCATGCCTTCAAAAACTTTATATCTAACAATTTTTTATAAATAATTCAATGTTTAGACAAAAATGGTCCCAAAATAAATTATCTTAGTAAAATAAAAGCCCTAAAGAATTAGCCTAAAAGAATAAACACTTAGTCAAATAAAAGGTTCTAAAGAATTCCCAAGTAAAGAATTAACCCAAAAAGGTTTTGTACTTAGATTTTAATTGAACTTGTACTTGAAATGTTTCTTTATTCTTGAAGGATTTAATGAATTTTATATGCTTGTGCAACTTGTCCCTAAATTTTGATCTGCTTGGTTTCATCATGAAGCTTGCTTGGACCCTTCATCTTGTAATTGTAGACCTATCCCTTAGAATTTGACAAAATACACTTTAATCAAGCTTAAATTATTTCAAAAACTTTTCACTTTGCATTGTTTCCACTTGAGTTCTATCTTCTCCTTATGACAATGAGTCACTCTTCAATCAAGATCCTATTCCTTCTACTGGACTCTTGGACTATGCACATTTTTGGTATGTAAACCAAATTCGGTTAACACTACCAGAATAAAACCCCCTATATAATTCAAAAACATTCAATGATATATGAGATATTATGAATAACTAAAAAAATAATATAAAACTAAACCATTATGTGCCAAAAATTAGCACACCTACCTACAACAAAATTGAATAAGATGTCTTCTAATGAGATTTTACCTCCATGAAACTTTTCTACCACACCCACTTAATTAAGTAGTATTTGAAGCACATTAATGATATATCCATATGAATTTAATCAAGGTGTCGACCTAGAACCTCACATATAGAACACCAAACCAAACCAATCTAAAATCCCCAAGTCCATATGAATTGAATCAAGGTGCCGACCTAAAACCTCACATATAGAACACCAAACCAAACAAATATAAAATACCCAAGTCCATATGAATTAAATCAAGGTGCCAACCTAGAACCTCACATATAGAGCACCAAACCAAACCAATCTAAAAACCCCAAAGGGATTTTCCAATAATAATAGGATCCCAAGACTAGGTTCACATCGAGTTCAATGTGGATTCCTTAAACAGTATACATAGGTAAGTTGATGTGTATTAATATAACCTCCACATAGAAAAAAGGAGATTTTATGTATATGTTAGCTAATCAATCACCCATGACCAAGGATTATACAAAGTTAGGTAACTGAGCCATCTAACCTTGTAAATGGTCTTGTGGAGAGTCATGTCTTGGTGTCATGGTTTGGTGTTGTAAGTCATCTTAAGGTCTAAACAAGGTATTAATAGGATTTTGAGGTCCATGTGAGTGTATTATATAATTAGTCTTATTACATGTTCTTTGAATATGTGTTTTTTCAATGAAGTTTATCAAATTTTAAAGTAATTTTGGAAACATAAAGGTTAGTTTTTCAAATTTAAGGTAAAAGTGATGCATGGTGGAAATAATGAGGTGGTGATCATATAGGAAAGCATGATGTATCATGATGGATAATTTGACCTAAAATAAAAGATAATGAAGTGTCAAAATTGTCTTTTAAATCATTTTTAAGAGTTTAAGGTATTTTTGGAGATATTAAGTTTTCATTTGTTTTGTCATATTACTTGTTGTAATGTTATAGTGTAACCCCTTGAGGAGACATCAAGTGTGAAGGTTTGATATCATGCATAGAGGTCAATAAGGTATTTTTGGGGTCATTTTGAACTTGTTTAAGAACACCTTATATATTTTATTCATGTATACTTGGTCAAGGTGTCAAAATACTTCTTTTCAAATGTACACTCATTTTTAAAAACTACTTTTCTCATTACTCTAATGTCCAAACATAGGATAATGAATAAATGGATGTGAAAATAAAATTAAGAGATTCTTGGTATGTTACAACACCACCATACAAGCCAAGATAAACTCCATGGGTTTCTAGTTCATAGCTTTAATATGATATTTTGGTAGAATATGGAAAGCTTTCTCAAAGAAGACTTGTCTAGAAGTGAATATGTATCCTCAAGCCTGATCATTAGGTCTCATGGAAAGTGTTTTCAAGATGAGTATGGTATTATAATCTAAAAACAATATCCTACAACATATTCAAGCTCAAAAACATGCAGAGAAAGAAGTTTTAGATCTAAAAAGGCAAAAAACCATTTGTGGTTTCCATTAGGTCAGTTACAAAGTGAAGAGAGCCATCTTGATGAAGTTGTTTCATGAATGAGGAGAGGTAATAGGGAAAATTATCTTATGGGATGTTGACCACCCTAATTCCCTTAAAATCCAAGGCACTAGTTTTGGGATTGGGGGGCATAGCTTTATTAACCATTGTTAAAGATGCACTTTTATTATTATAAATATGGATAGGCACTAATGTTTTGCATAATTATCCATAACCTATTAATATATAAGATTATTAAGTAATTAAATTAATTGAATTATTCCACAAATAATAGTTTTTTCAAAAGGATTGTTGTACAAATAAACTACTCTAAAATACCCTATACCTAAATTCTTTATTTATATAATAGCATAAAATGCTAGTGTGTAAGGAACATATGTGGACAAGAGTTATTATTGTAATTTTGGAATATTTATGCTATAAAATTTAATATAAGGATGTAATAATGATACCTCCTTAAATTATATGTATTGAATTTATATGATTTATTTATTTCATGCATGTGGAATAGTATTATGGTAGTTTCTATAATCATGAAACCTATCCATGAATTTTACATGGTATCAAAGATACTCTTGCATTAGAGGTAAGGAACTATAATAATTTGGGAGTAGTTTTGTGATTCCTTCATCCTTACTTTTATCAAAATACTTGTAAGGTTTACAAAATTTACAAAGCCCTTGCTTGAGACCATATTTTTTATTTTAGGGAAATATTTGGAGTAAAGTAAGGTATAATCAAGGGGAAATAGTTTTGTGATTCCTATATCATTCCATTTATTAGAGTGCTTGTAAGGTTTCCAAAACTTACTGAGGTAAAAAAATCCCTTAAAATTGAAAATTTAATTATAGGGACATTGGCTGTCTAATTATTCTTTATACCTCATCACAATAGTTCATCCATTTTGAATTTTTGAGTAAATCTATTGGACTAATTACATATACCATTGTAATTTTGTATAAACCCTCACTAAGAAGTATGATGTAGGTCATGGATAAAGTTTTCAATGAAGAGAATCCAAATCATCTCACCATTAATTGTCACTCTCTCTCTCTCTCTCACACACACACACACACACACACTACATAGAGATGGAGAGAGAGAGAGAGAGAGAGAGAGAGAGAGAGAGAGAGAGAGAGAGAGAGAGAGAGAGAGAGAGAGAGAGAGAGAGAGAGAGAGAGAGAGAGAGAGAGAGAGAGAGAGAGAGAGAGAGAGAGAGAGAGAGAGAGAGAGAGAGAGAGAGAGAGAGAGAGAGTAAATAGTTTTTTACCTTAAAATAGAGTACATATAATAAATATCACTCATAACAAGATAAGGGATAAACTATGATTGAGTTTCTATAGGAAACCTCTATGTACCTCAATGTACAGTGATTAAATACTCTAATTTTTATACAATGCAATATCTTTAGGAATTTTAAATTCCTTAATATTTGGAACTTCCTTCTATAAATTTTATCAAAGTTTACTTTTTTCCTTATGGTCCTTGAAATAGATGCTAAATCCCACATTTATAGGCCTTAGAATTGGATGAAGACTACTTCCCACTAAACTGAAAACTAATATATTAATGACTAGTTAATGAATTTATCCACTTTAAGTATAGGTCAAGTCAAGTTAGTGTGGATTTTAATGCAATTGGGACATAAGAATCCCAATTAACTAATTTAATTTCCTTAATTTCTAGGTTCCTACCTTACACATTAATATATTTTATTTAAAATTTTAGAGGTCATGCAAAATTGTAATAATGATGTGGCATCTAGGTTAATATTGTTGAGTTTATATAAGCTTATGTTCCTATTTGTGTACTTCATACCAAAAGATTATTTCACACACTAGAGTGGCATACATGCATGCACTATTTTGCACATGAATTATAGGTCCAAAACTTGTGGGTTGTTTTTCTATGTTGATTAACCTTTTCATGTTTTGGGACACTTAAAAACTTAAGTTTCTCCACAAAACTACATTTAGTTATCCAAAATAATTAAAGATTGTAATTTCACCTAGGATGTTCTTGCATCAGACACCATAAGTAATGAAATATGACCTCTAACTAACAAGTTAATGTTGATGAGATAATATCCATAAATACCAATAATCATGAGGTCTAACCATGATGCATATTCTATTTCATGATTCTTCCACTTCACAAGGTACTCTTTGTATTCCCTCTTGAACATTCTCTTCACCACCTTAGAGTCTAAAATAGCATTTATATTCTCTCTCCTTCTCTAGAAACTACAATCTCTAGTCATGGATCTACTTCTCTTCTTATTCACCTTATATTTTCACTTAATGGATATGGTACAATTTTGCATCATTAAATATGGGTGATATGTCCATTCCCCATAGAAAATTAATCTCATATGCATTATCTAAAAACTTGTGTAACACTCTACACTGACCTACGTTATTTAGATTCAAATCATTGTAGGCATCACATGGAAATATTTCCATATGAAAATGGGCTAACAGAAGGTCTCTTACATATAAATCATTTATCTTATGCCTCTCATTTGTGTGTAATTTATAACTTAAGCTACTTTTCTCTAGCTTCTTATTCACCTCTTCATTTAATTAAAACATATTATGCATATTATTTTACCTTTTTTCTCATGTATTTCATTTAAACTCTTAAACTTGACAAATAATCTAAGTTTAATTAAAAAAAACAATATGGAAAGGCATTTTTCCAATCCTTTTAGTAGAATTGTTTTATGTGAATTTAGCTTGCACCATTACCATGTCCCACTTTACCAATTTGTCTCCCAATAGACATATTAATAAGTATCCAAGGATTATATTAAAAACTTCATTCTTACATTAGTTTTTGGATGGTAAGAAATTTTTTAATTCAAATCCATTACTAATATATTCTATAATGTGTACCAAAATTAGCCTAAAAATTAGTACCTCTATCTAAAACTATAGTACAAGACAATCCATGGAGTATTACCACCTACATAAAGAGTAAGTTTGTGATGTTCATTACATCATTGGTCTTATTGCAATAAATTACATGTGTCATTTTAGAGAATTAATCTACCAAAAAAATGGAGTCATGTCCTCTTTGTGTTCTAGGTAATCCAAGAACAAATTCCATGTGTATATCCTACCATGCCCTCTTTGGTATAGTTAAGGGTTGGTAAAAACCCATGTTATGGATTCATATTTTTTCTAACTAATAAATTGACACCATTACACGTATCTACACACATATGCTCTAGTATTTGTCTAGTAATAAAATTTAGTCAATAATACCAACATCTTATCACCACCAAAGTGTCCTAGAAATCCTTTTTTGTGGTTTTCCTTAAACATATTTTCATGCATCAACACCTTGCATATACATAATTGTGATGATATAAAAATCATATAGTCATTAATCAAATAATATATCCACATTGTTTGACCCATGCTCTTTGGATATGTGCATGCATTCCATGTATTAAAAAAATATTTATCTTTTGTGTATATCTCTTTAATGGAGTTAAATCTTAATATTTAAAATCTCATATCATTCATCTATATCACTATATTTTAAATCATGTATACAACCTTATTTGATTTTACATGCCTATGCTTGAGACAAAATGTATTGATCTAAAAATATTCCACCCATTTCATGTGTCTCTAATTTATCTTTACTTGACTATTGATAAATTGTATTTATTGATACTTTGTATACAATACAAGATCTTTTGGCAACAAATAATGCCTCTATTTATTTAGCACTTGAAAAATTGCATAATATTCTTAATCATAGATCAAATATTTTTTCTTCATGTCATGCATATTATCATTAAATTAATCTATAGGAATACCGTATTAACTCAATACTACACCGATCAATATCCAATTGCATCATAATCCACTTAAAATAACTTGTTGAAATATGGAAATAAAAACACTAGTGGGTCTATCACCTTGTTCATCATTTATTTGAAATTAAACTCTACTTCCTTTATCTAAGTGAATGCCTTATGATATCCTCACATTATATTGGTGATCGGTATACACATATCACTAAAGTATATAATGAAATTTACATACAAGCTTGATGGACCATGAAAAATTCATGCCTTAAATGTACTTCTCAGTGATCGATATTCAACTATTATGTGCATCTTATCAAGGATTATTTTCAATCCTTCCTTGGATATAAAAAACCTAGGTATACCAACATTTTTTCATGAAGCTACACTTCTTCACATTGGTTATCAACTTATCTTCATGAAATCTCTATAGCTCATCCTCATATGTGACACATGTTCTTCCCTTATTCAACTGGATAAAATATGTTGTTCAGTTACAAAATAACATATTTTTCCATGAAAGGTTTCTACACTTTATTCATTACTATGATCAATGTACTTGACACATTGGTTAATCAATATGGAATAACTAAAAAATCTTAAATTCGTCCATTTGTCTTAAATACAATCTTTCATTAATCTCATTCGATATTCTAATCTCATTATATCTGATCTTCAAATTAATTTCAAAAGTATCTCATACCATTCAAACAATCCATCATGTCATCCATGTGAATTAATGGAGATATGCATTAGATAATAATCTTGTTATTAGTTCATGAATCTATAAAAAATGCAAGATTATTTTGTTTTCTTAGGTGTCAATATTTTAGGTATGGTGTATAGGCCCAAAATTTTCCTTATTATTCATTTATTCAATAAATCATGCACTTTACTCTAAACTTATTCATTTTATATTGGTTTCATCCTATCCATGGTCTCATTGGACAAACTCACTCCCAGAATTAGAACCATGTGGTGATTTATATTCCTTACAGGTGGTAATTTCTCTAGAATATTGCATAATATAATTTAGTAAAATTCATTAAACAACTCTTTTAATTTGAATAGAACATTCTCTTTGGTTATTTTGGCTTATGTGAACAAATATTATGCCATATTTAGTATGAACACATAAAATGACTTATCTTTTTCCACTTATCTCATGAACTCTTTATCTTAAAAAATCTATACTCTAATGCAAACATTACTACATCCTATTTCTTCATCCTTCAAGGGACTTAGGGTGTAATTTATCCCATCCTTCTTTAAGTGATACATATTATACTAGCAACCATTTATTATCTTATAATATATTTTTTTAAGACATCCTTAGAAGTACATGGCATGGATCCATTAAAATTAGATCACAACATACCTCATTTTGGTATGCACCTATCTATATTTCACTAGACATTTCTCATTACCCAAATTTTTGTACTCTTCTACAACCACAATACTTTGTATGGGTTTGGGTGTGCCACTCTCTTGAGATTAAATTTGTTGACCATTTAATTTGAGACCAAGTTATATTTTCCACTATCTATTATTAGCTTGCAAAATTTATCTCCTAACTTACATATGGTCAGGAGTATAATTTTCCTTTCCACATAGTTATTTTCTTCTTGTGAATTATCAATGAATCCAATTGATTGTTTATATCCATGTGTAATATAAGCAATAACATCTAAGGGTCTACTTCATTAAATTTCTTATTGCTGACATTCATATGATCCATGTCATGGTTTTCAACACTTAAAACATATTTTTGAGAATCCTCTCACCGTTCCTCGACAAAATATACCTCCTCTGAAATATAGATAACACCTTATCCATTCACATTTTGTTGACTAAACCTACACATACCACTCTTATCTTGGGTTTGTATGTCACTTCATGCTATTAATTTTGTTCCTTATCTATATAGTTTCTTCATGCACCTTTTCCTCATCATGTGAATCCTTCATTTAATCATGTGTTTCTTTGTTTTATATGTGATAATTTCTCTTTTGCCTTGAGTGAAATCTAGTAAGCTTATTTGACTATTTGAACTTGAGCCATACTTAGTCCTCTTCCATTCTAAAGTAGAATCTATTTAGCTACTGTGTGCCTTATTACTTATCCACCTAACATTTTCATGATCTAATGGTGATATTTTATAACTTTTAAATGTCCTAATTCACTGATAACTCCTTTTTATTGAGTTTTTGAGTCCTTGAAACAAATCTGTCTAGTAATCCTTTAGTAATAAATTTACTCTCAATTTAACAACCATCCTATTTGATATATTTTTATCTTATCATTTCCCCTTCTATGTCATTCATTCTAAAATTATTTCCACCATAGTGCCATATGTCCTTTAAAATTTATCTACATTGACTTGGTGTGTTGTGGGTCACTAATGTCCTTGTACTTGAATTCATCCTCCATGTCATTTATCAAATTAATAAGCTATTTAATGTTCTATTTTATTTAAAAATATGTTAAGTCCATCTTTGATCCCTTTCCTATACATGAGATAGATCTCAAGACCATCTCTTCACCAGCATAAATTTGCTCCTCAACACCTCTTTCACCTTGAATACCATCTACTCCATCAGTGCATTATCATTCCACTTCCTCATTACTCTCATCCTCTCTTAGGATAAAACCTCACCATAATTTATCCTCAATGGAATTGAGGTGTGTTTGCATAACATAAAATACATATAATAATTTGTCTAACCTTGTTGATATCTTGAAACGACCACACCTTTTCTGATAGCTCTCCTTGGTGGCATCCTTTCATCTAGATTCATGCCATAATATTGTAAGTCCTCTAATCATAATCTTAAATAGGCAACCCTTCCTCATCACTCAGAATGGTTTGAAACCGACACTAATACAAATTCATGTACATGGTTGGTCAGGTTATCAATAAAGATAATAAAAAGCATGAAAATGTGATCCTCTCACCCTTAGTTTTAACACACACACACGCGCGCGCGCGCGTGCACACACACACACACACACACACACACACACACACACACACACACACACACACACACACACACACACACACACACACACACACACACACACACACACACACACACACACACACACACACACACACACACACACACACACACACAAACACAAATATCAAATCTATAAAAATATGGTTTATTATCTAAAAAAATAGTACATAAAATATCATTCATCATGAACTAAAGGCTCAAATGTGATTGAGTTGTTACAATCAACCTTAACATAAAATAATTAAGTCTTCAGACTATTATAAAAGGTAATATTACTAAGCCTTGTCTCCTCCTCACTCTTCCTAACTATCTTATACAATTTATTCTCATATTTTGTTTTCTTTCCCACATGGTCCTTGATATGGACCTTAAATCTCTTATTTATAGGATTTGGAATTGGTCTAGCACTACTCCCCACTAATAAAAAAATACTAGATTAATGACCAATTAATGAATTTGTCCATTCATGTATATATATAAATTAAAATTAATGTGGATTAAAGTGTAATAATGCCACCATAATCATAATTAATTTATTTACTAGACTATATTTTTGGTTTCTCACTTTCAATGCTAACGTATTTCATTTTAAATTTTGATAGTCATGTAGACTTGTAAGATTGGCATGCCATCTATGTCAAGTATATTTAATTTATATTATGTTGTGTTATTTTCCATGAAATTTAGGCTAAAAGGTTCCTTCACACATTAGAGTGATGTCCGTGCAACTATTTGTGCATGACTCTTATGTCCAAAACTTGTGTGCTATTATTCTATGTTGATTAACCTTTTCTTACTTAGGCACAAATAAAAACTAATGTTTCTATATAAAAATGTGCTTAGTTGTCAGAAATGATGTAAGATTAAAATTTCACCTAGGATGCTTCTGCATAAAATTACATCCTCAATATAGGATTCATAGATGGAGTAAATTGATCTAGTAAGAATTACCACTGTCTCTGTTATTATTTTCATAAAACTTTATGTAATAAAAAATGCCTTAAAAATTAAATTTGGAAAGGTATCAAAATTTATATTTAAAATTTATTAGCTTGATGAGAGGATTAAAATGGTTAAGTCACTCAGAGGGTGAATTTTTAAGAAAAAAAGGTCTCCAAAATTACATGTCAAAATAATTATCTCAATAAAAGAATTTTAACTATGTAGTCTCATAGAAGAATTAAAAAAAATAGAATTATTGTTTTGTGTCATTATAAGAATTATTTTCTATCAAAATGGATTAATTACTCATAATTGGTGAGATATTTAAAATATAGTTGTAAGTCAACCAAAATTTAATATCTCACTATACTACCTTAAATTGGAATAATGAAATTATGTGTAGATCTACTAATATACTGCTAGATGTGCCAAAGACTAATTATGTTAGATTATGTTTAGTATATGCACTCTATGATATAATTATCAAATTCACAACTAATTAACTATCCTAATATTTTAGAGATTTAAATATAGATGGATTAAATTACCCACAACTACATTATCCTATCTTAAAGGTATAAACAGAATAATTTCCCAAGGATAACCTTTTATTGGTGAACCACATATTTTTATGATCAATGCCTCCTATGATACTTTTATTCTAAATCCCAAGGCACTTATGATACACTGAAGGTATGTATAATTTAAAATCCATAAAAAATAAACTTGATTTACCATATGGTGAGATGAATAATGGGTTGTTTTAAAAAGTTCTTTAGGTTCCAAAATTGACTATGAAATTACCATCCATTTAACATATCACATATTCAGGTGAAGGAAAATTATTAAGTTTAAAAATCATAATATTATTATTATAAATTCAAAGAACCAATCAAAAATTGTGGCCATAATTAGGTTGATATTGATTGAGATTGTAAAAGTTTGACAACTTTGTTCCATATCAAGTTTCTCATGTCATGAGTGCACCTATATATGGTTTAAATAAATTATTACATGAATGATTTAGGAAAATTAAATATTATTAATTTCAAAACTTTATTAAACATAACATGGTGAATTTTTATCTTGATTCCCACATTTGATGCTTTATTAATGGCATCTATGACCATCTTAGAGTCTCCTTGTATATTCAAGTTCCTTATTCCTAGGGATATAGCTAACTGTAATCCCCATAATAAAGCCATTGCTTCAGCATAGTTGTTGCTCTGGCATCCAATTCCACCAGCATAGGTAGCAAACATCCATCCTTTATCATTCCTTATAATTCCCCCTCCACTAGCTTTACTATCCAACTTGGATGCCCCATCAAAGTTGAGTTTCATCCAGTTAGGTTTAGGGGGGGTCCATTTAGTATTTAGTCTCTATAGCATTTTGGAGTTATTATACCTAGGGATCTAGTTTTAAATCTTCCATTTGGCTGAAATTTCATTTTCAATTTGAGATAGGGGTTTCTTCACAACACGAATATGAGTTGTTGTAACACTTTCCATAATGGTCTTAGCAAAGGAGTTAAACACCTGAGAAGCATTTCTAGTAGTGTCCCTAAAAATTTTGTGGTTGTACTCTTTCCATAAAATCTAGTTCAAACATGGAAAAACTTACTTCCATAATTTGATAAGCTAGGGATGTGTGAAGGTTGGGTTCTAGCTAAGAATTACTTCTTTAAGGTCAGAATTGCAGACCCATTCAATACCAAAGTTGTTAAGTATTGTGCCCCATAATTCCCAGGCAAAATCACAGTGGATAAAGAGGTGTGAAACTAATTCCTCTTTTGAACCATAGAGGAAACATCAATTAACCAGAGTAAACCCTCTCTTTTGAAGGTTATCCTGAGTAAGGATTTTGTTATGAGCAGTAGCTCACCAAAACATGTTAATTTTTGGAATAAGTTTATGATTCTAAACCTTTTTCCATACATCTTTATTCTGAGCTTCAGTAATGAGTAGATGGTAAGCAGATTTGACAGAGAATGATCCATTCTTATCTGGCCACCAATATTGTTCATCCTCCCAAGGGAAGAGAGGGATTTTGATCTCCTGAACACACTGCTAGATCTCCTGAACTCTTGGGAAAAGCTCAGGCCAGTGATCACAACAATCTAATAGATTTTTCTAGCTCCTCATCCCATTGTTATTTTCCATATAATCACTGATCCTATCTCCAAAAAATAGGGTAGCCAAGTCAGAAATCTCTCCATAGTTTCCCTATGTGATGAGAGCCTTGTCCTTTAACCAAATATCATCCCAGAATTTAATATGCTGGCCATTTCCAAGTTTCCATCTAATTCCCTGTTTAAGAAGGCTTCTACTTTTTAGCATTTTATTCCATATCACAGATCCCTGGGGTAATCCCATCTATTGAATAAAGTTGGAATCATCAATGCTATGCATGTATTTGACATACATTATTTCCCCCTAATCATTGTTTTTATGGATTAGGTTCCAACTAAATTTTGAGAGAAGGGCTTTGTTCATGTTCTTGATAGATCTAATATTGAGTCCACCATGAGATTTTGGAAGACACACTTTTTCCCATCTGACTAAAGACATTCTCTGTTTGTCTTCCACTCCCGTCCATAAAAATTTCCTTTGGATATGTTCTAGTTTCTCAGTAATATATGCAAGAATTTTAAAAAGAGATAGGAAGTATGTAGGAATACCTTGCAGCGAAGCTCGAAGAAGTTGCAGTTTACCAGCACTGCTGAGTAGTTTCCCCTTCCAACCAAGAAGTTTCCTCTACATTCTTTCCACAATTCCATTCCAAAAACTAGGAGATACCTCTTTAACCGAGAGTGGGAGACCCAGGTAGGTAGCTGGTAGGGTAGCTTCAACACATTCTAATATATCAATGATTATATGTCTAAGTTCATTAGGAGTGTTAAAGAAATACACATTACTTTTTTGGAAATTTATCCTTAATCCCAACTCTCTGGCATAATTATTTAAGATATTATTCCATATTCTAGCTTCAATCACCGATGAGATGCCAAAGAAGATGGTATCATCCACAAACTACTATACTACCATAGGATGAAAGGAGGAGGTAGGTTTGATGCCCACCAACTTCTTTGAGGCTATATCTACTTTTATGTATCTTCCCAGTGCCTCTGCCATAATGATGAATAAGTATGGGGAGAGAGGGTCTCCCTGATGAATTCATCTTGAGGATGAGAAAAAACCTCTAAGAACACCATTAAATAGCACTAAGAATTTTGCAGAAGAGACTGCATTCCATATCAAGCGAGACATTTTATCATTAAACCCAAATTTTCTGATCACTTAGAACAGAAAAGTCCATGAGACTCTATCATAAGATTTAGAAATATCTAGCTTGAGAGCCATACCAAGGATTCTGCTCTTATCCATGGAGTGAATAGTCTCATGTGTGGTGATCACAACATCAAGAATCTGCCTACCCAGGATGAAACCTTTTTGAGCAGGAGAAATAATTTTGTCTAGCAAAGGTTGAATCCTCATAACCAGTGTTTTAGTACATAATTTATAAATAGTGTTGCATAGACTAATGGGCCTGAAATTAGTAAGGTGTGAAGGTTGTGATTTTTTAGGAACAAGTACTATGAAGGTATTATTAACTTGTTTCAAAAGTTTACCTAATCTAAAAAATCATGAACAACAGCCGTGAGATCCACTCCTACTATCTCCCAATATTCTTGAAAGAATATAGGAGGAAAGCCATCAGGACCTGGGGCTTTGAAAGCACCCATGGAGAATAAAAAATCATGGAATTCTTCCTCAGATATAGGCTTTAACATCTCCAGATTATCTTCTTCTATTATCAAACACGAGATTTTATCAATGAATTGATTCATAGGTCTATCAATTCTATCATTATTATTTTCTTTCATGAGCATATTATAAAAGAAAGCCCTGGCTTGTTCCCCTATTTCATTATCCTCGGTAATAATGTTGCCATTATCTAGGATAAGCTTAGTTATTGAGTTGGATTTCCTATGTTTCATAACTGAGAGCTGAAAAAAGGCAGTGTTCCTATCCCCCTCTTTAAGCCACTGAACACGAGATTTCTATTTCCAGAAAACCTCTTCTCTTTCCATAAGATTCTTCCATTCACAAGACAAGGCATTCTCTTCTTCTAAAGTGTCCTCAGAGTCATCCCCTTGATCTATCAATTGTTGTATACAATTGAGTTTTCCCACTATATTTTTCTTCTGCTGGAAGACCTGCCCAAAGCTGTATCTATTCCATCCATAAACTTCTTGTTTAATGTGCTAAAGTTTCTTGACTATTCTAAACATAGGAGTAACTTGAATAGGAATTTTCCACCATTGGGCCACCATTTGTCTAAAGTCTTTGTGTTTGATCCACATAGCTTCAAAATGGAATGGGGAAGGTCTGGATTTTCCCTGTTCTCTCTAATTGAGGAAGATCGAGTAGTGGTCAAACATGGTTCTAGGGAAAGCCTGTGCCTGCATATTATGATAATCCTTCCAGTTTCTTGATATAATAAATATGTCTAATTTAACCTAAATCATTTGATCTCCTCTTCTTCTATTGGTCCAAGTAAAATTTTGGTTTTGCTTCTCTATGTCTCATAATCCCCAATCATTGATGAATTCGGCAAAGTCAAACATGTTGTTTGAGTAATCCATAATTCCACCTTATTTTTTAGAAGGGTATAGAGGAGTGTTAAAATCTCTAGCTAACATCCATCTAATGTTTTGGGGATTATTCCTAAAACTTCTCAAGTCTATCTATAATTTTTGTCTCAAAGCTCTATTATTCGGTCCATAGACATTGATCAACGACTAGTTCAAAGATTTCACAAAGAAATTGGTAATCAAGAAGTGCTTATTATAAGCCATAAGAGACCCATAGATTTTATCACTATTCCACATAGTGACAATCCCCCTTAAATCCCCTTCAGCTGGACTAATGCAAAAATCTACCTTAGGCCATATATAGGTAGCAATTTTCATAAAACTCTCCTCATTCATCTTGACTTCTTGGAGTTATAAAATATCTAATTTATTATCTAAAATGTAGTTTTTAACCTCAAACTAATTTGAGGGACTATTAAAGCCCCTCAATTTCCAAGATAATATTCTCATTTAGAGGGTTTGGGGGGTTGGGTCTCCAGTGTTTTTTGTTTACCACTAACAATCTCCCTAGCAATCTCTCTTTGTCTTGTTTCTCTTAGGGTTGGTCTCCCTTGTTTGGGCTCAGTGCCAACATCTGTATATTTTTTTCCTTTTCAGTTCTTTTTCTTTGGGGTAACCCATTCCTCCTATTCATTACTGCCACTTTGTCCTGTTTCACCTATTGCTAAGTAGTTTCCTACTTGTTCTCCGACTTCCAGAGCATGGAAAATGTCTGTATTTAACTCTGAGTCTACTTCTCCTTTAGTGGGACTTTATAGAGTTACTTCTTCCTATCCATCTCTTGGAACTTTTTATTCTTCATTAACTTCCTCTATCAAATGGTTACCTCTTTCTCCTTCCTTAGACATATTAGTCTATTTTTGTAGAGGGTTGGCTATGTTAAATATAGTCTTCTGACTGTCATCTGATACTATATTTTCCTTTGGGATAGCGTTTCCCTCACTACTAGTGATATCCTCCTTCCCCATCTCCTCCTCTCCCTTTTTTGTATTGTCAAAATTTTCCACATTACTCTCCGTTTCCTGCTTGCTTTTCTTTCTGTGATTGAGACCCTGATCCTCCCCTTCAACATGGAAATCATCTTTCCTCCCCTTTTGCTTTGCTATGCATTGTGTCATTAAATGTCCCTTTCTCTTACATATTTGATAGAAAGTGGTAGCATTTTCATAAGTGATTGGCTGAGTCCAAGTCCCATATTTAGAGTTTAGCTTTATGGACGTAGGGAGAGTCCTATTAATTTCAACATTGACATAAAGTCTAGTGTACACACATCTGGAATTTGTTTTGGTTATATGATATGTAGTGACATATTGGCCAATATAATTTCCAATAGCTGTGAAAATTTTTTCATCCCAAAATTCCAGAGGGAACCCTGACAGTCTTACCCAAGTAAGAGCAGACTTATTAAGGTCTGAGTTAGGATCAAGACTTGGTTTCCATGAGCATAAGGCAAGAGAATGTGGGCCATATAGCCATGGTACTCTATCAATAGTAGCTATCATGTACTCCCTATTCATAAATATAAAAAGGAATAGGCCTCTTGCCATGGCAGTGATTGAAACACTACCCTTAACTTTCCACTTAGGCAAAACCCATTTCCTAACCATTTCAATATTAGGACGGAAAGAAAAAAACTTACCTACCAATGTAAGGTCCATGGATGCCATGATTTCCTCTACCAGATCATCTGGGATATTCAGGGCCGTGCCCTCAAAGGTAACAGGAAGGCTCGACATGCTTTTTGAGGGGCACACCTTTTCACCTGTAAGTGCCTTCTTCCATCCGTTGGATGGACTATCCACTATCAAATTTATGAACAGATCCCTAGAGTTACTACCACCTAAAGTATCCTCCATTCGATCCATGATCCTATTGATCGCACTCAGGGGGCCCAATTAGGTGGGAAAAAACTAGTTTCAAATGTTGTCCACACAGAGCAGTCGAGTTTTGTTTGTTTCCCTTCTTGTCTTTTTTGATTGTAAAGGGTTCGGCCCCTGGTTTGCCACCTTAATTTATCAAAAACATGGTGAATTTTTATCCAAAAGTATGTTTTAGAAAAGGATTTTGTCTAGGTTGTGCTCTTGGAAAATGACATGGTGATCTTTTTTCTAAAGAAAAATCATGGAGGGCAAGTGAAAAATTATAGCTTATTCATAGTAATCTAATATCCTCTTCTCAGGTTTCATTTAAAAATAATAATATTGAATTAATTGATGATTTTTCTCCTACTATTTGGGTATATTTTATAAATTTTTTTTTAATTTTTTATCATTTCTAATTTTTCAAATCCCTAGTCAAGAATCTGACAGAAAGAAACATACACATTCTCAAAACATATAATTGGGGAGTTTTTTTCAAGAATGAGAAATTATATTTTTTGAACATGTATACATATTATTCCAACATATTATGACATACACACATAATTAAAATGGTATGGATGAATGAAAAATCACACCCTCTATGAAATGGCCATTGTATGCTATATCTTAGGAATTTATTCCTCATTTTGTGTAGAAGAAATTAATTATGATATATACATTAATAATTATATTCCTCATTCAATACTAAAAAACATAACTATATAAGAATCATAATCAATTTTCAAACTTAATATTTTTGATTTCTAATTATTAAGATGTAATCATCAGGTGCATATCCCTAATGATAAGTGTAAGACAATGCAAATGAAGGGCTGATCTTACATGTTACTCAGCTATTATAAATATGTGAACACATTCAATATTATTATAATAGGCACCAAAAGTGTGATTTATTAGTAGGATGTATCATTTTATTAACAATCCAAGGCTTATGATCCAACATATTCTCCTTGTCTTCCCTTAGTTTCTACTAACATTAACATAAATCATGCATTTTTAATTATCGAAGAGGATAGTTTTCATGGGGAATTCACTTAGGT
Organism: Torreya grandis; assembly: GCA_037957365.1. Classification (NCBI taxonomy): domain Eukaryota; kingdom Viridiplantae; phylum Streptophyta; class Pinopsida; order Cupressales; family Taxaceae; genus Torreya; species Torreya grandis. The sequence continues at coordinate 4,370,777 of JARHVA010000815.1, forward strand.
AAAGTGTCCCATATCACATGTTTGATGAATTTCCCATGAAAACTATCCTCTTAGATAGTGAAAAATGGATGATGTATGTTTATATTAGTAGAAAGTAAGGGAAAACAAGGAGAATATGTTGGATCATAAGCCTTGGATTATTAATAAAATAATACATCCTACCAATAAATCACACTTGTGATGCCTAGTATAATAATATTGTATGTGTTCACATCTTTATAATAGCTAAGCAAAATGTAAGATCATCCCTTTAATTGCATTGCCTTACACTTATTGATGGGGATATGCACATGATGATTACATCCAAATAATAAAAAATTAGAAATATCAAGTTTGACAATTGATTATGATTCTTATACAATTATGTTTTTCATTATTGAATGAGGAATGTGAGGAAAATGACATGGTGATCCTTTTCCTAAAGAAAAATCATGGAGGGCAAGTGAAAAATTATAGCTTATTAATAATAATCTAACTTCTTAAGTTTCATTTTAAAAAACCATGAGATTAAATTAATTGGTGATTTTTATCCTACTATTTGGGTATATTTTATAAAAACAATTTGAATTTTATATCACTTCCGATTTTTCAAATCCCTAGTCAAGAATATGATAGATTGAAACATACACATTAGCAAAACATATAATGGAGGAGATTTTTTCAAGAATGAGACAATTAGATTCTATGAACATGTATACATCTAACTCCAAAATATTATAACATACACACATCATTAAAATGGTGTGGATGAATGAAAAATAATACCCTCTATGAAATGGCCATTATATGGTGTATTCTATGGATTTTCTTCCTTATTTTTAGGTAGAAGAAATTAATTCTGATATATACATTAATAATCACATTCTTCATTCAATACTAAAAAACATTACAGTAATGAGGAAAATGACATGGTGATACTTTTCCTAAAGAAAAATCATGGAGGGAAATTGAAAAATGTAGCTTGATCATAGTAATCTAACATCCTCTTCTTAGGTTTCATTAAAAAAACATGATATTAAATTCATTGATGTTTTTTCTCCTACTATTTGGGTATATTTTCTAAAAAATAATTTGAATTTTTTTATCACTTCCAATTTTTCAAATCCCTATTCAAGAATTTGATAGAAAGAAACATACACATTCTCAAAACATATAATGGGAGATTTTTTTCTAGAATGAGACAATCAAATTCTATGAACATGTATACATCTAACTCTAACATATTATGACATACACACATTATTAGAATGGTGTGGATGAATGAAAAATCATACCCTCTATGAAATGGCCATTATATGATGCATTCTAGGGATTTTATTCCTCATATTTGGGTATAAGAAATTAAATATGATATATACATTAATAATCACATTCCTAATTCAATACTAAAAAACATAACTATATAAGAATCATAATCAATTGTCAAACTTGATATTCTTTATTTCTAATTATTGGGATGTAATCGTCAGGTGCATATCCCTAATGATAAGTGTAAGGCAATGTAAATGAAGGGATGATCTTAAATTTTACTTAGTTATTATAAATATGTGAACATATTAAATATTATTGTACTATGTACCACAAGTGTAATTTATTGGTAGGATGTATTATTTTATTAACAATCCAAGGCTTATGATCCAACATATTTTCCTTGTCTTCCCTTAGTTTCTGCTAATATCAACATACATCATGCATTTTACATTATCAAAGAGGATAGTTTTCATGGGTAATTCATTAAGCTAAAGTGTCCCATATCACATGTTTGAAAATTTTGTTAAATAATAACCTTATTATTATTATACTACTACCAAACCCTCCATTTTTAATACCCCTAGGTAACCCTATGATCCATTAAAAAAACCCAAAGTGTTAGGGGTACCTTTGAATTAAATTTTTTAGATAAACATATTTCATAATCCTATGTAAATATATGTATCATATATGAGTAGAAAAACACAAAATTCCCATATGTTTTGAAAGGATAAAATAATTAAATTCACCATGTGTCACCATCAACTTAAATGGTTTCTCAAGACACACTTTCATAATTGCTAAAGTAACACTAAATAAAAATAAATTTAAATAATTTTTATTCACAAAATATATTATAATTAAAAAAAATATGGAGAGAGAAGAAGGAAAAGAAAACATTGAAGACCCTTAGTAATTTGAATTTCATTTTGAGCTAGAAAGCCATAATGCCCCTAAGGATAATAGTGTAATGCCAAGACATGCTAAGTTGAACAACAATAATGGATTGAAAGTTAATGCAACCCCACATGACAAAATTCATGGGATTTCCATGGTGGATAATGTCCTTGTAGCACTTGATATTCCCTTTGTGTTGGATGAAAATAATGATAATCAACTAGATGTTAATGGATCATCTTCTTCTAATTTGCCCCCTATCTTGGAATAACATAGTGAAAGGAAAATGATAGGTGGGCCATGATTTTTTGGACCTTCAGATCATATTTTCAATTTAAAAAAATTAGGTATGTGTCTCTTTACTTGATTATATAGTGGAACAAGTCAATGTGGAACTAGAAAAATCCATATTAGCTAGGGTGAATGAGATCTATCTGAATATTGACTCCTTTTGTAGTTAGACAAATCTAAAATGGAAACCCAAAAGACACCTAGAGGTTGTTTCTTTGACTAGAGGGTTATTTTTTATCAACTTCTCAACCCAATAAGACTATATAAAAGTCCTCTCAAAAGTACCTTGGTTTATGGGAAAATCAATAATTTACATTAGATGGTAGAAGGGCAGTATGAATCTAAGTGATACTTCCATGGATGATGTCCCAATGTGGGTTCTTATTTTAGAACTCCCCTTGGAATACTAACATTTGAAAGTCATCATGGGTATTGATAGAGCACTAGGATAGCCCATTGTAATCAACTTGGTCAACTTATCTTGAATAAGATGGTTACATGTTGAGTTCATGTCTTCCTGCCTGTAGATAAACTACTTCTTTACATGATCAAAATCAATTCCAAATATGGTGAGTGGTCATAGAATATTAAGTGTGAAAAAAGAAAAAATTATCCTCATTATAATATTATAATTCATATGCAGAAGGAGTATCTTAAAGAGAATTGAGTTCCTCTATCTCTCAAGCAATTATCAGCCTAGAAATCTACCCCACTTTCTGATCAAAAGGTTAAATAATTTTTTAAGATTGGGTTACCCAAGGTTGTTGCAAGCACAACATTTATAGGATCCCCATCATGTATTTTATTTTTCAAAAAAATTTATTCTCTACTTGACACTTCTCTTTGTTATGATCCTTGGAATGACCCCAATCTCCAACTAAAATTCCTATCCATCTCTCCTTAGCTTGAAGCCTCCCCCTTAGGCCCTCACCATTAGTCTAAATGGTGGTGGTAACCCACCCAAACATCTATTAAATATTATGAACCCTATTCTTAGGAGAATTGACCTCTTATTGGGCATTATCAATCCCTTAGTAGAGTCCCTCCTTCCCCTCTTAAGTCAGAACTTGAGATTAAACCTCCCATTTTGATTGAGATATCAAAAGCCTCTTATATGACTCCCCTTCCCCTTTTCCCCAAATAGTCCCTTAATATTTCCCATAACAACCCCAACCTCTATCACCCCTAGTGTACCCTCCTTTGATATCTAATTAGCCTTTGAAAGATGTCTCCTTATTAGAGATAACCTAAACTTTGGCTCGCAAGAGCCCACTTTTTACTACACCAACCTAATTTGAAGATATGCCTTACATTAAGGAAGTCCTAAAAAATCTCTTAATAATCACATGGGGCTTCCCAAAGACAAGGGACAATGTTCTTCGAGAAAATCACCAACCCTAGATGTTAATCAAGATAATGGTTTCATAACACAATCCAAGAATATAAAAGGGATAAAGAAAACCAATGTTAGTGTCATTCCAAAATTAGTTGGTAGTTCTCCTTGAATGGTAACATGAAATATTAAAACAAAAAAATAAATTACAAAGGGTTATAAAGAAACCCTCAAAATCACTAGAGATAAGCAATTAAGATTATTACATGGAATTTTAGAGGGTTAAACAACCCTAGAAAGCATAAGACCCTCTGTAATCATATAAAAATAAATGATCCTACTATTTTATTTGTCCAAGAAACAAAAATGTCTAAAAATTATCTACGTTTAAGCACTGATAAAGTTCAGAGAATGTCCAATGTTGCAGCCTCCAGATCTAGGGAAGCCTTGGGGGCATTGTAGTTTTTTAGAATCTAAAAATTTTAGAAGGTGTTTTACTTTGAAAACCAATGACCAAGTATCTATCCTATTTAGAGATGTAACTAGCAAAGATGAATGAATTTTATCTAACATTTATCCCTAAAATCCAAAAATACAAGAAGAAAGTTATGAGAGGACCTCCTTTCATTCTAAAAGACTTGTGAAATCTGAAATTGGATTGTTGATGGAAACTTTAACACCCTGTTTACCCTTAGGGAAAAGGAAGGGTTAATAGATATCACTGAAAGCATGTTATACTTTAATTAATTCCTTGTAGGAGTAGGTCTAGGGGATGTAGGTTTCAAATGTTGCTAGTGCAACTAGTCTAATAGGAGGATGGGAGATAACCTAGTTTAGGCCACCTTGATTAAGTATTGATTTCCCTCAATTGGGACATTTAGTTTACCAACAATCTCTCTTCACTACCTAGAATTGAATCTGACCATAACCCCTTAGTTTTTAAAGGTGAAAGAATTTTAAAACCAAATAATATTCCTTTTAGGTTTGAAAGCATGTGGCTACACCACTCAAAATTGATCAAATCTATAAATGAATGGTGGAAAGAACCCTTCTTGGGTTCTGATATGTATATCTTGTTCAAAAAATTAAACTTTTTAAAAACAACTATAAAAAAGATGAAACAAGTGTTTGGTAACGTTTAAAAAAAAGGATTTGGAGGAGGAATTAATGTTGATTAAAGAAATAACAAGTTTAAAAGGGAATAATGAGTATCTATACCACAAATAATTTATTTTTTGTTAGTTCCATAATATAGAGGTAAAGGAAGAGGCTCACTAGCATTAAAAATACATGTGCACCAAGATGAAGGAAGGAGATAAGAACACCAAATTCTTCCATCAATCGGTGACTAGATATAGCAATGTGAATCGGATAATGTAGCTAGAAATGGAAAATGGTAACCTTATCAAGGGAAAATAGGATATTACCCACCATACCATATAAGTTTTTAAAATTTACTCATAGAAGATGGCTTCATGGATGAACACTTGGAAGACAAAACATTGGAAAACTTTAATAAGGTCATTTCAGCCTTTGCCAATGCTACTTTAACCAAAATCCTAAAAATGAACAAGGTGAAAAATGTAGTTTCTAAGATGGAAGAGTTTAAGGCCCCAGGTCTTAATGGCTTCCCCCCTTCTTCTTCCAAAAATTTTAGGATATTGTCCATACTAAAATTGAAGTAGTTGTGCAAGAGTTATTCCAATATGGAACTATTTTAAGAGAAATGAACAATACATTTTTGCTCCTTATTCCCCTAAAACTAGGGGTGAACAATATTTAATATTTTCACCGCATCAACTTATGTAACATAATCTATAATATTTATTTGATCATTTTGGTTAGAAAATGTAACATTTACTAGATAAGGTGATTGGGGAACAATAGGGAGCTTTTGTTGTTGGGAGATAAATAACTGATGGCATTATCATGATACACAAAGCCATTCATTCAATCTATAAATATTCAAGACAAGGAATGTTCATTACAATTGACATGAATAAATCCTACGATCAAGTTTCTTGGAGATTTTTAATGAAAATCCTCAAAAAATTGGGATTCAATCAGGATTTCAAGAAAAATTATTTGGAACTACTTTTCTACACTCAAAATTTCCATAATAATCAATGAAGTTCCTAAAGGCTACTTTTTGGCATCTAGAGGTTTAAGATAGGGGAACCTCATTCCCCTATCTCTTCATCAAAGTAACAGAAACACTAAGGAAAAGTTTATTGAAGGCCCAAACACAAGTCTTTATCAAATGCATCTCAATAGTGCTTAACACTAAACTGGTCACCCATGAATAATTTATTGATGATGTTTATTTTGGTGGAAGCATTAGTGGAGGAAGCTAGACATATCAATATCATCCTCAAGAACTACAAAATATATTCTAACTAATGCATAATTTTTTTCAATATTTCCTCGTTCTTCATTGATACTCCCACCACACTATATGAAAAGATTGCAATAATTCTTGAATGTTAGGTGTGTCATCTCCTATAAATCTACCTAGGCATTCCCATTTTTGAAGGAAAAATGGATTCCAATCTATGGAATACACTTATCAATAGAATATATAAAAAATTAAGGGTTGGAAAGGGCACCTACTCACTCAAGCAGGTAAATTTCAACTACTTAAGGCCTCAATATAGAACATCCTTGTATACTTAATTTTAGTATTTTGGATACCCAACAAGGTGGCTACAAAGATAAAGCAAATCCAAAAAAACTTCTTATGGAGGGGCACTGAGGATCGATTTAGATTTCACCTAGTCTCATGGGAAAAATATTGCCTCCCCAAAGCAAATGGGGGGATAGGGATCAAAGGAATTAAAACTATGAATCAATCTCTCCTAGATAAAATGGGTCAGAAGATTATGAAAAAAAATAGAGAATGATCTATAATTGTCAAGGCTAAATATCTAGAAGGTGTTGATGATCAACATTCACATGTTCTTAGAATGGGGACCCTCCTTTATTCAATTTTAAAAGGTGCCCAAGATGCCTATCATAACAAAACATTTGACTACATATGGATTTGATCTAATTTACCATTACTTGTGAATCTATAATTTTTTGTTAATTATTCATTATACAATAATGATTAGTACTTATAAATATTCAAATTATTATAGGTTTTATTTAATTTTTATCTAGTAATAAATTATTGACTATGATTGATTTGATGATATGCATATAAACTTTTGCTAAGGAAGTTTGACCTAGTTCTCTAATCAGCAAAAACATAGAGAAATTCACTAGGTTTTATTCAACCAACATCATGTTGTGTTTAAAGCATTTAATTGAAATTTTTTTCTATAAACTTGTTTAAATTTTCTTAAGACAAGATACAACATCTTATATAATCTAACTTAATTCTTTGCTTGACCTTGCAGGACATCAAATTAAAGTAGAATTTTATGACAAATCATGAGATATCAAAGTTTAAACTATGACTTAAAAAGGATAAGTTTTTATCTAATTGGGATTAGAAATACCTTAGAGATTCATTTCATCTTGCATAAGACACCTAGAGAAAATCTATGAATCTGCAAGTTACATGGCACCATCTAAATATCTCATGAAGAAACTAGCCATTAGAATTCAAATCTTGAGGCTATGTGTTAGGATATTATCCTCCATGAGAAAGTCCATTCAATTTGAACCACCACACATCTTTCCATAGTGTAGAATACCATGAGATGATGCCACTTATCTCAAATGGTAATTAGCCTGACCTAAGTATCCTTTCAAATCAATGCATGCCCCCTTTGGGTTCATTTTAGGTTGTCACATGTCTACACCACATTTCATCCATCCAAAAGCTTATGAGATATTACAAGGTAGACACATAGTTACATTTGAGCCATTGGGTCAAGGTTTGGTGATGTACATATATTTGAGGTACCTTTTGAGAATGACACTTGGCATAAGAACAATCAAAAGCCTAAAAGAATGATTTGTGTCTCCTTTGGGCCTATGAAATGATGCCACACATCATTCCCATAATGATTTTATCCAAGATCTATGAGATCATCTCTAATATGGATGTGTGTCTCCACTCAAGCCTTATGATTAACACCAAATGACTGATAGTTGTCTAAAAGCCTTCTTAGAGAGACACCTAGAAAATAACTCTTTGAGAGCCTTCTATGAGAATGATGCCTAGTAAGAAAAGCTATGATTTCCTACAAGAATGACACATGGCATTCCCACATCCAATAAAAATTAAAAATACACCACCTAAGAGCTCACCATGACTTGAAATATGCCACATGGGAGGATATATATGAGTCATCATGCTAAGCTACATTTTGAGAGCCCATGAGGTAATAAAATGGTGCCATGTGTCTAGATTTCAAGCTAACTAGGTAGCCTAGTCATATTTAGGCCATGAAAGTACTTATATAGATCCAAGGTGGCATCCACATGTTAAAAGGTGGTAATATTTAGCTTTAAATCTAAAATTAATGGTAAAACAAGATGAATTAAAGCTAAATTTGAATTAAAGTAATAGTTCAAAGATTGTTTCAAATATATGCAAGGTTGATAAGCTTACCATTAATCTAACATTAAAAAATATCACCATCAACATTTCATTAATCAGAGCAATCTTTCAAAAGGCTACACAATAAAGACTATTGCTATTTGCATTTCACCATTATATGTATTTACTTTCTCTATTATCTACTCTCTCACAAGTTGACAAAGCTCAAGCTGTTAACAGATTACATTCCTAACCACCATTATTGAAGTTTGAAATTTATAGGGTCATACTAGAAAGACATTTATTTCTACCTAAAACATTGTAAAATATGGCACAAGCAAGTCCATCTACTTTGAGCAAGAGTTATTCTTTTAAAAATGATGACTTTCTATTTTAGTATGGTACTTCTATCATCTTCAAGATTCTTGGAGCCATAACATTTGGAAACATGCAATATAGAAACATATATTTCAATGTGGAAATAAATAAGGCTATTTATGAGGATCATACCATGCCTCATATAATTTATCTAGCTTTAAATATTCTTGTAATTAATATAGTTGGTCTCTACAAGGCTGCAATAAAGCTAAAGGTCATGCTATGTTTTGACCTAGTTTATGGTATCTTTAGGAGGTCAAAATGTGAAGACAAGCTACTCAAGTTAATCTCCTAAGGGTTCTATATCACTTTCATAGAAAGACCAAGCTTTGAAAAGTATTATGGCCTTCCCTGTCCATAGATTGAATACAACTAAGTCATCATCGACAACTGGTATGAGGTGTACTCCTTAGAGAAGGTCTTGGATTCATGGGTGATTGACCCAACAAGAGCTATTCTCATGGATGATCAAGGAAAATTTCCCATCCAAAAATTTAGATAGGGAGTTAAAATTATCCTATCCCTCTTGAATAGGGTATTTGGTAATCCACATATTACCTACATAGACATAAGATTCCCTCACTTGGGGAAATTATCAATAATAATTTAGTGTATGCTATAAAATACACCTGTAAGAATGGTACCCCATTCTTCATGATGAGCTACTTGCTAGATGTAATCTATGAAACTGTTCAGCTAGGTCAGAATTCATGGTCTCCTAAATGATAAGAAGTTATGCCTCAAATCTTCTCAATAATGCACATTCATCAATTCAGATGTAATAATAGAGTGATATCACAAGAATTCTACCCAGTGGTTTATAAGTCAATCACTCAGTGTGAGATGTAGAAGGTTCCTGTTGAGGTTAAGAAAACCTTGAGAGACATGGGTAGATATTAGATATGCCCAAATTTCATAGTCATCTAAATAGGAGTGATGGTGGTTCTTTTTAGATTGCCAAGGTACATGCCAATGAAGCTAGAAATAGAAGAGATGGCTTATCAAATGATGCATGGAGATGAAGGATTCTTAAAAAATAAGAATAAAATAACCCCCCTTAATATTCCATATAAACTAGTGAGGACTAAGATCATAAAATGCCATGACATTAGTGTAGTTACTAAGCATAAAGATTCTTACTTATTGCCTAAGGATGACTTCAGACCTTGGGATCCTAACAATGTCATTGCCAAGCATCTATTCAAATTCAAATAAGATATATCCATGGAGTACAAGCATCAAGAAGAATTGCATGAATGGATATATAGAGATGCTATGAATGATGAGGTGTTACTCAAGAATGCTACAAGGAAGAACATAGAGTTAGAGATGAGATTGGATAGAGAGAAGAAAAATGAAGATATTGTTAGGTCTTAGCCACCACCAACCCATGGGATCATTTTTGATGCCAATTATGAGGAAGGGAAAAATGAATATGAAGAAGACAAAATTCCTCTTATTAGGAATAGGCCATATAGACCTTCACTAATTGTCACTTCAAGTAGTCATGATCTACCTCTAAGCTTTGAGTAAGGAGGATCTAGTAGTCAGCCTAACCCCTTACAAGGACCCACATTGATCTCTATATTTACTATGAGATCCATTATCCAAATATTAGATTAACTTAACCCTATTTCCATTGACCTTGAATAATTACAAGGCATTGAGTTCTCTATGGAGAAATTATAGGCATTAATCGAGAGGAAAACCAAGAAATAAATACTCTAGTATCTTCTCAAGTGACTGTAAATCCCACTAACACACCTCATGATCCTAACATAAGTACTTTCCCACTACCTTCCTTCCCAATTTCAATTACATGTACTTCTACTTTTACATTTATTCCTCCTACCATTGTTTCCCCATTGCCTTCAATATTATCAGCTGCTATAACTACCACTATCTAATCCTCAATTGATACTAGCATGAGACAAGTTAGTGGTTCTTTGGGATTTAGGATCCCCCACTTCATTTACCATACCATTTCTAATTTTTCATATTCATCATGTTCCCAATGCACTAGTTCTAGTTAGGCTATAAGTTCCACTCCTTCCCAGGTAGCCATAATAAGTTCATCACTTTCCATTGGCTACCCTACATTTGCAAGGCCATTAAGTCTCATTTCAAAATTGTTCACCTTCCCAAAGACACCTTTGACTACATCCCCATTTAATATTACCATAGCTATAAAGGTGAATGTGCCTCCTAAATTTACTTTATTTATCCTTAATATGGGCAATTTGAAAAATCTATTTGGCACACTTGAGAATATAGACCTAATAAGAATACTTCACATTCTTGCTATAGGTTTAGCCTCTGCCTTGACTTAAACACCTTAATTTTATATACCTCTAACAAAAAAAACACCTACTACTACCCCAAATTCAATCAAAAACATTATACAGACAACAATCTAAGAGAGACCTCAGGTGGTCCTCTCTACACCATAAATTGGGATGAGATTTGATGTAGCTATAGGAACAATGAAGAGAGTGGTTAGGAGGCATGTTTAGTAACCCTAGTCTAGTTTAGATTTGGCACATGAAAGTGAAGAGTCCCTATTTAATTTGATAAATAAGAGGAAGGTTGGCCCTGGTGAGGTAGATGAATATGTAAAAGACCTTGTGTCCATAGTTCAAGCCAATGTAGAATCTACAGTAGCCTTGATGAAATGCATGTATTAAGAGTTGAAGAGGTTGAAAGAGCATGCATTACCTACAATGCTAGATAACACCATAGTCCAGGTGATTAATGTAGTTATCAATGTATTCAATCTATACAAAGTCATGAAGAGGAGGTAGGAAGATGAGACTCTATAATATAATGTGGTCATTAAATTTGACAAAAAATTTGCACTTTATGATGACAAGTTGATAAACTTGGCTAGAGTTGCAAGGAGTAATAAGTTCCTAGACCTAAGAATATTTCCCCTTGAAGACATCATCCCAACACATACCATCTTGATGATTAGAAGAAGGATATTGAAGAGGTGTATGGAATAGGTCAAGGATGTAACTACATCCTTAGAGAAGATATAATTCAAGATTTACCTATTGTTAAAGGATGCCATGGTCACTAGGGTGAGCAAACTTGATGGCACCTTCATGGATGACCAAGAATTCAGGGTTTAGATGAAGATATTTGTTACTAAGTTCTATTAGGACATAGCCAATTCCAAGATTACCACTGAGTTAATGAATATTCTACCTTTTTCCAACCAAATACTGGAGAGAGCAGAGGTCATTGAATAAACATTAAAGCTAGTAGTTACATAACATGAAAGGCTCATTCAAAAAATGCCTAACTTATTCTAGCCTATGATCTTAGCCTTTGGCCAAATTGATTAGGATTACTTAGCCTATGTGGAAGACTAGACAAAAGAAGACAAAAATAAGAAACAAATGTAGCAAAATTAGGCATCTCAACAATGTCTTCTAGGACCTTGAGGAATATTCAGTTTCATTTTGTAAATTGAAATTTAGAATATTCCATTATAATATGTGGTATTTTATCCACTTGGATATACTTGGGAATATTTTAATGGGCCAACTTGATATTGTATAGGCAGTCTTGAGGCCTATATATAGGGGTATTCCCCATCATTATAAAATAAGAATAGTTGTTATAGAACTAACACAAAGAGCTAAGAATTTGAGAGATTGTCTGTATGCTTTATTGTGTAATTATGTGGTTTCTAATTTTCATGATTTTAGATAACTAATGGTTTTTTTTGCTAAATAATATGATAATAACATCATCTTATGTATATATTGGTTTGAGTTTGACACTAAGGTAACAAATATGCTAGTATATGTGTTCTATTTTCATCTTATTTTTAGTGAATATGCTTATGTAATTTAATGTGAATGAATAAATTTTATGCAATATATAATTTTAGATATATGAATTTATTTTACTTTGAAGATTTAACTATGTTCATTTGGCCTTGAGTATTATGCCAGGGTTGGTGTATGTTAGTTTAATATGCTTTTGTCATAGAAGTTAGGAGAATTGACACCTTTAACTATTTGAAGAAAACTCTCTTTTCTGCCTTACCCTGTTCATCTTTGGATCTACCTCATGACTCACTTTATTTTAGCTCATTCTATAAATATTCATGTTTTTTTTGTGCTTTGGAAATAACTACGAAATTTTAGAATAATTTTAAAAATATTAGTAAGAAATAAAATGTCATTGTGTAATATCTAATGTCCCTATAACAAGGTCTACTTGCAGATTGATTTAACAATTTTGGGAATATTGGTGTATTATTCCTAATTTAGTTAAAGGGTATAAGTAGTAAAACTAGTAAATAATTAAGGTACTAATTTGGTTAAACTATATTTTAATTTTTACCTTTCTAAAAATAGTAATAAGGGAAGAAAATAAGACTTAGCTAGAAGCTAATTTATTTGACTGAGACAGAGGTTGGAATTCACTATGCAAGACTAGGACACTATTAAAAACTAAGATATGAACTTCATTTTGTGAGTATATAGGAGCATCAAAACTAAATAAGAGTGGAATTGGTGCTAAATTCCACCTCTACCACTATTGTCCTGAAGATCTAAGCTTTCTAGGTTTTATTTTCTATGTCTGTGTGACCCTGTCTATGAAGTTTTGGCAGTTGGAAGTATGTAGAGCTCCATATAGAGCAGATTATTTCTTCAAACCCTGTCTTCCATTTTAATTTAACCAATTTTGATCAAGATGGGGGGTTAGTGTGTGTAATATTCACTGGACATGGATCACACCCCTTATGTGGGCACACTGCCTACATACCAATACTTCGAAGAGGGAACAAGCCATATGTAGTTATCCCACTTGATGTGCTTTATGAAATTATGTTTATGAAGATGTAGAATGATAAATTTGATGTGTTTTAGATAGCTAGGTATTGGTGTAGGTATTTGGATAAGCTTGTAAGTGTTTTGGTTGGTTGTATGCAGAGAATAGGGAAGATTGCTTGAGTAGTCTTGCTTGTATTCTTGCTTGCTTAGTGATAATTGCCAAACCTTTAAAAATAATCTTTAAATGAGATTTTATAAGGATATATTGGTCATGGAGTGAATATACTCATATTAGGTTGATAAGAAGGATGGGGAACTAAAAAAAATTAACCATTGGGGCTAGAAATGGACTTGGAAAAGAGCACCAAAAGTAGATAGGAGTGGCACTAGTGTTATAGTCTTAGTGTGGCACTATTGTCTTAAGTAGACAAGACCTAGGGGGATGGATCTGTAATGGAAAGAGGAGTCTAACTTAGTTGGGATCAAGTCTAGAAGGATACGAATGATTGGGAATCAGTGAAAATATTCCTATGAGGGTCATGAGATCAAGTAAGAGGGACCTAAGGGTTAGGTGCCATTATCCACAATCAAGTTACCATTTTTTGCATTTTATATGACTACATTTCCCCCCCTTTATTCTAGTGATGCAATAAAGTGAAATACTAAGATAAATGAAAAATAAAAATCATACCTAAACTTACCTACAAGGGTGAAGCTCATGAGGTTGTGTGATGTTAGGTGTGTATAAAGAGAGCATGCTGTTAAGTGTGAATTTGCAAGAGAAAGTAAAAAATAGATCAGTTCTTAAAAGATACGCTATATCTAAAACAATAATGTACAAATCTAGGTAAGAGGGAGAGAGAAGAAGAGAAAGGAATGAATACACCTCACTGGGTACATGGACCAACACAAAACTTATTGTGATGTTGAGTAATGTTGACTAATGTTGGGTGATGCTATACCAAGCATAATATTGTGAATGGAGCTAAGTGCTCAATTTCCTAAGAGTGGCTCAAGAATGCAAAGGCTAACCCTTTAGGTCCATCAGCACCCATTAAGTGAAGCTAGGTGGTCATGCATGTGATAATCAATGTTTGGACTATGTGTCCAATCCCTATGAGTAGGTGGATTAAGAATATAAAGGTTAACTAGACCTTTGGCTCCATTATTTCCTCATGAAGTGAAGCTATGAACTAATATTAGTATAAAATATGTGTCATATGAGATGGCTCTTGAAGCCTATGAATATACTGTGATCTGGTAATGTTGGAATGTATAGCCAAATGTATGCTAGAATTAGGACACTCTTATCCACTCCAAAAGATGGAGATTAGGCTTGTATGAAAGCCACTCTAAACTGGTGCACTAGGATTGTATGAAGGCCACTCAAGAACTTAGAAACTCAAGAATGTTAGGATTATATTAAATCCATTCCAAAATTATTCCAACCACCTATAGATGGAATAAGGCATCCAAATATTGAGAATGCCTAGGTAATACTAAACTTGGAAAGAAAAGAAACAAATGTGTTGTGCACATTTCCCCCTATCACTAGTTTCTAAAAGATGGGTTTTGATCTAAAAGTTATATCAACTACCATGTCTAAAAATAGAACTAAGTTCCATCATTCCATACATGATTCCCCCTATATCTAGATTCTCTAAGTGAAAGTGTACTAAAAACTATTTTGGCTGTGCAAAATTGTAGCTAAACCTATTTTTTTGCTTACTTCTAAAAAGTCCAGTTTTTTTGTTATCTATACAAGAGTGTCAAAATTGGAAAATAGTGACATTAGTGTTATAGTCCAAGCTAGGTGCTATTTTATTGGACCAAATCTACTAACTATTCTTATATTCTCACTATTTGCTTGGTCTATTCTGACTATTTTGATGTCTAGTTGTTGTTTTAGGTGTTCTAAAAGCTAGATTTTTGACTATTAGGAGCTCTAATCTCTATGACAAAATCCCTATTTGTTTCCCCCTCTTCTGAGGTTAGGAATGAAGACCCTATAATGACTAACCTTAGAATAAAGATCCCTACAAGTGTGTTATGTTTCAAAGATACATGATATAACAATGATAATTGATAAGATATCTCAAGATATAACATGATTTGTATTGAGTGATTTTTAGATAAACAAGGGTATGCCTAGATGGATATAATAATGTAATAACATGTGAAATGTAATGAACTATAAATGAAAGTTTGATTAGTTTTTAATTGTTAGTTAGAGGGATAGAGTATGATGTCCATCATGGCATTTAAGAAATCAAGATAAATGGATGATGTGGATCATGGAATTGCAAATAATGAAAAGAAAACACGAAACAAGAACACAAGGAAAGAATCAAGAAGCACACAAGGTGGGCCAAGGGCCCACACAAACAAGGGACATGGGCACATGTCACTCATACTAGAAACCAAGCATACAAGGTATGTTCAAATACTGCATACACATATAACTGAAACAAGCAATGTTGGCATGGAAGCCACAATCACATATAAGAGTATAAATAAAGGATATTGGAAAATATCCTAAATCACACACATGAATAGAGATAAAGGAAATTGGAGAATGTCCTAAGGCACATATAGGAGATAAACATAAACTGAGAAATTAAATCACATCAAGCTAGGCTAAGCAAGAAAAGAAAGCATGTAATAACTAGAAATACAATCACATCAAAATAATCAAAGAAATAGGGAAGGTATGCAAGACATGTTGGTACAAGACTAGGTATATGCTAAGAAATACACAAGTGTTATATACTAGTGAGATGTTAATATAAAAATCTATGTAAGCTAGTAAGTAGTGTACATCAACATGATCATTATAGTGTGTGGTGTAGGAATGACATAACCTGGATGGTGTAGTCATATAGAAGATGCCCCCAGTGGGTATGTATATCAATGTATGTCTCGATGTAGAAGTAGGATGTTCCATCAGTGGGTAGAGTGAAGTAATCAAAGAGATGGATGTCACTACACACACTCAAAAGAGATCAAGTGAATCATGGTAATGTAGACAAATCAACAAATAATAACATAGAATAGTAGATGTAATTCTAACTTGATAGTAGAGATGTAAAACATGGATGATGCTTACAATCAAAATATTTTTGGTGTTTTCGAATTATTTGCATGTTTTTGTATTTTTAACTATTTAAATGTTTTTAGATTTTTGAATGTCATATTATTTTTGGTATTTTGAATATGTTATGAACTATGTACAATAAATCACATGAAGACTATGTAAATTTTTTTGAAGAGAAGCTATATACAAACATTGGGAAAAAATCTATATACAAGCATATGAATGAAGCAATATGTACATGATGACATAAAATACTAGGTTGGAGGGGGTAAATGGTCCAAGGATGGAGCTCACTAGGGATGGAAATGGAGGAAGGGATCACAACCATCATCAAATGCTTTAAGATCATCATCATAAGTATCATCATATGTTGTAGAAGTTGTGTACATGGTGTTATCCTGTCAAAGGTGAATTGAAGGTTACTCTGGTGGTGGAGATGTTAATTCTTCTCTGGGACATTTAGCTCTAGTAGTATATTTCTTTAGTGGAAGTGGAGAAGCTGGTGATGGTGGTGGTATAATCTAAATAATAACCTAAACTTTTAGTTTATCCAATCTCTACTATAAAGCTATAAATGAGTTTGTATCATGGCCTGTGATCATATGAAAAAGACAAAATGGGTGACCATCCTACTATGCTAATATGCTAATAGATCTATGCCATACTATAGGTAATGTGATTAATCCATGATCAAGTAACATATATAACATAATCTATGGTTAATGTTGTGTGCTACCTGCTTGAATCTAAATGTCTAGATCTATATCCATAGAGATAACCATGTGAACTATATGTGCCAAGTGATTTATCTATAGTCATGAATGTGGAGTATATCCTAAGAGTGTAGTGCAAGATGTTAAGAGTGATGTAGGATGTCTAATTTGAGATTTAGAGTCATATTAGTACTCTCCTAGGCTAATTTGTGTGAATATAAACCCACAAAAATAGTCATCTATAAGTGTGGGTGTCGTATCATCATCTGAAAAAGCTTGAAAATCTATATCAACATCATGTACATATGGTAACTCAGAATTTACCACAAGGGGTAACTATGATATGGGAGTCTCATCAACTATAGTAGTAAAAGACAATGGTGCTATGAGGGTGTCTATACCTAATTGAGTAATTATATTTATAGAGTCAATTGGTATAACTTGAATTGTTATCGATGAATGTATAATTGTAACAAGTGTAAGAATCATGATTGGTGGAGTAACTAGAAAAGTTGAAGTTATGACTGGATAAATATCTATAGCTAAGGGCACAACTCTAAGTAGAGGAGTGTGAGAAGTGATAGTCTCTCCAAAATCATATGTATGTATTTGATAAAGAGAAATGCAATGAGGTGGTGGCTAAACTATGATATGAGGTGTCCCATTTGGTGAAATAGTTGAAGATGACTCTATAGTTTGATAATATCTAAATGGATGGTTATCTGTTGGACATGTGTATAGGTATCCTTCTTTGATAAACTTAACACATCAATGAATATCAAAAAAAACTACCCCCATAACATGTATCTAGAGTCATCTAAGTGAAAGATTATAGTGAAAAGGACCTAACATGACCTAGAACTGTGTAGAGAGGGTTTTGGGTCCTACCATGATATCCAAAGTAATGGTGCCCAATGTCTATCATGGTATATCATAAAATCCTAAAATTTTATTATATTATTTTTTCATGGAGGCCATGCCCATGCCCATTGTTTGTAAGAATGTAATATTACATATATTAAGTCCAAAACCACTATCAACTAGAACTCTCTTAACTACGCTAGTTTTGACTTGAACTTGTATGAATAGTGGTAAGTTTTGATCAATTACTATCTAAGATGGTATGTCATCATGATCAAAAGTGATAGAATCTTCTATAGTTTTTGGTGTGTTAACCACTAATGCAAAATAAGAAGGCTCTGAATCAATGGGCATAGAAGTTTGAGGGAGTGCCTGATAGAGAGTGTCCTTGAACACATTATCTTTCTAAATTGGTTCTAACATGGAAATATTAGCTGGTGTGTTTCTCAACTGATCAAAAATATCATATGCCTTGTGTGGATCTATTAGTAAAGGTAGTTTGGGCCTAGGATAGGAAGGAATAGGAGGGTGGTGGGGCTCCTGACTAGGTAGATGAGGCATTGTGGCACATTGAGTAATAGTTCTAACTACATTATCTAATATCCATATAAGACTAGTAGTAGATATGATAGAAGAAAAAATTTAATCAACAAGTCAAGGTGGTGGAGAGACAGAGGGTGTCAGTTGGGCTCTCTATCGATGGGTAGTAACCTAGGAAAGGGTAAAATGGACCATGCAACACAACTCAACACGGGATAGAGGCTCCAAGGGAGGTGATGCAAAACATATCTTAACATGTTTGATAAAATTTTTCTCAATATCATCCCATATAATGAAAAATAAGTATGAAATGCAAAGAATGAAGCTTTGTAGTAACATATGATAGACTTTGCCATTCATGTACATAAGAGGACCAAGTGTGGTATCCTTATTATTTGCAAGATAAGTAAGAAAAAATTATAAATAAGTGAGATCCATTTTTGAAATCTGATTTTAGAATATAAGGTGATACCTCAAGAAGTAATAGGACCTAGTGTATGCAACTAGGGTTTGAAAAATGATATTTTTGAAAAATACTATCGATTTTTGAAAATGAAATTGGATTTTTTATTTAAATATGCAATTAAAAATTCAAAAAATTATTAGAAAATGATTGATTGAATATGACCTAGCATGTGAAACTAGGGTTTTTAAGAATAAATATTTTTGAAAATTACTATTGAATTTTGAAATTTTTAGTGATTTTCTAATTTAAATATGCTAGTAAAAAATTAGAAAAGTATTAGAAAATTACTGGGAAAATATTGGGACCTAGTATGGACAACTAGGGCTATGAAATAAAAATTTATTTTAAAATTACTTTGAAAATTTAAAATTCAATGCTAATTTATGATTTTATTATGCAGGTAAAAAATCAAAAAATTATAAGAAAAATCAGTAGGAAATTTACCCTAGGGGTTATAGGGGTTTTATGTGAAAATGAAGTAAGTTGGGTTCACCAAATTATTTAGTAATTTTGGGAATATTGGTGTATTATTCCTAATTTAGTTAAAGGGTCTAAGTAGTAAAATCAGTAAACAATTATGCAATAATTAAGCTACTGATTTGTGTAAACTAGATTGTAATTTTGACATTTTAAACAATAGTAATAAGGGGAAGAAAAAAACACTTAGCTAAAAAATGATTTATATTATTGAGACAAAGGCTGGAATTCACTATGCAAGACTAGAAAACTATCATAAACTAAGATCTAAACTTCATTTTATGATTGGAAAAGAGCACCAAAACTAGATAAGAGTGGCACTGTTGTTGTAGTCCATCTATGTCACTATTGTCCTAAGGATCTAAGATGTTTGGTTTTTGTTCACTATGTCTATGTGACCTTATATGCAAAGTTTTGTTAGTTGGAAGTTTGTAGAGATCCCTATAGAGAATATTATATATTCAAATCCTATCTTCTATTTTTATTTGACCAATTTTAAGCAAAAATTGGGGGGGGGGTTAGTGTGTGTAAGATTTACTGGACATAGATCCACACCCCTTATGTGGGCATACTGCCTACATACCAACAATCTGAAGAGAGATTAAACCATATTTAGTTCTCTCACTTGATGTGCTTTGTGTAATTGTATGTATGAAGATGTAAAATGCTAAACTAGATGTGTTTGAGATGGCTATGGACTGGCGTAGGGATTTGGATAATCTTGTAAGTGTGTTAGTTGGCTATATGCAGAGAATAGGGAAGATTACTTGAGTAGTTTTGCTTGTATTCTTGCTTACTTAGTGATAATTTCCAACCCCTTCCAAATGATATTTGAATGGGATTTTATAGGGATATATTGGTCATGGGTTGAATGTACTCGCATTAGGCCGACAAGGAGAAGGATGGGGAACTAGAAGAAATTGACCATTAGGGCCAAAAATAGACTTGGACAAGAGCTCTAAAAGTGGATAAGAGTGGCACTTGACCTATAGTCCTAGTAGGGTGCTATTATCCTAAGTAGATGGGACCTAAAAGGATGGATTTGTCATGGAAAGAGGAGTCTAGCTCAACTAAGATCAATTTTAGATGGCTATAAATGATTTGGAATTAGTGAAAAGATGCCTATGAGGGTCATGAGAGCAAGTAAGAGGGACCTAAAGGTTGGGTACCATTAGCCATGCTCAAGTTACCAATTTTTTCATTTTATACGACTACACAAACTTACTAGTTGTGGTTGTATCTCTATTATTTTGTTATTTCCAATAGTATTTGTGTAAACAAATCAAGCCCTAAGTCTTCCAAGACACAAAATTGAGTTCATTACTTTCCCCCATTCCCTAGTGACATAGGAAATATATTAAGTGCATCAAAAAGAAGGGAAAAGCTGGCACTAAAAAGAGGGCCTCTATGTAATTGCTTTCATGCATCTTAGTGAAATTATAGTATACTTCATTAGATATATGCTTAATTATTTTAAAGTACACAAATATTGTTAAATAACACTAAATATCTACATTATTTATATGAATCTTTGTGTTCTTTGTAGGAATATTTGCATTCTTTAAAGGATTTCATCAAAGTTAGTGTTTATTTGTCAAAATTTAGTAAATAATCTAGATATTTGTTTAAATTTATGCAAAAATAGTTGAAATACCCCATTATTTAGGCATATTCAAGGTTATTTTTTTCATGTTTGCAAGGCTTCACATAAATTTGATAGATAATCTAGGTGTTTGTGAAAATTTATGTAAAAATTAATCAAAGAGACCTTGCCTATACTGAATCTAGGCATTTAAGGTCATAATCACTCTAATTCATTTGGGATTGAGTAGACCTTTACGTATATTTATGATGAAAGATGTTTTGAAATGATTACACACTCTCAAGTTGTTAAATTAGGCATAGAAATGATTTGAAAGACTAGTTTAACACTGATCTTTGTATGTTAATGTGCATAACTAATAATGTTTGTGTAGGTATTGAAAACTTTAAGGTTTCAAGGCTTGGATACTGAAATATCAAGCTAAAGATATTAGATCTAGTTTTTATAGTTTTTTTTTGTAAGAATTAGATCGATCTTTATAATATTTGACACTCATGAGGCTACCTTAGATGTTCTTTTTCTCTTAATACCAGTTCTAAATCTTAGATTTGTATAAGATTAGAACCAAATCTTGATCTGAACCCAGGGTCCTTTTGACATCCCAAAAAACTAATAGGAGGGCTAGATCAGATAAAGCTAAATGTATAAAATTTAGGACCCAACCAAATTCCCCATATAACCAAAATTTACCACCTCTCTTACCAATCATGGCATGGTTAGTTGGCTCATCTATTGATGTCCTTGGATCTATGCATGATCTACCAAGGAAACCAAAAAAATATTTTCCTTTTTTTACCCCCACCAATAGAATAACCATTGAGGACCATATAAAGTCATTTAAAGCATCTTTGAGGCTACTTAATGTAATGCATGAGGATGTGGCTTGCCAACTCTTTCCATTTACACTTAGAGACATGGCTTATGATTGGTTCCTCAACTTGTCAAAATATTCCATCATGGGATGGGGTCAGTTTATTGATAATTTTATTGCCCAATTTGGTAGGGTAGTGATCCTAGGAGTTATGTATCAATAGTTCACCACCCTCAAAAGGGACATAAAGGAACCAATTAGAACATTCAATGTAAGGCTACAAAATATGTATACCCTGACATCCATACCCTATAATCCAATGGATGATTTGGATTTATAAATATACAAAAATGCCTTAGACCTGATGAAAACTATATTATTAAGAAGATCTTTGAATATCAACACATTGACTTTAGCATATGCTTAATCCATCCATATTGATGAGAAAATTCACCTGTAGGGGTATCCTACCTTTGCTATTCCAAAAAATGAACCAACGCTACTTGATATAAACATTGTACCCAACATGAATTAGAACCATCTTGAATTGAAATAATTATCAATGATTAACTAATTGCCATTAAGCCAAGCTGTACCCAATTGGTATCTAGAATTCTTCAACCAAGTGAATACTAGAGCACATCCCTAGAATAATATCAATCAAGCATTAGTGCTCATAAATAAAACTAACCTTCAAAATTTGACCTAAAATAAAAACTAAAATACTTCAAAGGGAGAGTTATATTCAATACAAATAACCATTCAAAAAATTGTTAATGATTTCTTGGATCTCATTAAACAAATGGTAAATAATGGTAAGAGTTCCACTAGAAATTATAACTTCTAGAGATATAATAGACCATTCGATAGGTATAAAAGTAATAGCAATCCCCCTTTTAGAAAATTTCTTGAGATCAACATTTTTGAGTTAGCCTTACCTAATTGGTGTCAAGTGCACAATACCACCAGACATGGGGAACTAGATTGTGTTGAATTTTATCATGCATTCAAAGCCCTTTAGATCCAAATGGAGGAGATGAGTCCCACTAATCAAAGTAATTCCAAAGGTTTTGGAAATATCAATGATGCCTCTAGATCCTAAAAAATAATACTCATGGTTGAGACCTATGATTTTCCTACTCAAGATGAAAATGGGCTTGAAGATAATGTTAAGGAGGTGCATGCTTTCCAACAATACTAGAGGAAAAACTATGCCTTGAGAAGTAAAGGTTAGAACCCACCTCTAAAAAATTACACCCCACATAATGAAAGAGATACACTTCCTCATGGCATGACAAATATTAATCCTCCACCCCCTAAAGGTAAGGAAAGTCAGCAAATAATTGAAGTTCCCTGCACAACATTGAAAGGTGGATATAACATAGTGGAAGATATGAAAAAGATCAAGGCAAACATAGCATTATATGAACTCACTCAAATCACTGAACAACATGATTTTCTATTAAAATCATTGAATGAAAATCCTAGCTACAACAAAGCTAAACCAGCTCATGCAAATATGGTAATGTATAAGATTAAACATGAAGTTCCATCATTTTTGTTGACAGTAAGGTTTTTTGGTAAGAATATTCATAATTACTTGCTTGATTCTAGTGAGTAACTAATATTACACCTTTATGAATCTATGAAAATTTGGGATTAAATCCAATCAAATTAGAGAAGGTAGTGGTATAATTGGAAAAATCAAGAGTGAAAGTGGTAGGTGAATTTTTGAATATTCATATGCAACTTGCTCATGAACCCTAAATCTAACAGTTCATTGACATTCAAGAAATACCTGAGGCTTATAGATTACTATTGATTCATGAATGGGATATATCCTTGAATGGATGTACATCCACTAATTGTTCCCACATGTGGCTACATTGGCATAGAATTCCCAATCAAATCAAGATTGATCAGGAACCCAAAATGAAATACATGATCATTGAATATAACACTAAGAATGAAAAGGTAAATTACCAATCCTTTGACTTAGTTGTTTACACTATGGAAACCACTAATGTTTTTGTAGATGAGAAGGTGAAATAAGAAATAAAAGGTCCTTAGACATTTCACTTTGATGGTGTACGAGCTAAGCAAGGTTCTGGCATTAGAATTGTCTTGACAAATCCCAAAGGAAAATAGTATCTATCTTCTTATAGATTAAAGTTCACTTGTACTAAAAATTTAGTAGAGTATGAATCTCTTGTTTTAGGAATTAAATTTACAATCAAACATAAGTTAAAATTACTATTATTCTATGATGATTCAAAAATAGTTGATAATTAGGTCATGAGTAGATATTAATGTAAGATTTCTTGTTTAAGAAAGTATAAATTTAGAGCCTCAATTTAATTGGGTATTTTGACTCATTTAATATTGTTTCCTTTCCTAGGGGGCAAAACCAATTAGTATATGCTCTAGCTTCAACATCAGCAAACCTAGTTCCTCTAGAGCCTTTGAACTTGTAGGTTTTTATTGTGGAAATAATTTCATGCCCCTCTATGCCAGACAACATCAATCACTTCCAAGTTTCTGATGATGATAAGTAGATAATTAACTTCATGTGTAATGATGGCCTATTCAAATCTCATATTATTGATGAACATGATGAAATTTATCTAAAAAATTCAAAGGAAAATAAAGATGGAGTAATTCAACTCAAAGAGAACCAAATAACCAAGGGCATGATCTCTTTAGAAAAAATGTTTCACCTAGATTAACAAAAAATTGAAGCTAAACCACCAAAGGTGAGTGGAAAATACTATAATTAAGTTAACTTAAGAAGTTTGGGGAATGAGCAAAGTGTTAACATTGGTTCAGTTTGCACTGATGAAGAGTTCAAAGAAGCCAGTGCCATTTTAACCAAGTTTAAATATGTATTTTCTTGGTCATATTATGATCTTAATATATTTGATATTGGTGTGATTACTCACACTATCCCCTTAAAATAGGCCTAAAAAACCTTCAAGTAAAGATAGAGGCTAATTAATCTAGTGCTGGAACAACTAATTTATAAGGAAGTGAAGAAATTTCTAGATGAAAGGATAATCTTCCTCATACAACACTCGATATGGGTTGCTAATATGGTACAATTTTGACAGAAGAATGGAGAAATTAGACTTTGTGTCATTTTTAAAAACTTGAACAGATCCTCTGAGAAGGACAATTATCCCTTACCATCCTTAAATGAGGTCATTCAATTGGTCAATGGGTCTAGAATGATGCCATTCCTTGATGGTTTTTGAGTCTACAACCAAGTCCTATTGAATAATAATAATAGAATGAAAATTTCCTTCATCACTAAGTGGGGAACATTTGCATACAAATGAATTCCATTAAGATTGATTAACATAGGAGAAATTTATAACAAGCAATGAACCATGCATTCCAAGGATTAATTGGTAAGTGCATCATTATTTACATGGATGATCTAATATTTTTTTTAAAAATAAAGGTGATCACATGATGCATTTGGAAAAATCATTGGAGAAGTGTAGGAGGTATGACATTTATTTAAACCCCAAGAAAATTATCTTTTGTATAAATGAAGGAAAAATTTTAGGACATATAATCACCCAAGAAGGTATGATTATTGATCCTAATATGATAAGTGTAATTTGAAAGTTAGAAGTATTTAATAAAAAAAATAGTTAAAATATTTCTTTGGCAAGATTAATTTTTTAAGAAAATTTATATCAGGTTTTGTAGAGATTGTAAGACCACTCAACGTGATGTTGAATAAAGATGCGAAGATAGAATGGACCATTGAAGTAAAGAAGTCATTTTAAGACATTAAGGATGCTATTGTTCAAGCTCCTATTCTGATAAGTCTTGATTTTAGCAAAGCCTTTTATCTATACTCTTTTGATTATGATCACATTATTACCACTATATTGACATAGAAAGAGGATGACAAAGAGCACCATATAAAATTCATGAGCACCAACTTGAAGAATGTAATCCTAACTATCTTATCCTAGATAAGCAATCCTAAGCTCTAGTAAAGACCATCAAGAAGTTCAAGGATTACATCTTGAAGAATAAGATGTATGCCATAGTGTCTGATCCAGATGTCAAAATGATGTTGGGATAGAATGAACTTGGAAAACTAAGAGGGAAGTGGATGACCAAAACTCAATAATATGATATAGAAATAAAATCTTCTAAGTTAGTTGGAGGTCAAGGTCTAATCCAACTTATTATAAATACTGATACATGCATTAAAGTTTTTTAGGTTGAAGTAGGTCAAGTATCTAGTGGTGATTATTAAAAGGATATTATCCACTATTTGTTGCAAGGAATGTGTCCCCCACACTGTAAAGGGATCAAAAAAGGGCCCTCAGGTTGAGATCATCTCATTTTATGATCAAAAGGGGAGTCCTTTATAGAAAAAATTACGAGGGTATTTATCTAAGATGTGTTTATAGAGATGAAGCCATCGAAATCATGAAAATTTTCCATGGTAAATTGGGAAGTGGTCGCCCTTTAGGGCATACCACATAACTTAAGATATTGAGAGTAGGATACTATTAGCCAACCAAACTCATGTGTGAACATGCCATCAATTCAAATTTTTTGATTGATGAGAGATAAAGGTAGTCATGCCTTTATAACCAATAATTAAAACAAATCCATTTACATAATGGGGCCTTGACTTAGTAGGAGTGATCAATCCTAACTCCTCAGCCATGCATAAAATTTTACTCACTACCATAAATTATTACATTAGGTAAACTAAAGTAGTGGCCACCAAGAATAGTAGAGAAATTGACATGATTCAATTTCTAGAAGAAAATATCATCACTCAATTTGGAACACCCCTATCCTTAGTCTATAACAATGACCTAGCCTTTACATCAACTAAATTCACCAACTAGTTATATGACAATCAAATAGTCATCAAGTCTACTTCAAACTACTACCCTCATGGTAATGTAGTTACAAAATCTACTAGCTAAAACTTGATGAATGACATCAATAAATATTTAGAAAATAAACCTAGAGAATGACAATGCCTACTAAAGTATGATTTATGGGCAAAAAGAACTGCAACAAACAAGCACTCAATGTGTCCTTATTCCTAATGGTCTATGGGAAATAACCTAGTTTTCACATCACACTGAATTTACCCACTTATGGATTTATGGTTGATAATATAAAAGATGATGAAATAATATAGTCCTTAATACTAAACATCATCCAAATGGAAGATGCCAAAGATGAAGCTTTGAATAATTTTAGCAAGCATCAGGATGTTGTGAAGAGATGGTTTGATAAATGAGCCAAAGTTAAAGCATTTTGCATATCAAAATTGGTCCTACTATGGGACAAGGGCCATGATAGGAAAGGAAAACATAAATTTTTTACTCTTCTCTAGATTAGACCAAATCAAGTGGTAAAAATATTGGGTGAAAACACATTTAGGCTCAAAGACCTACAAAAAAATTACTTAACCTTCTAGTCAATGGGCAATACATGAAACATTATTTCTCTACCACTCTATCACAAACTCCAAAAGGACATAAATCTTGTTTAGATTTATATTAGGTATGATTAGAGTAGTTTCCTTTATTTCTTTGCTTTCCTATTGTTCTCTTTCTCACTTTTCACTTACTATTTGTTTTCCTAAAATATTTTCCTTTCTTGCTTTGCTTTCTTGTGTTATTTTTTGATCTATACTTGCTATTTTATTTCTATTATTTGTTGTAACTTAGAGATAAGTCCCTTGGATAATAATTCATTGGCTCAATCTATGTTAGTCTGGTCCTAAAAATGAGAAAAAATGGATTGCTAGTTCTAAATGTTAGTCGTTCATAGTTTAGAAACCTCTAGCAATGTTTTAATTTAGAAAACCTAGGTGAGGTTAATTAGAAGTTAATTTCCTCCTAAAATAATAAATCATTTTGAGACTATAATATTGTTAAGATGAATGAATATTTGATTGAATGAGTGTTTGAATCTATGTGAACCATCATACTATCACTTAAATTCACCAAGTAAATTTCTAGGGCATAACTTGATATCTAAAAGTGAATTACATCTAGAATGTCTTGACAAAACCTTATACCTAGCTAATTTTGGTTCCCAACCATTATGGTTTATGAATTCAGGAATAATAAAAAAACAAAAACAAAAATGAGACACCATAAAGTGAAATCATAAACTGATTTTGCATTTCACATATGGTGATTTAGGAAATCTCTATTGGGGCTATGAAAACCTAGATGGAAGTAGAGCAAGGCCTAGAGTGGATCCAAAGGTATATCTATTAGGGCTATGGATGCCTAGTTGGTAGGAAAGCAATGCCCAATCCATCCTTAACTAAGCAAAGCATAATTATGTAAAATCTAAAGAATCCTTAAGTCATTTCATTTTTGATGTCTTGAAACTTGAAAGTTATCATTTCTAAACCTAATGGCAATGGTTAAAGAACCTCAAAACACACACATAGTTCGATTGTCTACAAGGTTTAAACTCTATTTCCAACCTATGGGCTCTCATTAGTTCTAAAAAGTAGTTTTGATAATGACTAAAGAACATAATGATATAACTAATTTTTGATTCATCTTTCAATAAAATATCTAGATTATAATATTTTATAATGTTTCCCCATAAAATTCACCATTTGTTGATGATCAACATTCCCTTATTCTCAAAATGGGAACCCTCCTTTCTTTAATTTTAAAAAGTGCACAAGATGCCTAACATAGTAAAACATTTGACTGCATATGAATTTGATATAATTTACCATTACTTTTGCTTCTATATTTTATGGTTAATTATTCATTTTATAATAACGATTACTACTTATAAATATTCAAAGTATTTTAGGTTTTATTTGAATTTTATCTATTAATGAATTATTGATGATGATTGATTTGATGATATATAGACATGATTTTGCTAAGGAATTTTGACCTAGTTCTCTAATTGGCACAAACACAATAATCTTGTCTTGGTTTTATTGAACTAGCATCATGCTATGTTTAAAATATTTACTTGTAAAGTTTTGCTTTAAACTTGTTTAAATTTGCTTAAGACAGGCTATGACATCTTCCAAAATCTAACTTAGTTCCTCACTTGACCTCATAGGATTTCAAATTAAAGTAGTAGTTTATAACACCTCATAGGACATCAAATTTTAGAATATGACTTAAAAGGATATGTGTCCATCTTGTTGGGATTTGCAATACCTTATAGATTCATCACGTCCCATGTAAGACACCTAGAGAAAATCTATGAATCCATAAGCTATGTGGTGCCATCTAGAGATCTCATGAAGAAGTTAGCTATTGGAATTAAAATCCTAGGGTTACATGTAGGATATTAGCCTAAAAAAACAATCCCATTTAATCTGAGCCACCACATATATTGTTATAGTGTAGAAGCTTATGAGATGCCATTGTGTCTCAAACGATAACCAACCAAACCCAAGTAGCCTTTCAAATCGATGTGTGTCCCTTTTGGGTTCATTTGAGGTCTCCACATGTTCACATCACATTAAATCCATCCAAAAGCTCATAAAAGCTGACAAGGTAGACATATAGTTGCATTTGAGCCATCTGATCAAGGTTTGGTGATGTATAGTTTCCAATGCACCTTCTAAGAATGACACTTGGTAAAAGAACAAACAAAAGCCTATGAGAATAATACATGTCCCCTTTGGGCCTACATAATGAGTCCACACATCTTTCCAAAGATGCTTATATCCTAGATCCATGAGATCATATCCAAGATGGATGCATGTATCCACCAGAGCCATACAATTAACACCAAGTGGCTAATAGTTATCCAAAATCCTTCTAAGGGAGACACCTGGTAATCAAAGCTCTGAGAGCCTTCCATGATAGATATTACTGGAAAGAAAATATATGATTGGTCATGAGAGTGATGCATGGTATTCCAAAAACTAATCAAAATTAAAAAGGCACCATGAATTGAAAGATGCCATATGGCAAGATATAGAAAAGTCATCATGCTAAGTTGCATTTTGAGAACCCATGAAGTCATCAAATAGTGCCATGTGTTTGGGTTTTAAGATAACTATGTAGCCTAGTCATATTTAGGCCACACAAGTATTTAGATAGATCTGAAGTGGCATCCACATATTAAAATGTGGCAATATTTAGCTTTAAATCTAAAATTAATGGAAAATTAAAGATTAATTAAAGCTAAATTTGAATTCTAGTGTAATTAATTACTAAAATTAATAGTTATAAGATTTTTTTAAATATATGAAAGGTTGAAAAGCTTGCCATTAATATGGAATAAATTAGGATCACCATCAACATTGCATTGATTAGAGTGATATTTCAAAAGGCTACACAATCAAGACTATTACTATTTACATTTTAATACTACATGCATTTACTTTCTCTATTATCTATGCTCTCATAATTCAATAAATATCAAGCTATTAATAATAAATTTCACTCCTGACTACCATTGTTAATGTTTGAAAGTTACAAGAGGATAATAAAAAGGCATTGATTGATAACTAGATCATTGCAAAATATGGCATAGGCAGGTCCCTTTACTCTAGGTAAGGGTAGTTATTTTAGAAATTATGAATTTTTATTCCAATATGATACTTATTTCATCTTTAAGGACACTTAATTCATTATTGAGACCATAACATCAGGTGACATGCACTATAGTGTTGAAAGCATAATCACTGAGAGGGTGGGGGGGCATGAATCAGTGATGTAAGAAAATAAACTTCAATTCAAATTATTTAAACTCTTAACCATTGTTAGCCATCCAAATAACACCCTACTTTGAAGGATTGGTAGATTTGGCTCTAAAACCTTCACACTTTGACTAATATTGGAATGATCTAAGTTGTGGGACACTTGAACTCAAACCAGACCTCTAGATTTTGTTGAGGCCATCTCCTCTAATGTATCACTCTGCACTACTTATTAAACTAATAATTATTGGGATGAAAAGGGAGACAAGGAAACTAAAATGGAAATACTACTCTACTATTGGTGATACACATGTATATCTGGTTCATCCACTCTATTTGAGATCCTAAAACACTAATTAGATAAGTAGAGACTGAATCTATAACTCCAAATATCTCATATGCATCAATATTTCATGTAGAGGTTTTATCTAGTGATCACATCCTAAGGGAAATGTTGGAATAGGCCTGATTCAAGTCACTAACTATCCAACATTTATCCACTATCAGCTTAATCAAATGACATTAAACACTAAACATGACCTGCATAATCTACCAAACTAGTAACTAGGTAAGAATCAAGACTTGCCAAGGGAGAAATATCTACCACATATGAAAATAAATTGACTTAAATACACTATACCAGCATAATTAAATATAAAATAGTCATCTTATTTATCTAAAAAGGTTACACAACTCAATCTTGGTAGAGTTTGGTCTTGCCAAGAGAGGGATAGATCCAAAAAAATTTAAAAAGCCAACATATATAGAAAAATCATGAAAAATCCAAGAGATTGGTGTATGAAGGAGAAGAGGAGATCAACTCCATCTTAACTCAAGTGAAGAACTGAGTTTAATTTGATAGTAAAGTCTTCAACATATCTTCTTAGTTTCCATGTCTTGAATGAAGCTCTTCTTTGCATTGGAAAAGGAGTGGTGGGCCCTTTGACAAGCCAATATTCTTTTTCATGAAATATATGCTACATATTGGATGGAAAAATCTACTTTAAGCTAACTTGGAATTATTTGAAAGGCTTCATTTACATGAAAACAAAGGAATATGCATGTATGCTTGGTTCACTCATGACTAGTCAACTAGAGTCATGACTCCTTAAGACTAATTAACTGCCTCTCTAACCTCTTATTACAAAAAATGGCACATTTAAGGATGAAATTTTTCATGGATATCCATGTTAAGATCATATATGTGGCATATAAACTCCATGTTAACACTTTTATAGCCATTTCAACACCAACATTCTCTTTGATGTTGATCAATTAGGCCTACTATGCCAATTAGGCCTAAAATCCTATTTGTGCACTTGTAATCCATGGAACATAAAAAAAGACACCATGAAACCTGAAAAATAAAGTATTAGACCTGGAACAACTTTTCTCATCACATTATATGTGATTTTGATGAGAAAACTCTTGCCATTTAGTCAATAGGGTTGACTAGGCCCATTTTGTTGTATTTTCTTGTAGACTGGCCATTTTAATTGAGATATTAGGGGAACTTACAAGAATATTTATGACCAAATAAATATTTTATGATGAATACAAAGTCTCATTCCTCAAGCTCCAATGATTGGATACCATTGAACTACCTTGTACTTCATTTTCCATGCTTTTTTCCACAAAAAACATGGTTTCTACCCTGATCCATACATATCCATATATAAAATTAGAATTTATGGAATCCTATTTGAGTTTACTTGATTTTTTATAATTTTTTTGGTTGGTCCATGGTGATTTGATGGTAATACAATCAACTTTTTGTAAAACTAGTTTTTTGAGGGTTTTAAAGCTAAATCTTCAAAAAGATGATTCACAAAGTAAAAACCTCCAAATACCAAAATATTTCCATTTATGTGTATCATACTAACCCATATAACATCCCTAAAAATATTTTTTTCCCATGAAAAATATATGCAAAGTTATCACATGGAGGAAATTTGCTTGTAGGGTTTTGTTTGCATTCTACATTGCCTACACTCTTAAAAATTGTTAACAAAGCAAAATCCATAAACTAACCTAAATTTTCAATTAATTATAATTAAATATTATTCCTAAAAACAAAATAAGAGTGTTTGGCCAAAATCTGCACGTGGTGAAAGATATGAGCATTTGAACATAAGGCTTAAAAGGGTGTCTTGAATTGTAAAAAGTGAAAAAATTCACCAAGATGAAAATGAATCTTACCCTAATTCATAATTACTGAAAACATCATCATGGTGGATTTAAAATGATATAAAAACACTTTTAAATTATTTTATACTTGAAAATTCAAAAAATGCCTCTTTGGCCTATATGCCTGTTTGCTTGCAAAAGCCTGTATGAGCATGGTTTACATATGATTTGGAGTTTTTAAACTATTTAAAGGTATTATTATGATGTATAAACACCATATCATGATTTTTAAACTTTCACATAAGCTTATAAACTTCTGTGACACTTTAAAACATTTCTTGCTCTAATGATGATCTCAAAAGAACATGCTGATGACTGTGACAAAAAAATGAGCACTTAAACTAGTCAAATGACCTTGAAACTTGTGTATATGTTTCCTCAATTCCTTATTATCTTGTGTAAAATATTTAAAGTCTTAACTCCTCTTGTAGATTCTAGAATATTCAAAATTCCTTCAAATTTGTCACTTTTGTATGGATTGTGTGCATAATTGACAGAGTTTTGGTATTTTGGAGCTGATTTCATGGTGTCTAAGAGGTTTTAAAGGTTAAATTAATCATTAATTAACTTAAAATCCTTTTTAATAGTTTTAAAACCTCTTCTACCCCTATTCAAGCATGATTTGATCATTATAGAAGGCATTCTTGACCTTACATAGTCAATTTCAGTCACTTATGTAGGGTTTGATTGTGTTTGGGCATGTTTTTTCCTTCATGGTAAAATTAGAACATGATAAAATGTCCTTAAAAGTTCACAAATACATTTCTCTCAGATGTCTTATCTTTACCTTGAATGTTCGTGGCCTTACCCTTCTAAATACTCATCAAGAGTTATGCATCATGACAAAGTATAGTCATCAAAGTAGAGATGAATGAGATGTAGAGTAGAAAATTAGGTGTTATTCATAATCTCACCATCCTTTAGTTGATAATAAACCTCTTATAACAATTATAATTCTCATTTCATGCCACTTTTTGATTCATAACTTTCCCTGGACTCCAAAATCTATCCTACTTCATACTCTTGGCTGTGTACTATGATCCTTGTGTCATGACCAAATAGTACTTTGTGCCCCATGACAAGTATTGAAATTCCATGATCACATGGACCTAAATGAGGATGTATTAATATGCCCATCCTATCTTGATGGAATCTTGAAACTCATTTTTCCATCATTGTGAGAATAACACTGTAGGTCTTGATTTTGATGGCTATAGGGCATTATTTTCACAGTTGGCTATAGGATACCTCAGTATGAGCATGTTTTGAAAAGAGATGAGAAAAATCCTCAATGCAAGGTTTTAGGCCCATATAACAATGACCTTTTCTTATAACCTCACCAAAATAAGCCCACCTCCAATGTATACTTTACTTGTATATGGTTATAGCTTGCATTTTGAAGAGATCCTTGCTTACTGTAGCATTTCCTTAGGGTTTTGAAACCATAAATATCCTTTGGTTAGTAAGCATCATAATTATTTTCCTACTATTTCCCTCACATATTAGACATGTAACTCCTTTATACTCACTTCTTACTCCTACCTTCATTAACTTGAAGGACCTTAACTATGCTTGCATACTATAACTTACCCTTGTATGGACTGATAAGGTACAAAATGCTTGGAGATCATTGATCACTAATCAATGTGACAGGAGGTATGAAGAGTTTATATATTTTTATATGTTATATTTATATCCACCATATCATATTTTTAAACTTGAATCATGAGACCTTAAAATGTTCAACCTGTAGGTTGATTTTACATGTGGCTGTAGGTTACCATACTTGAAATAAGATCTTCTTGAACTCTATGGTATGCCCTTTCTTCTTGTTCATACATGAAGTTCTGGCACTCAATTCTATTACTTCTTTTCAACTCAAATTTGGCCTTCTAGATAGGTCTAAGACCATTCTTATTGTTATTAGGACTCCTTATAGGGTACAAACTGTATGATGCTTTTAAGACTATGTTAATCTAGGCTAGCTCATGTTACTTTATTAAGCCCTTATAGATTGATATCTCCTAGAATCCATGATATAACCTATTTATATGATAAAATAACCCTATTTACAATCCCTTCATTTAAATCCTCTTTAAAATAGATTGACCATGCATTCCCATGGTTATAGGGTTTGATTGAGTTGGCTGTAGGATATTTTCTTGTGTGTATTTGGCCATTAGCCTCTCTTCAAAACTCTTCTAGGTCTGATTTTGATGACCAAACATGATTAAAACCTTTTTAGGACCTCAACAAACACCTTCCATAAGAAAAATCATATCTCTCCTTAAACATGACTGTGTATACCTGGGATATTGTATGGAAATGACCAAGTATAGCCTTAAGTAAGGCTAAAAAAACATGGTTTTGTTTCTTGACAACATCCATTATTGAAATAGGTAAGGAAATTACCTATAGAACATATGAAATATCATTTACCCTTTTAAAATTGATATCCTTAATTCATACTGATGTCCTTGACTGAATATTAGGCATGTGGGCTTCTATATTGGCTATGCTATGATGCTTTATGGTCTATCTTGCTTGATCATGACTTTGATGGTCCTTTATCAATATTTTATCTCTCCACTCTCATGATGAGGGTAACATGGAATGGAAGTGGGTATGAGGGTGGAAGACATGAATAAGGATGGATGAAACTCATGAAAGGAGGTGAAAAAACACAGCATAGTGGTAAAGGAAGAACATGATAGTGGAATGGGGAGGATGAGATGGAGGTGAGAAATAAGCACCTGGAGGCAAGATAAGACCAAGATAAAGAGTTGAATGCAAACAAAGACTCATAATCACCACTTCATATGAACTTGAAGGAAATTGGGAGATTGAAGGAGACTAAAATTGAAACCTGGTTTTCTCCAAAAACCTTAAAATTTGCAAAGAAACCTTAACATATGTTAAACTAGGCCTCTTTAAGACACTTTGAGAGCATGAAGGTGACTTCTTGTCCATGAAAATTGGATAAACTTTGAGAATTATTATTGGAAATCATTAAAAACTTGATGAATCCCCTTGAAAACACAAATTTAAGAAAATTTGAGGCTACCTTCTTCTTTCATGACCATACAACCTTCTTTACAAACATGCTATACTACAGATTTGATTGGCTGATTTGGTGATATTTTTTGTACCATAAATTGCATTAAAAATATCTGTATAAGACTATAGAGATGTATATTAAGTTCCTAAGATTCCAGAATAACTTGAATTTTCTTGAAACTCTACCTAGGTGAAGAGAAAATGGAGAAAACTAGTTGCCTTTCTAGTTACAGAGATGTAAAAAATTATCTAATTTCAACTATATGGTTCATGATACTAGAGATTAAAATTGAAGATCCACTTGATCCATTAGGGATCCATCTTAATCTATTTTCTCCACCCAAAAATTGATATCTATACCCTCCTCTAGCAGACCGTACCATTAAAAAACTTACAAGCAGGTCACTTTGTGCAAATAAGGAAAGGACCAATAGAGGACTGGTTTTAAGCCTATATGGCCATCAATTTCCATGAAATTATTATTGAAGCTTTCTCATGGCCTGAACTTGATGTCCTCTACTCTTGATGTACATAATATGTACGTAATCCATATTATTACTTGTAAAATGAAGGAAAATAGCTTTTTTTGGCCTTTTAAAAGCAACTAAAATATTTCACTACCAAATTAGAATATTTGATAAATATTATATTTTAAAACATGAAAATACATTTTAAAACCCTTTTTCATACTTTAAATATGGCAATTTGGCACGTGTGGGGTGAAGTAGGGGCCTTTTGGGCTTAGAAAACATACTAAATGACCTTTTCATGATTTGAAACTTTATACTAGGATAATATTAATGTTTTAAAAAATATTTAAAGATATTTATAAATTATTAGTGACTTTTTTACGCTAATTTTTACATTTTTAAACAAAAATTTGTATTTTTAGGCCATAATTCACTAGTTTGACTAGTTGCAAAGGGTTATTGACCAGATTTGGGAAAATTTCATATTATAGGGGTAGTAATTTGGCCTTGATAGGTTAAATTACTAAAAAAAATTAAAAAAATAATTCATGAAGAATATAAACCATTCATTTTAATAAACAAAGAAAACAATGCAAGATCAAAACACATAACACATGAATTATGTGGGAAACCCTCATGGGGGAGAAAACCCACTTGAAACAAGATTTGGAATACTATCCTATAAAGGTATTTGTTAAATTCATATAAAAACAAAATAATCAAGGATCACCCACCCCTCAATTTATTCAATCACCCACTTGACCTTTATCTAGCACCAACTAATAAGGAGGCTACAACCCCTAGATGATCACGCACCAACTCAGTCACCTCTAAAGTGATATCCACATATGATCTAATGTATTAATCACTTATTTATGATATTATATATTTTCAACACCTACAAACCTAAATTTATACCTCATACAAGTGATGGTATTTCATACAAACATAAATCTACCTCTTACATAGGCATACAATAATTGTTTCTCTTCTTTAGCTCTCATACACATGCTCATGACCTTGAGGCCATTCCTAATTCACACTATGATATTATTATATGTAAATAAAGTCTTTAAAAATCATAAATATCATTAATAAACAACCTATGTATTAGTATTTCAACATATAATCAATGCACTTCTTCACTCTAGGTCATCTAGACAAACTAGGCCTAATCATGCCTTGAATCAATACAAAACTTACTGATTACCTTCACCACCACTATCTAATCTTTATGACATGTTAAAAATTTTATTTTTATTCTTTTCATTCCCTCACACACTTCTTCAAATTCTCATACCATTTTCTTCATTCCTTAACTATCAAAACCTTTGCACTAGGTCACCAAAGCAAAATAGGCCTAAAAGCCTTGAAACAAATCTTCTTACTTACTCATGACCTAAAAAAACAATGTTATACCCTTGTAACATATCAAAAATTATTTTATTATGTTTTTCATGGACTCTTACCCTTTAAAATTCATATATAATTCATTTCACTCTTCCATTGTCTAACTAGCACAATGAGAGCAAAATGGCCTTCTACATATGCATTATTCTTTATCCAATCAATCCTAGTTACCCATAACACTTTACATAACCATTAAGGCATATATCACACTTGGATAAAAATTAATATATGTCTTAGGACATGTTACATACAATATACATCAACTCATTAGGTCAACCATGCTTCATATGGCTCAAAACAACACACTAGGTTTAAGCAAGACCTAAGCAATTAGCCCTCCCTTAGGCCACACATTACACTTAGATTCCAATAGACCTTAACCAAATATGAAACCATTTTAAATACTTTAATAAAATTTCCTACATTCCATATTTATGTTTAAAAATTCATACAACTCTTTTAAGTGACTCGCTCACCTTATGAAACATCTTTTAGCCCTTAAGCCTTCAATAGGTCCCATAGAGACCCAATTCACCTTCATGTAACATTCTAAGACACTATGTTCATTATGGACATTAAAAATTACCCAAAACACTTAAATAAATTTACCTAAATTCTTTATGATCCTTATCCCTGCTCAATAAACATCAAATCATTCACTCATACACTAAAAGCTCCATTAGGTCTTAAAGACCTATTAGGCTTAACTAACCCAAAAACATTGTCTTCACAAATGATGCTCAAACTACCTGAATATAAAATTTAAATTTAAAATACACATATGTATGTAAATATAAATACCTTAGGAACATCATAAAATCCATAAGACACCTTCATTTATCCTCCAACGGCTCATAAAAACCACTGCAAGAAGCTTACTTAGACCTACAATAATTACAACCAATAAAATTCAACTTTGACCTACAATAACTTTATCTTTACTGATATTAATAACTCCAAATCACTTTTATAATGATCTATATGGAGTCTAATTCATATTTTATTTTTATACCAATAATATTTGATCAATACTTTGTCTTCTATAATCATTTATTTTCACCTTGGTTTATTAAAAAAACACAGTCAACAATAGTCAACTCTCACATGAAATAAATGCAATTGTACGACCAGTAATACCTCCAAATAAATTTTAAAATATAGCCTTTTAAATAACATACCACTTTCATTTTTAAACAACCATCAAATTAATACTTTATAAAAAGTTATAAATAAAATACTACTAACTGGGTTTCCTTTATTCACTTGATATTGCAAATTTGGCTATGGAAAATAATGAAATTTTCTAGGAAGACCAAATTTGCACCACCATAACGTTTGATATACACAATATCAAGAACTTAAATTTTAACCACATTATCTGGGCACAAATATTAAAAATCTCATGTGACCATTTCATCTAAATTTATAACATGTGTTAATTATGATGTCATCAATATGCTTACTCAGGAAGATCTACGAAGTTGACTAGGATCACCTAGACCTTCACAAGACTAGCTCAATGCAGTACTTTCACTTCCATAAGTAAACCAAGAACTCATTACTCCTCATTTAACCCCTTAAATAGGTTTAATCACCTTAAAATATTTCACACATTATATGCACTCTCAAATCCTCTTAGAACCTATCACTTTGTCATTAATGCATTATGTACTAAGATCACCTTGAAATCAATGACAATCAATGCATCTCAAGAACATTATCAACATATAACAACATATATTCAAACATGGAAGTATATGGGTATTTATTATGATGATATCATGCCTCATATAATTCAACTAGCTTTATATATCCTTGCAATCAATGTAGTCGATCTCCACAAGGTCGTATCTAAGCCAGAGCTCATGCCATGCACTGACCTAGTTTATGGTATCTTTAGGAGGTCTAAATCTGAAGATAGGATTCTTAATTCAATCTCCCAAGGTCTCCCTATCACTTTCATACTAGGGTTTAGCTTCGAGAAGTATTATTATCTTCCCTCTCCATAAATTGAATACAACTAGGTTGTCATCGATAACTAGTACGAGGTACACTCCCTAAAGAAGGTCTTAGCTTCATGGGTGACTACCCAATACAATCTATTCTCATCAATGATCAAGGAAAATTTTCCATCCAACAATTTTTATATGGAGTTAAAATTGTCTTATCCCTCTTAAATAGAGTATTTGGAAATCCACACATTGCTTGCATAGGCATAAGGGCTATTTCACTATTGTAAATCATCCTGGAGAACTAGTAGATTCCCCCACTTGGGTAAATTATCAGAAATAATTTGGTGTATGCTATACAAGACACCTAAAATAATGATTCCCCATTATTCATGATGAGCTACTTATTGGATGCAATCTATGAAACTAATTAGTTAGGTCAAAATTCATTCTTTTAGAGTGATAAGAATTTATACCTTAGATCTTCTCAATAATACACATTTATCAGTTCAGATGTAACATTAGAGTGATTTTAGAAGAATTATACCCAGTGGTTTATAAGTTGATCACTGAATGCAAGATTCAAAGGGTTCCTCCTAAGGTTAGGAAAAACTTGAGAGACATGGATAGCTATTGGCTATACCCAAATTGCATAGTCATTTGAATAGGAGTGATTGTGGCTCCTCTTAGATTAGCAAGGTAGGTTCCAATGAAGCTAGTAGAAGAAGATATGGATGATCAACTAATGAATATAGTTGATGGAGTCTTCAAAAGTAAGAATAAAATAACCCCCCATAAGGTTCCATACAAACTAGGGAGGGATAAGATCACAAAGTGGGATGACATTATTGTAGCTACTAGCCATAAGGATTCTTACCTATTACCTAAGGATGACATCAAACCTTGAAATCCTAACAATGTCATTGCCAAGCATCTAATCAAATTCAAGAAAGATGTATCCATGGATTAAAATCATCAATAAGAAGTTCATTAATGGATATACATAGATGCTATGTATGATGATGTGGTACTCAATAATGTTGTAAGGAAGAACATAGAGTTGGAGATAAGACTGGATAGAAAGAAGAAGAAAAAAGATAATATTAGGTCTCAGCCACCACTAACCCATGGGAACATGTTTGATACTAATTATGAGGATGGGTAGGATGAAGAGGAAGAAGACAACATTACTATTGTTAGGAACATGAAATTTATACCTCTACTAGTAGTCAAGACCAGCCTCCAAGATTTGAGCAAGGAGGATTTAGTAGTTAGCTTGGCCCCTCCCAGGGATCCACATTAATCTATGCATCTACTAAGGGATCCATTCTCTAAATATTAAATCAACCTGACCCTAATTCCATTAACCTTGAATAATTACAACAAGGCATTGATCTATCTATAGAAGAATTGTAGGCATTATCCAAGAGGAACATCGAGATGGTCTTCAAGAGGAAGAGGGAGCCCAAAACCACCATGAGAGGAGCAATAAATCTTATAAAAAATTCTCAAGTTACTGTAGATCAAACTAGTATACCGTAGGCTCCCAACATAAGTACCTTCCCACTTCCTTCCTTCCCAATTATAAGTACATATGTTTTTGCTTCTACATTTGTTCCTCCCACCATTACTTTCCCATTACCTTCAATATTGTCAACTGATATAACTACCAATTCCCAATTCTCAATTGATAATAACATGATCCAAGTTAGTGGTTATTTGGGATTTACCATCCCCCACTTCATTTCCCATATCACTTCCAATATTTCACCTTCATCAGGCTCCGAATGCACTAGTGCTAGTGAGGTTGTAGGTTCTACTCCTTCTTAGGTAGCCAAAATAAGGGCATCACATGCCATTGGATCCTATGTATATGCAAGTCCAATAAGGTCCATTTCAAAATTGTTCACCTTCCTAAATCCATCTTTGAATGCATCCCCATTTAATATTACCATGGTTTCAAGGGTGAATGTGCCTCCCAAATTACCTTCATTTGTCCTTAATATAGGCCCTAAAAAAAATCTATTTGGTACACTTGGGAAAATAGACCCAATGAGCTTGCCTCACATTCCTATTATATCTTTGGCCTCTAACTTAACTCAAACACCTCCATTATAGAAAAATCTAAAAAATACAACACCTACTGCTACCCCAAATTGGGTCAGAGACATTATATAATTAACAAGACAAGAGAGGCTTTAGGTGGTCCTCTCTACACCACAAATTGGGATGAGATTTGATGCTACCACATGCGTAATGAAGAGAGTGGTGAGGAGGTAGGATGAAAATCCCTAGTCTAGCTTAGT
Source organism: Torreya grandis (assembly GCA_037957365.1). Taxonomy (NCBI): domain Eukaryota; kingdom Viridiplantae; phylum Streptophyta; class Pinopsida; order Cupressales; family Taxaceae; genus Torreya; species Torreya grandis. The sequence continues at coordinate 4,412,845 of JARHVA010000815.1, forward strand.
TATGGACCATGAAAGTGAAGAGTCCCTCTTTATTTTGACAAGGAAGAAAAAGGATGGCCCTTGTGAGGTGGATGAATATATAGAAGACCCTGTGTCCATAGTTTAAGCCAATGCAGAATCTATAGTAGCCTTGATGAAAGTCATGAAATAAGAGTTGAAGAGGTTGAAAGAGAAAGCATTGCCTACAGTGCTAGCAACACCATAGTTTAAGTGATTAACATAGTTATCAATGTATTCAATCTATACAAAGTCATGAAGAGGAGGTAGGAAGATGGGACTCTATAATTCAATGTGGTCATTAAATTTGACCAAAAACTTGCATTTTATGATGCCAAGTTGACAAACTTGGCTAGATTTGTAAGGAGTAATGACTTCTTAAACCTAAAGATATTTCCCCTTGAAGACATCATCCCAACAAAGATGATCTTGATGAATAGAATAAGGATATTGAAGAGGTGAATGAAATAGGTCAAGGATGTAACTACATCCTTAAAGAAGATATAATTCAAGATTGCCCTATTATTAAAGGATGCTATGGTCACTAGGGTGACCAAACCTGATTCATGGATAACCAAGAATTGAAGACTCAAATGAATATATTTGTTGATAATTTCTATTAGGACATATTCATTGATAATACTACCACTAAGGTAATTAACATTGTGGATTTTACCAACTGAATACTAGAGAGAGTAAAGGCCATTGAAGAAGCACTAAGGTTGGTACTTATACAACACAAAAGTCTCATTCAAGAAATGCCTGACTTATTCTAGCCTATGATCCTAGACTTTAGCCAAATTGACTATGATTACTTAGCCTAAGTGTAAGTTTAGAAAAAATAAGAGGCATAAAAGAAACAAAGGTATAAACAAAGAGCATCTAAATAACCTCCTCCAAGACCTTGAGGAATATTTAGTTTCATTTTATAAATTCAAATTTAGAATATTCCATTGTAATATGTGGCATTTTATCCACTTGGATATATTTGGGCATCTTTTAATAGTCCCAATTGATCTTGTATATGCAATATTGAGGGCTTTATATAGGGGTATTCCCCCTAATTTTAAAATAGGAACAATTTTTATAGAACTAATACAAAGAGCTTAGAATTTGAGAGATTGTCTGTATGCTTTATTATGTAATTTTGTGATTTTTGATTCTCATACTTTTATATAACTAATGGTTTATTTTTTGATAAATAATCTGATAATAAAATCATCTTAGGAATCTATTGGTTTGATTTTACAACTAAGATAACAAATCTACTCGTATATGTGCTCTATTTTAATCTAATTTGCAGTGAATGTGCTTATGTAATTTAATGTGAATGAGCAACTTTTGTGCAATGTATGATTTTATATACATGCATTTATTTTACTTTGAAGGTTCAAATACATTAATTTGGCCTTGAGTGTTATGCTAGGGTTGGTGGATGCTAGTTTTATATGTTTTTGTTATAGAAGTTGGGAGAATTGACACCTTTAACCATTTGAAGCCAACTCTCTTTTCTACCTTACCTTGCTCATATTTAGATCTATCTCATGACTCACTTTAGTTTAGATCATTATGTAAATATTCATGGTTTGTTTGTGCTTGGGAAATAATTGGAAAATTTTAGAACAATTTCACAAATATTATTAAGAAATAAAGTGTCACTGTGTAATATCTATTGTCCGTACAATAGGGTGTACTTGTAGACTTACTAGTGGTGGACATATCTTTGCTATTTTTTTATTTTCATTAGTAGTTGTGTAAACAACTCAAGTCTAGAGTCTTCCAAGACTTAAAATTGAGTTCATTACTTCCCCCCATTCCCTAGTGACATAGGGATCACATTAAGTACATCAATAAAAGGGACTGAGGAAGACTGCCTACTCTAGGAAAAAGGACCCACCAATGGGTCTATCTTATATAAATCCATCTATAGTGGCAAGGACCTCTTAAAAAGGAATTAAATATAAAATAAGAAATGGGGATAGAATTTATTTCTAGGATGATGCCTAGATATCCAATCTCCCCCTTTCATCACAAGGTAACATGGCCAATCTTTGTTCAAGGTTTAAGGAGAGATGGGGCACTAAGATTAAATACTATTGGGATGAGATTGGTGGATATAAATTTTGGAAGGTACTCTCCATATATGGAATCAATGCCATAGATGCCCAAGTAGTCCTAGATCTCAATTATTCCCTTAGCCAAATACACATCCCCATTTTTCCTAAGGAGGGTCACCTCTTATGGGTGACCGAAGATAGTGGATAATAATCAGTCTTATCTAGACATAATATTGACCTTGAATTGGATTATGAGTGGGAATACTAGAAAGATCTATGGATTAAACACCTCAATCCTAAGGTAAATTTATTTTTTTGGCTGGCTACTCAGGATAAGATTCTAACTATGGACAATATGGAAAAAAAATGACTCATTCTACTGAGTAGATGCCCCTATGTTGGGAAGTAACAAGCTTGATCCACCATTTATTCCTTTCTTGACCTTTTAGTTTGTGCATTCTTAACTAGATTATAGACAAATTCAATCTATCTTGGGTCAAATTAGACAACATATTTGATCTCATTAGGAAATGGAAGCCATCATGGGACCTTCCATTCCTATCCTTCCTTTGGTACTTATCCCTCCTACATTGGTTATGGGTTGTTTGGAAAGCCAAAAATGATGGTATATTTTTTAACAAAAGGCACTAGCCAAACACAGTATTTCTCCATCTTTGTCAAGCCATAACTAAAAAATGGAGGGAATTCCACCCCATAAACATAAACCCAAGATATACTTCTAAATAATTAATCTTTACATATTGGGATGTGGACCAAAAAATTAGGTCTCCCTCTAAAGAGATATTGTGAAAATATGTCAGGTGGAAACCACCACGTGAGGAATAGGTCAAGCTTAATTTTAATGGGGCTTCAAAAGGAAATCTTGATCCTACAAGTGGAGTCATCATAAACTCAATAGATATGTTGATCCTTATGTCTTCTAGTCCTCTGGAAATTGAGACCAACCATGTGGTTGAAGCCAATGCAACACTCTAGGTCTTTCAACTTGCTACCAATCTCAAGTTGGGTATAATAATCATCAAAGGTGACTCCCTTAACATTATCAATGTCTTAGATGGTAAAAACACCCCTTATCACATAATTAAAGCTTTCTTTAATGATTCTAAGAGACTTGTGAAGGTGTATTCATGTAAAATGCAAAATTTTACAACTTTATTATGGCTAAGACACCTAATCCATGGGTCCTCCTATTGGTTCACACAACCCTTCTAGGCTACTTCTTTCACAAATTCTCAGTCATCCAAAGCTTTCTAGACTTATCCATTTTAGACCTAAGTAGCCATTTTAGGCCCAAATCCATACCCATAGGTCTCATCCCCTTAGGATAATAATGCCCAAATAGGATAAGAGTGTTAGAACCCAGGGTGTCTTGTTTTCAACGCTGTTGTCCAAGTTCACTTTTGCCTCTAATGATCAGATTCTTCTAATTTCTTATATTTTCCATATTAGACTCATGTGAATTCATTTAATCCATGATCATTAGTTTCCATATAAAATTCCATTCAAATTCCATTTAGAAGGGTTGTCATTCATTTTCAAGAGAGACACAATAATACAAGTAAGTACACTTGAACATTCTTCCTCATTCTTTGCACATAGCCTTCCAACAATGTTTCAAGCCTACTCAAGTCATTACAATAGTCCCTAGCCAACTAAAGCACATAAAATTTTGAATTCTAGTTGATTGATCATACACAAATTATACCAAGCACTTCAATGGGAGAATTACATTATCTTTATCCCTATTTGAAGTATTGGTATGTAGGTAATGTGCCCACACATGGGGTGTGAAGTACATCCAACGCATCCTTTACACACTAATACCTTCTCTCTCTTTCCTAAGTTTGTATTCATGTTTAAGCACTAGGAGCTCGTAAGAGTTTTGAATATTAAAATAGGCACACAATGAGCTTCATGAGGTCTTAGACCCTAAAATTTCAATGACAAGGTAACACATGCATTTCAAATAGAACCCAAAAAGCTTTCAACCTCAAGATAATAGAGATGGAATAAGACTAAAAAATCATAAAATAGGGTGTTCCATTTTTTATTCTCTTGTCCAATCAAGAAATTAATTATAGAGACCTATTTCTAACCATTTCTTAGTCTTGATCCTTTAGTATTAGACCTTATCTCAGTCTAGATCAATCAAAATAAGCTAAGTTCTAATTTGTCTCACTTCTTACTATATTTAGAAAAGGTAAAAACACAATCTATTTATAAAAATAAGTAGGTTAATTATAGAATATTTATTTACTAATTTACATTTATCAACCACTTTATTATTTAATAATATAACTCCAATATTCCAAAAATAATAAAACATTTGGTGAATTCGACTTACTTCAAATTTTTATACAAAAACCCTAGAAACCCTAGGGTTAATTATTTCTAATTTTTTGAAATATTTTCCTAATTTATAATAAATTTAAAAATTATAAAACTACAAATTAATTGAAATATTTTCAATAAATTCACTCAAACCCTAGTTTGTACATACTAGGTCCTATTTGCATACAAACACCTTCAAACAACTAGGAAAAATATATTGCTAATTTTAGAAATATTTTCAGATTTTACCTAATTTTTTCAAGAAAAAATCTAAAAATTTTGTCTAAAATTTTCAAATTATTTCACTAATTTTGAAAAAAAATCATTCAAAACCCTAGTTGCATCAAATACATTCTCAATTATTTTTTGGTACTTTTTGCATCATTTTATAAAAATTTAGTTGCATATCAAACTCAAAAAAGAAATTCAAAAATCAAACACTCATATCATTTTGAACAAGTATTTTATAAAAATCCTTAGTTGCATATAATATCACCTACTTTATTTTTTTAGGTATCACCTTACATGTTTGGTAGCTCAGTATCCTTTTTTACATAAATTCAAAATCATTAATTTTTTTGGACTTTGAATTTATTATATTTAGTACTTTCCCTTTTTTGTACATTGCCTATTACAACATATTTTAAAACATTTAAAATTATTTTTCTACCTTATCCATGGCTCAATATACTAATTTTGATGAAATTGATAAAAGATAACTTCAAGAACTCTTAACCAAACACTTGGATATGTAAGATGACATGCTTAGAATTCTACAAGAACAATAAAATTTAACCAATGGGAAATCCTCTCAAACCATAGAGAAAACATTTGTAAATGACACTATGGGGGAAACTATGTCTCAACCACCCCCTATAGTATCCAAACCTTCTTTTATGTCACCAGTTTTAGCTAGTACATCCCTATCTCCTGATGTCACAACCATTGTACAAGAGATATGATCTTTTCAATCCAAGGTGAAACATATTGAGTAAGGTACCACTAGACCTACATAGGATTTGGATTCTTTTGCTTTACTGCATACACCATTGGCATGTCATATTGATTCTACACCCTTGACATAAGGTTTTTCTCAACCCAAGCTTACTCTTTATGATGGCAAGGGTGATCTGGAGACACATTTGAGAGCTTTTCACATAGTATGTTTTGATTATGTACCCAATGATTGGCCACTTACCAAAATTTTTCCATGGAACCTAAAGGATTATACCTTATAATGATTTTATAGTCTACTAAATCAGTTAGTTATGGCATTCAATCCTATAGTAGGCATGTTCCTAGCACATTTCAGTTTCAACATTGGTTATAAGGTTTCATATGCACAGATTACATAATAGAAACAAAGGTCAAATGAGCCTCTCATAGATTATTTTCTTAGATAAAAGACTATTCTAGCTAAACTAACTAACCCCATGGATAATAAAGAGCTACATGACATCTTCAAATAGAGCCTTCTACTATCATTGCATGAATATATTATATTCAAAATATTCTCTTCTTTCACCAGATTGTGTCATACACTAAAGGGAAGAGAATTCAAGTTATTTTCAATGGGAAAACTCAAGTATTCAAGTATCTCAAACACAACAAACAAGATTACTAGCAAAGTCCCATACAAGGTTAAAATTAGTGACAATAAGAATCAGAATCAACCAATAGTCAATGTAGCTTCAAAGCCTCCTCAGCATGTGGTTTAATTAGTACCTCCTCATAGTGCATTTACCAATCTACCAATTTCTCCACCTAGGGTTTTATAGTTGTTATTAGAATGTAACATTATCAATCTTCCCCATATTAAAGAAGTAAATATATTAAATCCTCTTTCATCGATATATAATCAACATACATTTTATGATTTTTATAGGCTGGTACTAGGCTACACAACAAATAGATGCATCAGTTTGTGACATAAGATATAGGACTTGATAGATGATGATCTAATTGATCTAGGCACTTAAAGTGAGCCTCCAAAGACAAATCCAACACAAGATAAAGCTTTGAAAATATTTTCAGATTCATTCCCATAATATTCAAAAAAAGAGAAAGAAGACACATCAGGTGTTCATCATACATACCATACACATCCTCCACCATCTACATACCAAGCACCTTTAGTTGAGGCACATCTTTTGAGAGGTATGATAAGTGTGTATGATTATAGAGTTATAACTAGGCCTTTGATATCTTTTTAAAATTAGGAGATTGTAGAGGATAATATAGGCTATGATGCACTTTTTATCAAAGTACATATTCATAATCAACGTATTCATAGTATACTCAATGACAATGGTTCTAGTCTTAACATGACCTTCACACTAATCTAGCATTTGGGTTATTTAGATCAAGATATCACCCCAATAGACATAGTTATCAGTGGTTTTAGTGGGCATATTTAGAGTTCATTGGGTGAGATAGTAATTTCATTATAGGTTGGTCCTACATATGTGGCCACACCATTCACTGTAGTTCCTAGTGCAGGAGTTTTTGACATAGTACTTGGTCGACCATGGATTCAAAAACTCAAGGAAATACCTTATATAGTTAATATATCCACGAAGTTGATTCACATTACTTAATTTATTATAGTTAGTGGAGTTCCTTATGAGTCACCACTCCCCATTTTAGAGCCATCTACCAGCTCCTAGTCACCAGCTCTAGTTCTCCCACTGGTTTTAGCTTCTCCTCTAGTTTTAGTACAACTTCTATTTCTGATCCAACCACATTTACAACATCCATCACCAATATAGAAGGTTCATACACCCCCATAGTTTCAATATTTTAGATAATTTCTAGCTACAGTGTTCACACCTAAAGAGTTACATTGCTATCTCATATTACACACAAAGCAAGTATTCATAGAGCTTATTCTCATACTTTAAAATGGGTCCCTAAGATCCCTAAATTTGTATCCACTTCTTTGAGTCATATGGGGACTCCAAATTTAGTTTTAAATTTAGAGATTTTAGAGTAGTTAAAATGTACATAGATTTAAGTTACACAATCTCAGACACTCCATCGTGCCTCACGATCATGCACGATCCCATTATTTGATATAGGAAACCATGATAGGGGGTCTTATCCATGAATCATTAGTTAGTATCATTTATTTATAGCACTAATTTTACACAAATTCTCTTACTTGATTGTACATAGTTCAAATATTTTCAAAAATAATATAAAACTTCAAAATACAAAAACATTCAAAAAATTATAAAAACACCAAAAACATTTTTGATTGTATGCATCATCAATGTTTACATTAATACTATCATTCTAGGACTTACATTTTATATTTTATGCTATTGTATGTCAATTTATCTACACTACCATGCTTCACTTGATCTCTTTTGAGTGTGCATAGTGACATCCAACTCTTTGATTGCTTTACTCTACCTATCAAGGGGGAATTTATACTTCTACATTTAAGACATAAATTGATATACACACACACTAGAGGCATATTATACATGAATACACCATCCAGGTTATGTCATTCCTCCACTACACACTTTGAGTCATCATACTGATGCACATTCCTTACTAGATTACATAGATTACTACATCAAAATTTCACTAGTATCTAACACTTGTGCATTTCTTAACATATACCTAGTCTTGTACTACACATGTTTTGCATACTTTCACATTTTCTTTGATTAGTTAGATGTGTTTGTATCTTCTAGTCCTTACTCTTACTTTCATTCCTTGCTTAGCATAGCTTATGTGATTGCATTTCTAGTTCCATCGTGTCTCTTATTTATGTCTTAAGACATTTGCTAATGCACTTTGATTCTATTCATGTGTGTGCCTTAGGATATTTGCCAATTTCCTTTGTAATAATTCATGTTCTTATGGCCCTCGTGCCAAATTTTATTTTTCACTTGTATGTGTATGTGGCATTTGAACATACCTTGTATGCTTGCTTTTCAATTTGAGGGACATGTGCCCATGTATTTTGTTTGTATGGCACCTTGGCCACCCTTGTATGATTCTTGATTCTTGCTTTATATGCTTTTTTTCTACTCACTATGTGTAATTCCATGATTCCAATCATGCATTTATCTTACTTTTTAGATGCCATGATGGACATCATTCTCCATCCCTTCATTCTTACTAAAAACTAATATCTAACATTACCAATCTAGTTCACTACTTTGTACATTCTCTTACATTGTTATATATATCTAGGCATATCCCTATTTATCTAACAATATCTTAATATAAACATTGCTGTATCCAGAGACATCTTTTCAAATATCAATGTTATATCATGTATATAAACAATTTAACATACTTGTAGGACTCTTTTCTTCTCAGGGTAGTCATTGTTGATTCATCATTCCTACCATTAGAAGAGGGGGCATCACACAAGGGTTTGTCATAGAGATCAAACCTCCTAACATTTGAAATAACAACATTTAGAACATTCAGTATAGAATCTAGAGGTCAAACTGGTCAAACAAGAGCAAAAAAATAGTGACAATTTTAGATCAACAGTCTGTTTTCACACTAGAAAATAGTGCCAAAAATAGAGAGTAACACCAAACATAGAGGTTCCCACATTTTTATTCTCTTGTATAGGTAGGAAAACACTTAGGGTTTCCATAAATAGGCAAAAAGTTTAATTTAGGGATAGTTTTTGCACTTCTAGATTAGTCAAATTCAATAATTTCAATATCATTTTCTCATATACAATGGATTATCAAGTGTGGCATGATGGTTCTCATTTTTAGATTAGATTAGGAAATTGGCATAACTTCCAAATTAGAATCCATATTCTAGACATTAGTGATTTGGGGTAATGTGTGCTGTACATTGATCTTATTTTCTTTTCGAGTTCAACTTATTCCAAGCATTCTTAGTAGTTGTATGCCTTACTCCATCTATAGGTGGTTGACATCACATTTGAGTCAACATTTCATACAAGTTTATCTTTTTGAGTACCCAAGTTCCCAAGTTCAATTTCACATAAGTATTTTGCATCAGTTTCGAAGAGCTTTCATACAAGCCTAACCTCCATCTTTTGAAATAGCCAAGAATGGCCTAGTTTCCAATGTATATTTAGTCTATCCATGCCATATTGTTAGATTTATAGAACATCTATGGGATCCACGAACCATATCATATGACATCTATTCTACATTAGTATCACTTCATAGCTTCACTTCATGGTGCAATGATGGAGCTAAAGGTCTAGCTAACCTTTGTATTCTTGAGCCATCTATTCACAGGGATTGGACACATAGTCCAGACATCAATTAACATACACATGATTCATTAACTTCACATTTTTGGAAATGATAGATCCAAAGGGCTAGCCTTTACATTCTTGTACCACATTCTAGGAAATTGATCACTCAACTCCATTCATAATATAACTCTTTATTCAACACATGCTCAATACAATCCAACATCATAATAAGTTTTATATTGGTTCATGTACTTGGTGAGGTGTATTCATTCCTTTCTCTTCTTCTTACTCAACCTTGTACATTCTTATTTTATATATAGCATATCTAGTAAGAAATAATCTAATTTATGTTTTCATTTATGGATTCACACTTCATAATATGCTCTCTCTATGCACATCCAACATCACATAACTTCATGAGCTTCACCCTTATAGGTAATTTTAGGTATGCTTCTTATTTTACTTTATCCTAGTATTTAATTTTGATACATCAATAGAATAAAAGGGGGGAAATGTAGTCATGTAAAATTCAAATTTATACAACTTTAGTATGGCTAAGACACCTAATCCATAGGTCCTCTTGTTGGCTCACACAACCCTTCTAGGCTACTTCTTTCACTGATTCTCAGTCATCCAAAGCTTTCTAGACTTAGCCCTTTTAGGAAAAAGTAGCCCTTTTAAGCCTAGATCCATCCCCCTAGGTCTCATCCCCTTATGACAATAGTTCCTAAATAGGATAGGAGTACTTGAACCTAGGGTTTCCTATTTTTGGTGCTATTGTCCAAGTTCACTTTTGCCTCTAATGATCATATTCTTTTATTTTCTTATATTTTTCCATGTTAACCTCATATAAATTAATTTAACCCATGATCATTAGTTTCGATATAAAAGGCCATTCAAATTCCATTTATAAGGGTTGTCACTCATTTTCAAGAGAGATGCAAGAATACAAGCAAGTACACTTGAATACTCTTTCTCATTCTTTGCACATATACTTCCAACATTGTTTCACACCTACTCAAGTCATTACACCAGTCCCTAGATAGTTGAAGCATATCCAATTTTGCATTCTAGTTGCATTGATCATACACAAATTACACCAAGCACCTCAATGGGAAAACTATAGTAGCTTGATCCCTCTTCAGAGTATTGGTATGCAGGCAACATGCCCGTATATAGGGTGTGAAGTGCAACCAACATATCCTTTACACACTAACCCCCTTCTCTCTCTTTCCAAATTTTGTATTAAAGTTAAATCACTAGGAGATCTTAAGATTTTTAATATTAAAATAGGCACACAATGAGCTCCATGAGGTCCCAGACCCTAAAATTTTAGTGATAGGGTAACATAGGCATTCTAAATATAACCTAGAAAGCTTTCAATCTCAGGACAATAGTGCTAAAATAGGACTACAATGATAGATAATATGGTGTCCTATTTTTTTTGGTCCTATCTAATCAATAAATGAAGTTTAGAGACCTATTTTTGACTATTTTTCAATCTTGCTCCTCTAGTATTAGACCTTGTCTCAGTCCAAATCAACTAGCAAAAGTTAATTTCTAATTTCTC